>OY986051.1:7202978-7757333 GCA_963920205.1 Stenodema calcarata | reverse complement strand
GTTTCGAGGACCATTGTGGGGTTGGTCGAAAACCCATAAAAAAAAAATTTCGTAATTTTAGCTCAACGTTAACTGGGCAAAGTGGCGCGGACGGCGGACGGACGGATTTTTTTTTATTCGATTTTCTGAATCTACGTATCTTGAAACGTAAACCAACAAATTTTGAGGGGGGGTTAAATTTTTTTTTTCTTTGGGCGATTCCAATGGTTCATTATCGAAGATAATAAACCAAAAGTCGGTTTTGGTTTATTATCTTCGATAATGAACCATTGGAATCGCCCAAAGAAAAAATTTTTTTAACCCCCCCTCAAAATTTGTTGGTTTACGTTTCAAGATACGTAGATTCAGAAAATCGAATAAAAAAAAATCCGTCCCGTCCCGCCGTACGCGCCACTTTGCCAAGTTAGCGTTGAGTTAAAATTACGAAATTTTTTTTATGGGTTTCGACCAACCCCACAATGGTCCTCGAAACTTTTCATAACCCTAGGTCAAGGGGAAGGGGTTCAAAACGAATTTTGAAAATTTGAAAATCTCATATCTCGAAAAATTCATATAGAACGGTATGTTTTTTATTTCATATTTAGATAGAGTTTGTTCCGAAGAATTTTTTAAGACCATCCGCTGCTTTGTACGACCAGCCGTTCGTTCACAATGAGGGTTCAAAGATTGTGCCTCACAACACGATCGTGTATCAAACTGTTGAAATACAGGTCCATTTTCATACTAACAAGCTCTTTGGAACATCATATGGCTTAAGTGATGTCGAGTTTGTTGTTCTGAGGTGCGTTTCGTGCTACGGAAATGAAGGTAATTTCGAATGTTTGTTGGTAGGTACTTCTTTTATAGAAAAATTATTACCGACGTAGTATTTAAAACCCCAGAATTATATCGTATTAATTAAACATAATTAATAATAATTATTATTAATAATAAATACGAATTATTAATACCTAACAATAAATTACAATAATTTTCACTAGGTACTTGATAAAATTTGTTAATAAAATTAATTTTATAAAACTAATTTTAGTGATAATTGATAATAATAATTAATCTAACATTTAAGATTTAGACATTTAGACCTAGTGATCTAGACAGAAGGGTGATCTGTACAAAGAAGATAATGAACCGTTGTGTCAAGAATTTGCAGAGTTTTTTAGTTAAGTAATGAAAAAAATCTAGGAGGCACTTTTTGTTGCAAATTAGCTGTAGATTAGCTGATTCCTTGAGTTTGTCCCATAATTACTGTAGACACCCTGTATAGACAATCACTCAAAAGTTACATATTGGGTTGGGTTTATTGATGAGGATGGACAACAAAACGTAGATAATAGATTGCGTGCATGCCTCTTTGTTTGAATGGTAAGTTGGAATACCTGTTAAAGAAGTTAATAACTGACTGCAGTTCATAGACCACTTGGGTTGATGCGGTGCCAAGGTTGAGCTCCGTCAGCATACCAATGCAGTTATGCGTCAGGTGAACGTATTTCTCTCTTACACTGCTCCATCCCTTGGATTCATGCTGTGATTCCTCAGTTTCAGATTCCAAGATGTTCTTTGCGTCATCATCTATGCATCTACAAAAACACACGTTGTTGAGAAATTTCATTTATGTTGAAACAGCCATTGAATGACAAGATGGTGGTAGTAACATACGTTCCCATTTACTATGTATCTAAACTATGATAAACAATATCAAACCATGCTAGGCTGATACCGTAGTAGGGTTCTATCCTCTCCTCGCCATTCACAGTTCACTTGGTGAATGGATATTCCATAAATGCCAATGATTTCTAAAATGTCAGCATATTTTATTAGTTGCTGTTTTCCAGTGAAACACGCTACCATCCTGGCAGTACCACAAGATCGAAAGGACTAGCCTGATGTCACTACCAGTGAATCTGTACTTACATGAGGATGATACGTGATTACTAATTTAGGATTGTAGGTAGGTACCAAGTGGATAATACCTCGATAAAAACCGGAAAGCCTGATCCAACGCGTCTCTCAGCCGCCGTAAAATCTCTATCCAATTTGCCTTTTCCACTTGGCACTGAGCGTTCGATTCGCTGACGGCCTGTTTTCTTAGTAGCTTCAATTTTAGGGACATCAATTACACCAGATTAGCACGAGTTATTCAATGTAGGCAATCCAAAACGCCAAATAGAAGTCAAGGTAACATTACTTAACCAACTAATCACACTTTTGAATTTCCAAGTTTTTCACCATACCAGACTATAACTGATTTATTTACGAAATGACAATATTATTAATGAATAGAAACGTATTTTAATGTTTCTAGGTTGGAATTTCTGGGGATTTTATAATAAATTATCGAGTCGAAATAATATTTCGACATATTATGCATTATTTCACCCAGCTATCTTGATACAAGTCACACATAATATTCGTATGTTTCATGAATGTTACCTAGGCATAGAATGTTTCTCATTGATTTCATACTTCTGATTATAAAAATTTCAGGACAAGTGAAAGATTTGGAAACAGGTACAAAATGCCTCCTATACTTACAGATATTCACTGACAGTTGAAATCAGACCAAATATACCTACGTAATTTTGTAAATAATTCGATACGTTGTTCGTTTTGATTGAGGAACGCCGTGTGCAGAACTAAACGCCAACTGGCAAGTCTGTTGAGTATGACGGTTTAATCCACTCGTTGCAATGAAGGTGCTAAGAAGATGAGCCAGTTGGTATCATCATCAATATTTTGGTGAGCGTTTCTTTAAATCAGTGGCGGCTCCTGCCTTGAAACTCAGGGGGTGCACATAGATCAAGAGGAGCTATCGCGAAGGGGACGGGAGAGGTGCTTTTCTCAGCTAAATACAAATTTCAACCGAACGCAAATTGAATAACTCTTGTTAGCTTTCTCATACCCGTCCAATAGACATGAAAAATGTGCTCTAATCGAAAACGAAATTCTGAATTAATGATTAAAGCAGTAAACCCATAAAATGTATGTTATTGTTAAAGCTGAAATGCATATCTGCCCAGCAAGAACTGACGTGGAAGTGAAAGCAACGACATTGATTCGTGTTTTTCGATTTTTTTTCCCAGTTCACTTATGCCATTTTTAACTCAAGCCTCATTTCGGTTATTACAACAAAAGACGCAAACAAAGCAAAATAATTTGTTACTCACCTCACAACCGCAAAGCCTTCATGTAATACGAGTATTTGGCGTTGAACTTACGACACGAATTTTAGCCTTATCTTCCACTGACATGGGAATAGTTGAGTTTGATGAACTGTACTGGAATTCATCTCTGGAAAATTGAAAAAGGAGGATGACCAGACAAGAAATCGACGGACGACACCACAAAAACGAAAGTACATACGAATACCAGGTGATTCGAGAAAACAGATGACAAAGCATGAGGAAAGATGACAATAAAAAAGAATGCATAGCAGCGCCCCTGGCAGCGGAGCAACAAGTTATTGGTGAGCTTCACAAGAGGTTTTGCGCTCTCTGATTGGTCAATCTCACAGGTTGCCACATTCAAACCAGAAATTTTCAAGCGGAAGTCATAAGGAAACACGAGACAAGGGAGGGGGACGGGAGCACCGAGGTGCTTCTGATTGGTCATGCGCGTCAATTCAAATAGTCAAATCCAATATCCAACTTACTTTTCAGATGGGATGGAAGAATTTGGTTATTATTTTTGGTTTATTGGGTGGGGGTGCGAATGCTCCTATCAGTAGCCACCACTGCTGTAAATTTTAAAGCATAGGAGCATAGGAGAAAAATAATAACCAAATTCCCCCATCCCATTTGAAAAGTAATTATATCGTGCACAATATAGAACGTACCGTGAATCATTTTGAAAAAAAAAAAAAAAAAAAACGCTTCCAAAAAGTTTACTAGGGCTTATTGTTGTCAGTCGAGTTCACAGTTCTTTATACCTACTGTATTGTGTACATTCCAAGACTGATAACTTTACAAAATGATTGAGGTAATGGTATTGAGGTTCAAGTACTCTTGGTGACCAGATAGCCCTTACTGAATGAGAGAGTAGTAGGATGGTATCCAAACGCAATGAACTCAGTTGTAACGTCACGGTAAGCTTTTAGTGCTTGACAACCGAAATAATAGTGCATACTTACCAAATAAGTATAAAGAACTCGTAATACAGATCATAACATTATTCTTGTAAAATATTTGCTCAGCTATCTCACAACCCCTTTAACAATAAATGGACGCAGGTGTGAAATGGGTGTATGTCCCTAATTCACGGTTAGTCAGTAACGTGTTGCCATTCTACCGGAATTCCGGTACGTCTACCGGTTTTCTACTTCAATTCCCGGTCTACCGATTTGATCTTCAAATCTACCGGGCTTTGACATTTTTGATAAAAAATAAACTTTGAGCGCAATACGGCTGCTGGAGATCAATAATCTACTGCGAATGCGTTAACTCTTAGTGAAATTCATGGTTAAAGGCTGTAATTTGTAGTACCTACGTACTGAGCAAATCCGGTTCTTGTGATAATGCTTATTCTCAAGGTTTAGAACGTCACGTTTTTTTTAAGTACCTAAACTTTATTATCAACTCAATGATTCTACAGTTGTGCAAAACATAATTATACAGTAACTTAATTAATTAATATGGTACATGACTTTGGGTACGACCCAGTAGTTGTCCCTAATCAGGTGCACGTATAACAAATGAACTTCACGATGAAAGGAATTTACGCTGTAATTCCTACGTTCCTATGGTTTGCTTGGAAAGCTGTGATTGAAGAATACATTTCTCTTGTGATGGAAGATACATGAATTGTAATTTGATTTTTACTTCATTATATTTTATAAGGCATGTACTGTTGGTTACTTGGTGTGTATAATTTACCCTTTACCCAATGATTGTAACTGACAAATAATTTTGAGTCCGGCCAAAGCTGTTCTTAAAAACACAAACTTACGAGTATCTTTTTCTCTCTTCGTTTTTAATAGAGCAATAACAAAATCGTTGAAAACTAAGTGTTTGTGCAGCTCAGATCCTTAGGTTTCAAGTGAATTCATCGAGAAAATTCATGGGTGTGTTCAAGAGTACCTTTTAAAAAACACCGGGACATGTACCGGGTTTCCTAGCTTAATCTAACGGTTTTTCGACGAAGCCTACCGGACAAGAGGGCCACAGTTATGGCAACATTTGGTTAGTGGCTGCAGAAACAAAATCCAATTGGTTGACACGATGTACATTTCCCACAGTTTTGAAGACATTTTCCATGCTCAGGGAAGGTAGTGGGTGTCGGATCCCCTCGTCAATTATGAGTCGCGCTCGGTACGTACCAGTTGTCATGTTTCACCAAGTGCACTGTATTTTTTGATATTATACCTTTTTTGGTGTAATATGAAAGAAAGTTTACTGCAGTTTCAGGCTGACAGCGTTGAGGGTTTGATTGGCTGTTCTCTCAAGAACAGTGTAAATAATTCACCTTCACTGCACGGAAGGTTGAGAGCAGTGGACTATCGATCAAAAAATGTAGCAATTTCCAATTCGATCAGGAATTCGGGATACGAGTACGAGGGATGTCATCAAAGTAAAGCGCATCGTTACACGGTTAAACTGCTTCGTGCATCTTAGTGTCTACGATTATATCCACGACAATCTATTTCTTACTGACGTCCTGACATTGTTTTCTCCTCGTACATGACCTCTGAACTCCCCCGTACATTAATATTCAAGAGCCTCACCGCAACCTCTGTTGGTAATATATTGGACTCTTAGCAACCCCCCTCACAAACTAGAACTAAACCCATCTGACCTAAAGCAAGGAAAACGTTTGGTAGAGGTTTACGGTCCCTTCATAGGAATGCCTTGTGATCATGCAAGACTTTAATATTCCCAGATTTAACCTTCTACTTGACAAGCTCGGGAGTTAGTTTCAAATAATATTGTGTTCAAAGAGTCTACATGACAATATTTCGTTTTTAAATCATCGAAGAAAACTGCACTAGCATAAAGGTAAACAAATTTTGATGGATTCCTAATATGAAGTCGTAATACAACACTGTTCAAGACTCCTCGAATCAAAACCTCTAGTGTGTGATTTTATAATGTCTACAGTATTATTTCCACTAATTTTGGTTCATTATCTTCGAGAACAACCCCCCCCCCCCCACACAACGAAAAAGAATTTTTCGATATATGAATTTTTCAAAATTTCAAAATTCGTTTTGAACCCCTTCCCATTTACGTAGGGTTATGTAAAGTATCAGGGATCATTTTGGGGGTCAGGGCTGCACTGTGATTCAAGAGGGCGTCTCGAATGGGCTGACAGAGCCTTTAAGACCTGTATGCTGCCCAAACCTGGTGAAGAAGGTCACTGTAATAGGCAGCAATTAATCTGCGACGACTACGAAGAAAACTCCTTGAGCATCGCCCAAAAAACCGTTGCTGTCACCTTCCCAGCTGTCAAGCGAGTTTGGGCTTTTGATGGCCCTGGCTAACATTTTTTCCTCCACTCCGGGCTGGCTCTTTTTGACTCAGGAGATCTGGTGGACAAACAAGTCTTTGCAAATAAAGCCTGACCTTCACCCTGCAGAAAAAGGAGATTTTTCGACATTCAAGGTGGTTTTTCGACATGATGGTGTGTACACTTCTAACACTGGTAACTTTTTCCTGAATGATTTCCGCCACAGTGAAACGACCTTACCTGATGCTTCTCCTACTTTCATCGCTCTTTCTAAGCCCTCAATAGCAAAATGCTTGTTTATGTTTGAATCATCCTCGTAGTTGGCACCGATGACGGATATCTCGCTCTACAACCATCTCAAGCCTTAAATAATCCCATTCGTCAACCGTATATACTCAACACGTCAGATAGTTGGTACTGGTCAGGGATATTGTGGCCTGATATTATATAAATTTTGCCATAACTTAAGAGGGGAATCCAATTTGCAAAATGAACTAAAAACTGCGCTTTCTTTGCTTCGTACACAAGCGGTGGAGGGCCGGTGTTCTGGACTGAGGGGAGTTTGCTGTAGGAAGTAGATTGTTTGGTGTTGGTGTTCTAAAAGACCGGGAAACTGTGCAGGTAATACTGCTCAGCTTTGAGCCTTTGATGTTGATATAATTAGCAATGTAGGCGTCCGTGGTAGGGCTTTTCAATTTCCGTTATATCCTACTGACGCTATATCAGAAAGGATTTTCCATTCTATCGCCGTTGTTCCTGTTCCATGGAAATATGCAAATTTTAGGTTTTCGACGCCGCTTTCATTTTCACTTCGAGTTCGTCGGTCAAATGACTCAATGAACGTGCGTCGGTGATCTATCAGAATGAATTCGAGTCAATGAAGTCAATATTATTAGAACGGTACCATTAGATGTTCCTAAGGACGTGGTGCTCACCAGAATGTCATATAAGTATAGGACGTTTTTATAACTACGAAAACCATTCAACATTCCATGTTTGGTTGAGTCCTTGACACGTATCCCTCGAATTAGCGCCTTTTTCTCTTTTAGGGAAAAAGTGACAGCCCCAACACCCATCGCTATGCCCTTAGTATGCAGTATCGTCGACCATAGTTCCGACATCAACCTCTGGAAACTCATTATTCAGTGATAATATTATTCAGTGGAACTCATTATTCAGTGATAGTTTATATTCTGACTAAACTTACTCATACCACACCAAATTATTATGCTACATAATTTATTAACTATATGATAGGTGTATGAAGTAAATAAGCCTTGAGATACTTTATCAAATTTGGATCTCCCGTTTTTAAGGGTGCCAGATATTCTTCCCAATTTGATTCTGCCTTTCCTAAGTAGCTATTTATTACCAAGCACAGTGCCCTAAACTTCCCAATGAAATGAAACAAGGTCGTCAGAATCATAAGGTATGTACCTACCTACTCCCAATGCCAAAAAGTCCCCTATACCTAATCTTAAAGAGCCATTTACATAATTGAAAGTCCCTGAACTGACTAAGGGTCTTAGAGTCTCTGAGTCCATTAAAGATGGTTCTGAGAACAGAGCGCATTTTCTTCAAATTCAGCAGACATTGATCTGTTTACTATAATTCAATTTTCCTTTGCAAATGTTTTCCATTCCGAAAGATTCTCAACATTCAAGAGTGGGATGCCATACTTTTCATTTAAGCTCCCTCACTTTTTTGCCCAATGAACATTCAGTTCGAAGTAAATTACTTAGCCAAATAATTTGGGAAACGATTACTTGGCATTTTCATGACTTTCAATATGCAGGGGGATCTACCCGTAGAAGCAAAGAGATCAACCGGGTCGAAAGTACTTATCATGACATAATATACTGAAAAGTAAATTTGAAAACGGAAATGCACTACTTGAGAACGTAGAATTTATGATACATTCGAGTTTCGAATGTTTTCAAAATCAATTTTTCCAATTCATTCAAAAATGCCTATAAGAATTTTTGTTTTGGTAAAACCGGGTTAGAGCGCCCTTCGGAAAACATACGAGAGTATGTCAGATTTTTCAAAATTCAAATCAGGTGAATTGATCGGTCGTAAGGAGTAAAATGCGGCGGCAGGAAGGTAAGAATAGAGGCAGCCAGCGGCTCAGCAAGCAACCTTCCTGTCCGATCAACGTCTATCACATTGTATACCGCACACCGTTGAAGATCATTATTCACCCCTGATCGTGAGTACACAATATTATGTGTTATAACAATCTACGCTGAATTATAATGGATGATCAGAAACGGTACTGGTTGGTAGATACCCTGTCAAATACAATCCTGCATACTCTAGTTTATTTTTCTAGGGTTATAAAAATATATTTCTTAAATAGGGTTACTTATATATTTGTGTAGTTCTTAACATATCCGTTCGAGATTTGCTCAGTACAACGGCAATAACAAATTTTGTCTATTTTTTTTGGCCGAGTCACACCTCAGTTTTTAGATTTTGAACGCCGAAGTCAGAATTACGATATCGTATTCCGTTCTCAAGTGCCGCACCTCTCAATCCCCCACCCACACCCACTTTGTAAATAAATCGCCCAGGTCATTCCACTATAAAGCAAACAGGCTTGGCGAAAGCAGGCACCCCTGTGTTTAACAGCTGAACAAGTAGCAAAGTAGTCCGTCGTTGAGGAGTTGATGCTATATTTTATATGTCAAAATGATTATTATTTCGACATATAAATCATATAGCATCAACTACTCAACGACGGACTACTTCGCCACTTGTTCAGCTGTTAAACAGGGGTGAAATGATTATAAATTGAATTTTTTAAATTATATTATAAATTTATAACTTGAAACCCCGGTTTAACCAAAAACTATTCATTATCCTTGAGGTTTGAAATATATTGACGCTACGAAGGTCACATCGATTCGTTTATTTGGCGAAACGCTCACATCATTCCATATAAAGTCAATAGGTACCTTCTCGTGTCCTTTCCATAACAATGACATCAAAGGGGTAGTGCAAGGATTTCACCAATTATTGTTATACAACAGCCAACAACAAAGTTAAAATTTGAAGACAAATATCAAGTCCGAGACATTACCGCTAATTAGGTGTTTACAGTTAACTACTCTATTATGTGAAAATGAGGAACATTGATTATAAAGGTAATAATACTTGTTTCCACCAGATATCTGCCGATTTGACTACTTCAAATTCATTGAGAGTGAGACACATTTGAGGGTTAAGATTCCAAGTAACTTACTGGTACATTATCGTAGTTTATTATTACATTGATGTCTGGTACATTTGGCAGATTCATTAGGTACCTATTGTTTAATCTCTGACAGCAGTAGTATTGTAGTTATATTTAGTGGTAAATTGAAGGAATTAGGATGCTACATATTGGCAGATATAATCATAGTTAATAATATCCTTCTGCTCTTATTCCCCTCAGATAACAGGACTAACTTTATCCCATAAAAAACATTAAATTGTATTTACAATCTATTTACATACATACAAACCTACTTGGAAGTTTAATAACAATCAATACTTCATCGACGCTAAAACATAATCTAGGTAGTAGACGACTCAGATAAATTCAAGTTTAGCAAGCTTGCTCAAAATTTGGTCGGTAAATAGGTAGTTATTGAGACGAGCGTGTCAATAACTGTACAAAATAGTGATTTTGTACAAAAAATTCTATACAGAATTAATAATTCATCTTTATGATCATAGTATGATTTTTACACTAGAAGAACAGAAGTATGTAAAAAATATGGAAATTTCGTGCAAGATCAACATATCGTCCATATTTTTAGGAAGTCGTTGAATCAAAAACGAATGCTGTATCCTTTTTTTGAGTTTATGTTTAAATTTTATTACAAGTTAGGGTTCTTC
The DNA here is from genome assembly GCA_963920205.1 of Stenodema calcarata. Classification (NCBI taxonomy): domain Eukaryota; kingdom Metazoa; phylum Arthropoda; class Insecta; order Hemiptera; family Miridae; genus Stenodema; species Stenodema calcarata. Next base: position 7,747,013 of record OY986051.1, on the reverse strand, counting down.
GCTTTCGTTAATAAATGTGTACTTAATTAACTGGAAGGAGTGTACTTAATTATTTTTTACTCGATCTACATCAAAACATTAGTTCCAGTACTGTACGATTAGGGTGCATCAGAGTATTAGTATTCCGCTCCTCTGTTTATACCCTACTACGTATAGCTATTAGTACTCAGAAATTGCAAATTAATGCAAAAGTACCTTGCAATACTAGAAGACCACATTTCAAAAATCTTTTTGATGGTTTCAAGCGCTCCAGGTACCTTTGCGATGCATTGAAAATGTTGGTTTCTGTCTTAACTACCGCCTACAATTGAGGCGTTGACATAGAGAAGGAAGTCACAATAAATCCGAAAATGAGTTTTTGGATTGAAATGATAGTAAGAACCAAGGTCAATGGCGTGAAGAAGCTAGTAGGTGGCTAAGAAAAAGAGTTTAGTATCTATAGCCTATCAAAGATGGTGCTTGGGCACAGAGAGGAGTGTGAGATTTTTATAAAATTTGAAATTCATCGTCCAATCATAATTGCTTTAAATAACAGAACAGCAAGATCACAAGTTGAAATCACAAATGTTATAACCTTCATGTTTGTATGAATCAGTTGGTAGTCAATAACTATGAGCCTAAAACATAACAAAGGTGTTGGAATGTCTATGTTGTATGCAACCTTCTTCCTGTTGTATTCACGTGTAAATAATACTTTTTTGTTCAGTTTTGTGGTGAAAATGATTAATAACAATACCATCGTGACAAAATGTCCACGAAAACTATTGCATTCAAATTGTTAGGTAACCTCTTCAGTACTATTGCACTGTTAGTTTTTTTTCAACGTTTATTTAGCTTCAGTACACTATTCAGCCTATCAAAATTTATTACAAAAAAAAATTAAGTATATCAGACTTGAAAAATATAAATAAATGTGTGTACTGTTTAAATCGGACTATGTACTTCATGATTTCAGAATAAGTTTTAAAAAAATGTATATAATAATATTAAATTTATATATTATATTTATGTATAAAATAAAAAATTCACTATTCTTTAAAATATTCAGAGGGCCACGTTAGTGTCTTTGCAAAATAGCGTCGTAGTGCGAGACGTCTTGAAGTCGGAGGATGTGATCAAGATTGAACGGTTAGTTGGGCAACGGTTTGAGAAATCTCCCTGAACATCTTTTCCCGAGCAGACTTGAACCCTGGTCATTCCATCAATAAATGCTGTTCGTCTTCAGCAACAGAACAGAGCTCGCACAAATCGCTGTTCGCTTTCCCAATTCTGAAGAGGTACTTCTTGGTGCAGCAGTGACCTGTTCTTAAACGAGAAATTATTTTAAAGAATATTTTGGGCATTAGCGGCATGTTGTTGAACCAACAGGCATGAAGTCGGGGTGGAGGGAAGATTCTTACGTATCGATGACCTGCATGGTAGTTTTCATGTTCTGTCCTCCACAATTGCGTTCCGTTGGCAGCTATTTTATTTTTTAAATCAGTAGGAAAGAACCATGGCGTAGCTTCAGAGAGTTCGTTTAGCGCTGCAATCTTGGCGTTGTAGTCAGCAATGTCATTGCCTTCAATCCCTTTGTGGCTTCTGACCAATATAAATCGGATTCTGATGCCATTCCTAAAGCTGGAGCATTTGTTTCTTTATTTCCAACTCCAATTTCCTCATTTTCTTTCTTGGATTTGCTGACCACAGTTTACATAGAACTGACTGGAATCAGTGATAAACACGCTGTTAGTTACTCGAAGTACTAACATCACAATCTCAACAGTTACTTACTGAGTTTCATTATCTTTGCATTTTTTACTATTTTTTTAAATATATAAGAACATAGTATGTTCTTATATATTTTAAAAAAATAGTATTGAAACAAAAATACTATTTGAACATCCTCACAAACTTGTTTTGCGTTTCCCGAAAACTTGTGGCTTATATGCTTCTCCGTGTCAATGCCTCAATTATTGCAACCAAAATTTTCAATGTGTCACAAAGCAACCTCGACCATCATATATATATGAAGAAGTACAAGTACAGTAGGAAATTTATGGAGAGACGGACAGCAAAGAAACTTGGAAACTTGAGTGTGTTGAGTGGAAGTTTCCACAGGTTGATTTCGACCAAATTTAAAAACCAGTCAGCTCATAATAAGATCGGTTACTTAGTAGCTCATAATAAGAGAAGAGGATTAGGAAGACAAGCGGCACATCCATCACTTTGGTTTCCACCGTCGGTGGGCACATGGTAAATGTGTGGTTTCGGTTTGCATACGATGATCTCCATTGGTGCCAACTCCCACTCAATGTTAATTCGCGGGCTCTTGGTGATTAATACGAGCTGACATCCGTCCATTGGACGTTTCCGGTTCTCGCCACCCGCCGAGCCACATGCATGGTGCCCTTGACTTGCCCACTTCGAGAACACAGTTATCCCCCCGTTGCTCGACAAACTTTCCTCAATTTCCGCCCTTGTCAAGTGCGACACCGAAACACTCTTTGCCCCCGATAAATTTCAATACCCGAGAACCAAGGAAGCGTGTTCTACTGTGCGGGTTACAAGAACCGCTCTTAGCAGACTCTCTAATTAACTCGAAAGATGAGACGTACCTCGAATTCACCTTATTGATAGGTTTCAAAGTATAATGAAATGTGATGGTAAGTAGAAGCTTTAGATTAGGCAATGAAATTTTTACTAAGAGTATTATCGGAAACTGTTCGCTGCATGGAAAAACACGGCCAAGAGCCAAAAAATAAATAAAATTAAAATAATAATAAAAAAATAAAAAATAAACTAACCATTAGTTGTGGAAGTAAAAGAGGAATTGTACACACGACTTTGTACCATTTCTAGCAACTCTTTGATGAATCCAACCACATCCACGTACTGGAACATTGACAAGAAACATACATTTCAGTGAAGATTTAGAGTTTTGAGTAGAACCATTGAGAAACAACAGAAGCAGTCAATATTGACACGTACTGGCATTGGACCATTCAACTCAGCCCATTGTCCGGTTATGAGGGTTCTTGTATACGAGGGTTCCTATACATTGGCTTATTCGGACGTTCGTGAGATTAAAGAGGAGGTTTCATTGTAACAGCAGTTCAAACATGGTACATACGTCATTATACGTCATTATACGTCAGATTATACACTCAGTATGTTGAACTTTATTTTTCGCTATAGAAATCACCCAACTAGGAAGAAACCAATATGGAACATGAAAACCTCAATATTATTGTTATTTTTCTTCAGATTTATCAATTTTATCAGGAAACCATCAAGCACAATTCGAACAGATTTATTCAAATCCCAAACGAAAAAAAAAAAATAAATAAATAAATGAAAATCGAAATATTCAACCGTAAAAATCCACAAAATGGATACAGACTGGAATCCGTTCTCGTACATTAAGACAAGAAACGAATGTTTTGATTTTTCGAACTGACATTATAAGACTATTCGGTTCACTCACTTCCTTGAGCCAAATAGGTACACGGTAGAGAAAAGGCATACAAAAGTGATTACATAATTGTTCCATATAAGTCGCCAATTTCGCAAACTCTTTGATGACTTGTATAACATACTTGGTAGTTTAGAGTTAACATACTCGTATTTTACGATCAACATTGAATGCTAAAGGACTTATATTAACAACGAGAGAGTATACATGACATAATTCTGCTTACAATGCAATCTTAATACGGAGGGGGAAAAACCACTGATTCGATTCCTTATAATACTTCAACAATTATATTCTTATCAATGAGTAACTAAACCATTATTCTATACACATTGCTATTAAAAATCCCAAACAGAAGACAAACGTGGTATAAAAAAATATGGTTAAAAAGTTTTTTTCTGGAACTAACAATTTAAAATGACAAAAATGAACCATAAAGTCTATTAAGGACAACAAGTAAATCATCAAAGTTGATGGTTGAAATGGATTTTCTAGAGGATATAACAGCGTAACTATGACAGCTATTGGCAAAAAAATAACGTTGTGATCTATTTCCTAGTCACAGCCATCTCTGATGAATGTAGTACTAAGCGATAGGTCAAGTATTTCGACGGAATTTGGTTCGTAGAAACACACGAATGAATTTGGACGAAAATTGAATTTACCCGGATTTTTAAAAATTTCAGTGACCTGAGAAGATAATTTCGTTACAGTAGATTGTGAAGTACATTAATAGATTTGATCATATTGCTCGTATGGGGAAGGTAGTACACGCTTATCATTTTAACATTTTATAAATTTTAACGTTTTGTTGTTCCTATAATACTTATAAACTGCATTGATGATTATGAGTTTAGGTCACACTTTGAGCCCTATTCGAAACAAAATCGTGATATTTCGTCTGATGTAAAATTTTACATGGAGTAACTACAGTAACTAATACCTACATGATTTTACTCCACAGTGGTTCTTGCAGCTCATGAAGGTTATATTATTATATACACATAGTCATTTGAAACGTTGTATGTTTCCATCTGAAATAGCCTACTCGAATATGTTATAAATATATATATATGTACATAAAAATATTTACAACAGCATTTTGAACATAAATAGAAAATAGTTACAAATTGATTTAAAAAAAATAATTAATTGATGCGGAATAACATAATATTATTCATCATGCCACAAAACATATTTCACACTTAATTAGCGTGATGGTTCAACCAAGTTCAATCTTGGATTCGGTAAATATGATCGGGTTCCTAACAGAACATCGGCAATCCAACTCTAATGTAAAACCCAGTGTTTGTATACAGTGTTATGTAAACAGCATTCGAAATGGATGAGAGTTCACCTGTTTTCATTCCAATAAATCTCAGAGAAAAGGGTCGACAGTTAAGACATCTTGGCAGGAACCGCAAAGAGAGTCTCTAGTTGCAAATTCGGAACGTCTCACCGGACGCAGGGAAGCCATTTTTCTTAGCAGGAGGAAGCTAGAGAAAGCGCCTCCCCCAGCTAAGAGAGCCGTAATTCTTTACATTCCTGTCCCGAGGTTCTACAAGAAAATCCGGCGGAGTTGAGATTTCCGTATGCAGGGGAAGAACAATAACCCAAAATCATGTTCTCACTGCTGAAGTCAGGAAAGCTTCTTCTTTAGGTTCGCAATGGGTGGGTGTGGTACTGAACTTGAGACCTAAGAAGTTGTGGATCTTTTGAGGGGAAGTTTAGAGGAATGTGCTCTCGGTCATCGTGAAGAACATAAGGTAGGAACCTGGGTTAGTTCGAAAGTTGTTAACTTGTTAACAGGGTGGCAAGTGAGCATGACCCTGGTTTTGTAAACTCCAAAAGAATACGACGGGTAAACGGAAACTTGATTGAACATTAAATGTTCAAGTTTTTTCGAGTTTCTTCGAGTTTTTCAAGAAATTTTCGAGTTTACGCTGAAGTAAGTTCTCACCTACCTGTCTATTAGTGCCAGATAGACACTGCCGTGAATCATATGGATAGATGGATTCTGCCATGAAGTGTAATATCCAAGATTTTATTTAGAACCCATACTGCTAGATTTTAACCAGAGGAAACTGGTGCTGAATCTGAAGGGCAAGATCGACTTGCAACACAAGTCACAAGTACATACCTCCAAGTGAAATGATTTGGATCCAAGTGGTACTGGCATTAAGAGATATTTTTGCTGCTCAAACTTCTCCGAGTTATAGGCATGAATGGGGCAAAGAATTCTCCAGTTTTCAGTTTTTGTCCATTTACAGAGGTGGTTTCAGACCCCATTTATTGTTATTTCAAAGGAAGAATTGTATCTCGACAGCCACAGTGCAAAAGCCTTCAAGTAGTACCTGGTTTTTCCAAAAATAAGGTTTTGAGCTTCACTGATAAATTTGGGTCTTGTGCACATGCTAATAGGAACAGAATTGAGGTACAGCGCTTCATTTTTCCTCAATGAATGTTTGAAGTAACCTGTTACATGGTTACAGTTACTGTTAGAAAACAGTTTTTGTCGTTTCCTTAACATTTTTTATTTTTGTACATACAGGCTTTTGCACTGTGGCTGCTTCTGCTTTCTTTGAGTTCGACAATTTGATAGTTCGCCGAAGTATTTTTCCTCAAATGGATTGACTTGGAGTAAAGGATCGACTAGGATCCACATGGGTGTCGTCAGTTAGTTGTACTTTCCAGTTTTTCTTTGACTCAAACGCTACGGCGAGCCTCCATTCCAAGTTTCCTTCATTTTTGAATTTATCAATTACTCGCTTCAGGTCGATGGTTAAAGACATACTTGAGGCAATGGTTGTACTCAAAATTATGAGTAAGCACGGGTACGATCCTCGTATCAGTCCATCCCAACGTCACTGACGCATCCCTTAAAAGGGGTGCATTACTCTTGCGTACTTAATCAACTCAAATCCAAAACATTACTCGATGCACTGCTACGATTCTCCTGTGTTGCAACACCAGACTCATAACCAGTCAGCTGTATTGCAGTATCTGCGGAATTCAATTTCAAGAATGTGATAGCGCTTTTAGGATTATTGGAACCTTCATTACACCCCTCCGTGCAAACTAATGTCTGGAAGCACAGTTGAAATACGAGATGGCTTTAGATGGGCCCCAAGCTATAGCAATCATACAAAAAGTTGACAACAATATTGTGGGATTTATTATCTCATTTGCTCCTCGCCTGAGGCAAACGCAATCCTGTCTGTTGAATTTCGGGAACCTCGCGTAAGGCAACTTAATCAATGTTGTTGTTTGCCATGAAAACATTTGGTGGGTGATATTGGGGACCTCTATCGTTGTGAAACTGTAGTAATCATCAAAAATACTTTAATTACTGATTTCATAATACAATATACCGCTCAATAAATTGTATTATACAACAACGCTGCCGTATTATTATTATTATTACAACGAGCTTAAAAAACACAAATGCTAACTGGCTAGGAAGCACTACTCCTTCCTGTATAGTGCAAGGGTATGTTTGCTTGTGTTCCGTCTTGACGAATTATCATCACCGTCATAATAGAGCGACATCTGTGCTATCCGCGAAATTTGGGATGTGTGACCGCTGCAATTTTGGTTTATTATCTTCGATAATGAACCATTGGAATCGCCCAAAGAAAAAAATTTTTTTTTTTTTCAGATAGTGGGCGTCACTTGATATCGATATTGATTTAAAAATAAATCGGAATCACTCGTATAAGACCCCTGATAAAGATTCTTACTCATTTGCCAAGAAATACCTTCATTTGCCTTCATGTTGTACGTGAAATATTGAAAATATTTTTTAGTTCACCAGACGTGGTTTATCCGGTAAACATTAATCCAGGCAGGTGGTGAATTTGAAGGTGCTATTGGCGTGAAGAATTTGAGTCACCTTTCTTCAATTTCTTCGTCATACATCCTCGCAGGGATTGTAGGCAACGGTGAAACTGAACATCTTGTTGCCCTCACGACATCCATTCTATTTTCCTGAACCCATGGTGGGACTTAGTTGCTCGAGAGCCTAATAAATATTTTAATTATAAATACCTAGATTTGGCTTCATTCAGGTGACTGAGCTTGGTTATTATAAACCAAAATAGGCTCTGACAATAGTTGCTGTGAACCGAAGCAATTAACCAAGGATTCGAATACTTAGATGTTAGGAGATAAGCTGCAAGGACCCTCCTGTGTAATCGAAGTAACGCTACTGATATGGTAGTCATTTCATTAAAAATGGAACGTCTCTTTAAATCTGCTGCTCGAAAAAGCTACTTTTGCTGCGGTGCTTGGCCCTGTGCATGCTGATGTAGGTGGTGCACGTGTTAATGCGCTGGAGCAGCTGGTCCTGAGGCGGCTTCCTTTTGCAGCTGAGTTTCTTGAGGGCTACGCAGAAGGCGGTTCGAAACCTCGCGTTGAGCCAGCAGTAGATGAGTGGATTGTAACATGAGTGGGACATGGCCAACCAGTGCAGGGCAAAGTAGAGGTAGACCAGGCCTCCCCAGTCCATCACCCCCTCGTACGCCTCTGAAATGAGCTAACGGAAGGAAATGTAGATGTACAATGAGGTAGGTACAATCACTTGTATTAACATCCAAAAAATATTTTCAACATAATGGGAGTACTCTCGTATGTTTGTCCTTTAAAAAGACGACTTAAAAATGAAATTATCCCTACTTCACTTTTAAACATAGACACATGTAGTTCATCAATTTTAAATCCGAAGTTATGATGACGTCACTATTGCACTCATGCTGTGTTACTGTGTGTATGTGACTCTCAAGCTGTAGTACCTGCACCAAAAACGCGACTCTGGAGTACTTCAAAGCACATCTTTTATTCCCTTCCATTTTTAATTCGCCACCTGCCCATAGCATTGAGGACACCCTCAGACTTTGCACGATCAGCATACAAGAAGAAAATTTTCTCATGGCTAATTTCCGAAGGCCTGGATAATTGCCAACAATTTCTTAGTAGTATATATACGTAGATGAACTTTTTTTTTTGGTTTTTTTTTCTGTCTCTCTCTCTCTTTATACTGTTTGATCTCAGTGAAACATAAATGAAGAACATAAATTTTATGTTCATTAGTTGTAGCCACTTAGTGCAAATTTACCCCCGGAACGAAACGTTTACTTATTATCGTTTATATTAAGCTTATTATAATTCTCTATTGTAATGTGTCTTCAACAAACAGCACAATGAAAAATGATTCAACTCCCCCTAACCGCACAGGACCATCCTATGGTTAGGGGTATTTCCAGCTTCTTTCTAAGTGAGCAATGCATTTTTGTTTTCTATTATTACTATGGATAGTATTATTATTATTATTTTTATGGAATAAATTCTTTCATTCATTCATTCATTCATTCATTCATTCGTACGATCAAGTCAGTTCAAACTAAATGAATGTGTGCTATCCGCCTGAATCCGCCTTAGAGAGCCTGCAGCGTCATTGAGTAACGGAAATGTAGGTTCATTCATCCTGTACCGTGGGGCTCCGAGCTATTTTGAAACGATGTAAATATTGCTACTTATCGAAAGAAGACTTGGGGAAAAATCAGCCAACAAGACCCCCAGGTACTTTCATAGAAGTTTTCTGCTGAAGGCAAAGCGATGGCATTGAAGGATGCAGTCTTGTGGATACACATTACACTTGACATTTGATTGGTTCGTATAACCTTAACAAAGCGGGAGCCTTCGTATCTGTGTTATAATCCAAAACACCGATGATCTGCCGTTCAACTACTTATTTTCCTCGACTCTTCCTACTTATTCTCCTCTTTGCGTAAATCATAAAGTATTTTACTTTGCATTACCAAGGTCTAACCCTTGAATTTTGGCTTCACAAGTCCAAGTCTGTTGGATTAGCTGGACGACAGCGCGACGACTTTGAATTAGGGGATGGGTATCGAGTTTCAAAACACTCGATGTTTTTCTGTAATAAACGACTTTTTTGACTTCGATGTTTTTCTTCCGATATTCATCACAAATCGATATTTTTCTTACGATGTTTATCACACATTTGTTGTTTTTCTTTTCTTCCAAAATACCTACTTACAAGCTTATTTCACGTTTCAGTATGTAATTGCATTATTTCTTATTAGGAACCTTACTAACCTACTACATTATTTCTTATTTCAAGTGGCCCTTTTGCCTTTTATTGTTCTAACAGCTGCAATGTTTAGGTTGAATATTTTTCATGTCAGTCATGTTTGACTCAAGGTAAGATAGTAGGAATTGAACCAAAATCACCACCACGTCTATAAACTATAGTGTAACCGAACAACGCCGAAACCAAGAAGTGGCTGATGAAGAAACAAATTTCGGACGCGACAATGTCAGATGAGCTTCATCTATATTTGAACTATCCACTCGAAAAAATTCAACCAAACGTATTGGCATTTGGATTTCAATGACGGATACATATCGTCGGCCAAGAACCAGCAATGTTTACAAAAATTACCAAAACATTGCCACTTTGGTAGTAGGTACTTGTACTTGGGTAGGCCACAGTTGGTAAGGTATTTTCGAAAAAAAAAACATCGATGTTTCATAAGATGTTTAAAAATACCGATGTTTTTCATACGATGTTTTTTAGACATCGATATTTGCAGTAAAAAAAAAAATCGATGTTTAAACACTGATGTTTTTCCAACCGATACCCATCACTACTTTGAATATTGTGTGTTCGTATGGGATTTGTTGTACCCGCACGACCGCTCGGTCTTGATGGTGTGATAGACCTGAGCGCCTGACCAAAAGTGCAATCAGCTTCTTGTGCGATAATCTGTAATTATTAATAATTAATAATAATTATTAGATAACTATTATAGCTGTACTAACATAAATAATGAATAATCCGTTATGAATAATATAGAGAGGCTCGGCGCGGTCTAATCTAATCAACCTACCTTCAGGAATTTGCCTTTATATTCAAACAAAGGCAGAAAGGAACGTGGATACTACAACACACGCATTTAAAAAAAAACATAAAATAGAGATATGCGTGAGGACTTACGAGTAGGAAGTTGTACGGCAACCAACAGACTGTGAATACCACAACGACCGTCACCATCATGATTATCATCTGGAAACAAAAACATCATATCAATATAGTTCCTACACTTTTTAAAATATGTATTAGTAATTTTCACATCTTTCTAAAGGAAATCCTGGCGGATAAAGGTTTGCGGTATACCGTCACTTAAATTCTGATACAGCCAGATCCTCATGTCCTCATTTTTCAGATGACATAAAAATCTGTTAGTTTTCAAAACTTTCACTCGTGGTACCTTTCAAAACAGGTTAGTTTTAGGTTTCGCTTGGTTTTAGCCGATATCAAGTCCTAAATAGAACTGAATTCATTCATTAAGGCCCTTAAATATGAATCAGAAAATGTGATAAACCAGCCGTTGGCAAAAACGTGGGTTGGGCCGTATCTTGAGTGACGAAATGCAACATCATAAGCATCGTGAAGCAAAATTCACTTCCAAGTAAAAACTACTTATCACAAACAAGAGACCATAACGATATTTGTGGGTTGTTATTGGATTCTAACGATTTACATCGGTCGCGTCTATTTATGTGCCATTTATAAGTAGTTCAATCTTTGTTTGGCGGGAGAATTAGCGAGTGTACAGTATATAATATAATATATTATATACTGTACAATATTAGTTGAATAGTAGTTCAATATTTTTGGAGATGGATCCAAGCAAGCGAATAACCCAAAACCACCCACATCTCATGACCACGTCTTCCTTCATTCATTCAGCTACCAAACGATTCGGAGTGAAAAATATATATTTTTCATTTTGGTGCTCATAGCTCACTACGGCCCTCAACTTTGAGAGCCAACGTAGTCAGCAATCGGAGGTTAAAGTCCGAATCCTATAAACGCTGATAGCACCGAGTGGGTTTTAATAAAGACAAAGAGCAGGAGTAGTTATGGTTCAGAAATAATGAAGAAAGTTCGTTATAAGAGAAACGAAGAGAATCGTTGAACGTGTCTAGGAACTTTGATAAGGAAGCTACACATCATCTCAGAAGTGAACCGCTTTCTGCCATTTTCACTCGGTTTCTTCGGGAAATACCTCACTTTTATACATTACTAGCAGATTACCCGGGCGTTGCCCCGGTCGGGTGCGTAAATAACACAGAGTACTGATAAATAACATTGTTCGATTATCGGATTCTACGTATTTTGAAGGAGGTTAAATTGTTTCTCCTCGTCGAGTCCAGTGGTTTATTGTTGAAAATAATAAACCAATAGGACCTACTTATGGGTCCCCAAATAAAAAAGTGATTATAAATGACTGAGGGTAATAGCTGGGGAAGTGTCAATGTACAAAATCGATGAACAGAATGATTCAATTGACTCGTCGGGAGTGTTGCTCAACATTGAACCAAATCAGCTGAATCCAGCTAATGATGCCGAACCCGATACGTGTGAAGAGGAACATCGCTTTCCTAACGCGTCGATGACGCAATTACGGAAAATCATCGGGGGGGGGGGGGGGGGGGGTCCTCCCTAATCAATTTGTGACTGAAAGCGACAGCAAAGCCGGGAATTAAGGTTGAGTAGGTTAATTGTAGGTGTGTGCCTGCTCGAGACCCCCAGGTGTGCTCAAAACCCCTTTCCCACTGGTTCTCAACCTAATCAGATTATTAATCCGACTCCAGAAAATGCCAGTTCCCCCGCTGCCATCGAAATGTTGAACTTGTCCCACTCCTGATGTTGTTATATCAAGTGGTTTATTGTGAAGCCTCTTAGTTTCCAGCCTTGTGCCGAATCTGAAATGCAAATCCGAGAAGAAGCTCGGTCTTGGATACAGTTGGGCCGTTTCCCTTTCACTTTGTTTGACTTACTCCTCAGGCCCTCTGTTTGTTTACGGAATTAGACGAATATAACCCGATAAAATTCAGAAAAATAGTCTGAAATGGATTTTGGTTTATTTAAGGAATGTGTTAAAACTGTTTCAAAACTACTCGTACCGTTCTGTGTCGTACTTTTTTTCAGGGAGACCAATAATCCAACCTTCCTAAATCTCAATGGTCACATTACTTTTGAGCCTATCTATTAACATGGATATGTTTTTGGGTTGGGGGTCAGTCTGAAATTCGCGTACAGCGAGGTAATAAAAAGTACTGCAAATAAAAAAGTAGTAATTTCATGGAGATCATTAGGCGGTGGGTAGTAATTACTACTACTCGTAAGTAATGACCTCCATGAAATGACCACTTTTTGCGAATTTTCGAAGAAAATGAAGCTATTGTTCTCGGTCCAAAATCTTTAAAACTCGAATTTCCGAAAAATGTTTATACCAAAATCCGTTTCAGACCATCCTGAATCCGCTTCTGACAAGTGACTCATCATTTTAGAGGTTTTTTAAAATGCTTAACATGATGTTGAAATTGGAATTGCGATATCTCATTCCGTTCCCAAACTAGAGCACTTTGAAGATCGAGAAACGTGGTTGATACTTGAGATGTACTTCATGTTTAGTCTGTTTTAATCTGATAACGGAATGAGATATCGTAATTCTGACTTCACCATCGTGTTCAGCGTTGAAAAATCTATAAGCTAAGGAGGGTTTCGGGGTGTTTAAGGGAGGGTGAATTACCTATAACTTCCTTATGAGTGGGATTAATAAATATAAATAAATCGGATTAATCCTTTTCTAATCAAGCGCAATTGAGCGGTACCGTCAGGGCCAACGTGTCACATTCCCACCGAAAACATATCCAAGAGTCAACATTTTTCCATGCAGACGAGAAATTCGTAGACATTTCTTGAAAAAGACTCGCAAAGTTTCGAGAGTTGAAATCATTAACTGTGTTCCGGGAACTCCCAGCGTTGCTTCCAAGCAACATTCCTCTAATATCTGAAAACTGAAATAAACTGCAATTAAAACGGAAAATTCTGAACAACTAAAGAACTGAAATTCTGCAAAATGAAGCCGTTTTTCCACTACAGCAATGAAGATGAAAAATATAGTTGGAATTATAAATTAGGGTTTTGGGTGTGTTAACGAAGAGAGAGAGCAATTCATTTCATTTCCAACAAGTGTTTTAAATTACTTCGATGTTGTATCGAGGAATATTTTTAGTGTTTTCTCTTCAATTAGCAGCATCACCATTTATCAATAATGAATGTAAAAAAAAAAAAAAAAAAAATCCATCTAATGAATAATTGAGTAGGTCATTACGGTGGTTAATGACAGTCGACAAATGATAACGAAAGTGATGGACGAAGACAAACAAAAATATATAATGGATAGATTTGTGATAACACAAATACTTATACATAAGGTTATATAAGGTCTTGTTCAGAGGAGGCAATTTATATTAGTAATAATAATTATTATTTCTTCTTTCATGATAATTATTGCATTATATTTTCATGTACTATTTTAAATAAATTTTCTGACGTAATAATGAGATAAATGGAAAACCACCATTAACGCAATCGAGACGCAAACAAAAATATTTTTCAATGCAAAAATAACTTGCAATTCCATGAAATGCGTCACGTCGGTACGCTCGGAAGCATAGAATTCTTAAGGATATGCTAAGCATGAGCCGTCCCGTGTAACGTAGCAGATGTTTTTCCTGAGAGCGAATCTACGAGCAGTAGACATTACGTTTATAATGTAATTTATCCGGACAAGGGAAGAAAAAGAGAGGTGACGGTGGATCGTGTCAGAATTAGGATGAAGTTTAGGTATTCAGGGTACGTTAGGAAGCGTCGTTGGGGTAGATGTACCTAACATTTACAGGCTACAGCCGTTATACGGAGCAGCATACTGAACCCTGAGGTTCTTCATGACCTCTCGCTCCCTTACTTAGTACTGAGTATTGCATCGGTATTAACAACTATATCTATTGTGTCCACTGGTCTTCAACTAACAGTATCTATTACAATATTACTCCTGAATCGGAAATATTATTTATTATTAGATTTCGACCGAAGAAGCACAATAGCTCGGATTGCAGTTCCCCTCCAAGATTCAACATCCCTGGAATTCTCATCTTGTGATAACCACACCAGAGTAGGTAAACAGAAACTACGAGTATGATACTTGAATTTCCCTTAATATTTTCGGACTTATAATTGATACAGAAGCGGCTATAAATACCTACTGAATAAAAGTGAGCCTAGTAGGTATGGAGTATGGTTTCCTCACATTGTCCATGTGTTAATGAATTCATGATAATTATCTCGGCCATCAATGTGTGCATGTTTATTTTCGTTTCATGCTTCTCTGTCTATCTCTGTTACATTATCGCGCACATTACAATACGAATGATCCAAATAATAAAAGAAAATAATTGAGGATGATCCAGCTTGTTCAATTCGTATATAACATGGGGAATACTGGGAAGAATGGGATGAATATAAACATTTGAAAAAAGAACCATTGGTTCCGATCGATAGTTTTGGTTTGAAAATCTCGTATTTCAAGCACTTGGAATTCCAAGTTCTTAAGAATATGAATCTTGTCGAATATCAATATGAGTCATTCATTATTTGAAAACAAACCTCTACAGTCTGGTTTTGGAGGTGCTCAATAATAACGATAATAACTGATTTACGGCTGATTGCAAACAGGTGATATAAAGAGTGGCGTAATACGGCTAAACATAATGTTTAAACATAAACATTGTGTTTTGCCGTATTACGCCACTCTTTACGTCACGAGTATAGATCTTATCTATACTCGAATAACATTGAAACACGCTTGAAATTATAGGAATTCTGAATAATTATTACTAAGTAATTATTATTAATTAACTCGATATCTCAAAACCATATGCTGTTCGAATTTTTCGGAAATTCGAGGTTTAAAAATTAAAATAGCCCTATTTTCTTCGAAATTTCGCTAAAAAGGAAGCAAGAGTAGGAACATCACAAGTAGGATGAAGGTCAATATTGGAAGCAGTTTGCTATGGACAACATAGTGAAATTCGGAGCAAAGAATATTTGCTATACATATTATGTACGCCGGTTTGCTTGCGCTAGCAATGCTCTGATCACTGATACGTTTCGATAAGTCGTTTCTTATGGGAGGTGGGGGTTTCAGACATAGGTAATAAGGTACTTCAGGGTTACGAAGCCCCTGATTCTAATTGGGCAAAACCTCACGAAATCTCCCTGAAATCTCACGAGGGTGAACTAAATAGGTACGTTGGAATGGTTCTTAGAAAGAAAAAAACTCTGCAAATTCTTGACACAACGGATTATTATCTTCTTTGTACAGATCACCTTTTTGTGTAGGTCACACTGATCTGCATACAATATCCAGAATTTGAGGAATGGGCCAAAAAATGGTTTGAATAGGCGTCACTAACTCAGGCATGGTCTATAAATTATTTATATACTTAAATGATGAGTGAAACCCTTTATTTTGCGGGCAGATTTAGGTGGTTGATGATGGGGAGGCGGGGGTTTTCCCTTAATTCTTACGCTCTCCCTCCCCCCTCTCCGCCCTCGCAACAAATACTTAAATTTAAATTGTGGGTGAATGTGAATGTAGAGGTGGGTGAGAAGGAGGAAAGCGGGCAGGTGAGGGGGAGGCGGGAGTTGTCCCTTAATTCTTACGCTCTCCCATCCCCGCCACAACTACTGTAATCGTTACACCCCTCACCACTCCCCCCGCCGCAACTACTGTAATCGTTACACTCCCTCTCCACTCCCCCCACCGCAACTACTGTAATCGTTACACCCCTCACCACTCCCCCCGCCGCAACTACTGTAATCGTTACACCCCCTCTCCACTCCCCCCGCCACAACTACTGTAATCGTTACACCCCCACTCAACTCCCCCCACCACAACTACTGTAATCGTTACATCAACACCCACGCGTAGGTACATAAATTTATATTGTGGGTGGATGTAGAGATGGCGTACTACGACTCCCCTCCCCTTTCACCACTCCCACAGCAGTTCCACGAATATTACGAATCCAACGTAATCTTGAAGATTTTCCAAAAAGCGCTACAACCCGATTTTACCAGAAAAGTCGTTAGGAGTATTATCTACCTCCTTAGTACAGATCACCCTCCTGTCTAGATTACTGAATGATAGATCAATTATTATTATGAATTATTATTAATTATTAACAATTATTATCAAGTGGTGTAAATTATTAATATTAAATATTTAAATAAATAAATTTACAATAAATAAATTTTATTGTTGGTTATTAATAATTTTTATGCTTCATTATTAATAATTATTATTAAATATTATTTATTAACTCGATATTTGAAAACCATGTGTTGTTTGAATCAGCTGGGCAAGTTTGAAAATGGACCCAACAGGCTGCCTCACGATTCACTCTCATGTTGACGATTTTCGATCTGCTCCAAATTTGAGCCGTCATTGTGAACGAACGGCTGGTCGTACAAAGCTGTGGATGGTCTTAAAAAATTCTAAGAAATACGGTGTACGGCGTTAGGGCAGATTTTCTTTTTTTATTCGATTTTCTGAATCTACGTATCTTGAAACGTAAACCAACAAATTTTGAGGTGGGGTTAAAATTTTTCTTTGGGCGATTCCAATGGTTCATTATCGAAGATAATAAACCAAAAGTATAGTGTAAAGGGGAAAAATAAAGGAACTTCAATTTGGCGCATTAAAATTTGAAAAAAATAATTTTGGCGAAGTCTTTCTTACCTAAAAAATCGCCGAGAAAAAGAAAAACTCGGCGCTTCGCGCCTCGTCAGGGGGGCAAGCCCCCCTGGACCCCCCGGATCTTTTCTCTTCTATACTTTGTATAGAACGAGGTATTTGCTATGCAAAACATGAATAATGTTTTTGCGTCCAAATGTTGTTTACAGTTTTATTTACTCAGGGCTGTATCTCAGCTTCTTCGATATTTACAGCGGTTTTGGCAGTATATAATTTATGCATAAATTAAAGGCTTTCCAACGAATGGAGAACGATTTTTGTCCGTTGAAAACTAAAGAAGTTTCATTTCCCTAGAAACGGCTCGGTTGTACGTGAAAATCATTAAAAATCTTCGTGACATAATTTCGTGACTTAAACTTCGTTACGCTTTTCAACTCTGGTAGGCCACCGCAAAAACATTATTCATGTTAATATCTCTGGGTGATCTCTCACCCCAAATAATATTATGAAGAATAAATAAAGGGTGGGGTGAACTTCGTGACTCTTGATTATAAATAAGATTATGTATACGGTATAAGACTGCCCGTTTTTGGATAGGATACATATATATCCTATCCAACGGCATCTCTGAAATACGGGCTTGAGAATCGTCGCAATCTCCGTTAGAATGTGTGGTCCGGAATAAATTCCATAAGTAACTTGAAACCTTTCACGAGTGTCATTCTAAAATCCTTCAGCTCCGTGTGGATTAACCTTCTTGCTAGCGCAGGCAAAAAAAAGCTCCCAACCTCCAGTATGAAATAGAGATAATGAAGAAGATCCGGCCTTTTCGACGACAAAAGCGAAAAATAAGCAAATTTAAACTCGGTTCTGTATAATCTGGGGAACTTGTCTTATTTGAATTAGGAAGTGCGGAACGTCGAGTAATGTTTTTTCTGCGGTTCGCGGAAAGTTCGGCATTTTCTTATACATATTCAAACTCCTCTCTGGGAAGCAGAGCGACGGTCTTTCCTTTTAATATTATTACGTGCATCTGGTCCACAGGAAAGCCAGTCAGACTGTTCTATTTTAATGTTTAGGTTCTCCCCTCGTTGGTTCCATTTCATTTAGAATGGAGTAAGTTTCACATCATGTCCACAGGTTTATGAAGAATGGAGAGATTCATATTGATTTGGGCGAACAACGGAGAACGGGCAAATCATTGCAATGAAAAACACCACGATCCCACACTTATCGCGAATCAAATGTTG
Source organism: Stenodema calcarata (assembly GCA_963920205.1). Taxonomy (NCBI): domain Eukaryota; kingdom Metazoa; phylum Arthropoda; class Insecta; order Hemiptera; family Miridae; genus Stenodema; species Stenodema calcarata. The sequence continues at coordinate 7,728,675 of OY986051.1, read as the reverse complement.
TGAGAAGACGTGCGAGTTTTGGCGTGGCACTGACTATCAATTAATCGGGAGGTGATGGAGAACAACATTGGAAAGAATTGTACACGTAAATCGTAATCACACGCCCACTTGAATTCTACCAAGTCGGTAGTCTGCAGTGAAATACAAAACATATTATGGAATCTTACTACATCTTACGGATTTACTCTTGAGACCTCCTTGAACACCGTAGTAAAGTTGGATTTTTCCCTATTAAGACAGATTTTGATTTTTTTGTACAGTGGTTAAAGATGAACTTCAGCGAATCGAACTTTTAAAGACGTTAACGTCCGAAAGAACATACGGCAGTTGCAGAGCTAGTCTAGTTCCGAGAAGAGAATAGAAGAAGAGAGTAGGTATATAAAGGGAACTGTGGGGAACTTGGGGAAGAGGAGGAATAGACCCTCACGAGTAGGTAGTTTAGCAAAATTAGCAAAAACGAGACAATAAAATGGGTGAAAAAGCGACGTGATTTAGAAAATTTTCTGGAGGCACATAAATGTTGACTAGAAGACATAATAATTGTTTCGGGTGCTAAAGAACAGGCAACACCTTCATCTGGTAAAATTAGTTCTCAAAGATTTTGTCACATATCAATACAAAATAAGATGATCATTTACAAAGTATTGATACGACCCATTTGGACTTATGCCATATCAATTTGGGGATCCTGCTTCCGTTCTCAGTTTATGCGCATTGCACAGAACCAGAATCGAATCGTAAAGACACAATGTGTGTCATACTTCATGACCCTCCATTCGTAAGGAACAGTACCATATACCGAGACTTCGAGTTAGATTCGCCAACAGACTGCCTGATCCATCACACCTCCACTTTCATCGTATCAAATCACCAACCCCACTAACTAACTGCTGCTGCGATCAGCAGTTTTCTGTATATATGTAACCAATAGAAAAAAAAAAAAGATTTTGTAACACTTTATTTAGAGATTGTGATAGTTGCTTCTTTTTTTATTTTCATTGATCAGAATATTGTAATAGTAATATTTATGTTCCTATTAAATAAGTGAAATTATTCCATCATAAAAATTGAAATAATGTGGTTTATTTTGAAGAAACAGAAACATTCCGACACTGTGTTTTGATATTAATATTGAGACATCCGATTTTCTCAAAGACAGGAAAGGATTCAGCGTGCGATTACATTTAAAAGGAAGTGCATAGAGAATTGGGTACTAGTTAGAAATAGCTACATTAATCAAAACATACAAAATCGGAACAAATACATGATCATTTTAGGTCTGTATTTTTCTTCTATGACGATTTTTCTCTATCCATTCTAGAAAAATATATAAAACTCTCTTCTCGAATATGTACGAGAGAAAAGTGGGATTGTTCGCATTTGACTCCTTGAGTTCATAATAATTAAAAATTGTACCATCGTTAGTAGCTTTGAAGACTACGTCGTCGTTTCAAGTCGTCAAATTTGAGTCACTCATTTGACTGTTGTTGGAGCAGAAGTAGTAGCATTCATATAATTTGTACGGGCATTACTAAATGTACACAGAATCATAATTGAAAACGATACCTTTCTAGTGCACCAGATTCCCCATACAGTATGTAGGCTGTAGACAACAGACTCATCTCAATTTCTTGCTGTTGGCGAACTTCGTGTAAGGGGTAATAGTTGGGTGGAAACTTCCCGCAATTCCAATTCGCACTCAGGCAACTGTTGTTTAACTAGCTAACTCCTAAATCATTCGTTCAGAACACCGACTGTGTTCAATCCTCCGGATCATTACCTTCGCGGGTGAAACTAATTGTCTGAACGGCAGTAGCGTCCTTGTGGAACGTAGATATGGATATCGGAAGGTTACCTCCCAGCAATGAGTATCACAATGGTATTCTGATTAAGAGCAATACCTGATTCTGAGAACAAGGCAACAATAACCTACCACTTTCGACAAGATATTATTTGGCTGTTTTACGAGGGTCTTCATCATACTGTGGTATGCAGGTTTGCGTGGTACACTTCAATCTACACATACCTCTGACTCTCCACCTCCACTTCAATCATTCCAAACCTTTACCTTTAATTCGTTTCACAACGTGGAATTGATTTATTGTACACACAACGCTCCACTTATCAAAGAAATTCCAAGTTAGTGCCCGACTTCATCATCAGGTTTTATGAAGATATTTTAAATCCAGCATGCAAGCCATTTCATCATTAAACATGACGAAACGTAATAAGAGTTTAAAACGTTTCTAATTCGCTGGATCAATCAAGTATAATAATACGAGATTATTGTTGAAGTATAATAATGTTGACGTACCCCACATTTCAGATTGAAAAGCATGTATTATCAGTGCGGATTCCAATCTTTGTAGACTTTGCGTCAAGGTAGATCAAACCTTTCAATTGATCCACTAGATTTAATATCATAATATAAAATGAATCAGTAGAGCTTTGTTTGTAAAGGCGGTTTGTAAACTGGATTGGTTCGAATATCGAATACGCGATGTGACTGGAATCAAGTGAGAAAAGCTGTACATAACATGCACCCGTCTGCGTAGGGAACAGCTTTTGTAAAGAACTGAACTACACTCGCTGAGGATATTTTGTATTCACTCAGGCAAATGTCAATTGACACGCTTAGTATTCAACGGACCAGTCCATGTACATACCATCGGTGCGTAGGAGTCTGGAGTCGTCGCCAATTGTATTCAATGTTTGAGATGGGACATCGAAGAGCCATTGAAACGGACCTTAGAATTGGGTTACCTGACCCCCTTGAGGCTCAAGTACTCGTGAAACTAATTGAGTGGCGATGGGTGAGCGTGCCGTGGGATTGCGCATCACGGCCCGACTAGTCGCGACTGTGTCACCTCGTATTCTCGTGTAAACGCTAAACTCTTCACGGGCCACTTTTAATACTGTATTTTCCAATGCTGTGCAGTAATGTTGCTTGTTCTGAGATGTACACAGGTTGTTTTCTTGGAGTGATTCCTTAAAACATTCGTTTATATGAAACATAATATGTTGAGTTAATATTATTGAGTTGGGTCTTTTTGTGGTTTCCTCAACTACGGTATATTATTCGAGAAAAAACAATATACAGAAGGGATGCGGCCGAGGAATGATGAAAACAGTAAATCTAAGTCATATTGCTTGTCGTTTCAGATAATACCGCTCCGAATACCGCAAGCAACACAAGTACAAAATAGATATGAGTAAGTCTACATCCTGAAAGTTCCATGCCCATAAGCAGAGATAAGTCATAAGAATGTGTAAAGGATCACAAGAAAACATTCGTTAGAAATCCTGAGAGAAGGGCTTCAAAAACCTATTTTCAATTTAAATTAAATTGAAAACTATGAATACCCCCTCTAGAACTCCCCGTGATTCCCCCTGTTCCTCCCTTCTCTTGTAGACCACCGATTAGCCCCCCCCCCCCCCCCGCGCATTAGTCTCCCCGACAACATCACCCCCGCTAGAACTCTGCGTGATTCCCCCTCTTCCTCCCTTCTCTTGTAGACCTCCGATGCCCCCCCTCCCGCATTAGTCTCCCCGACAACATCACCCCCCTCTAGAACTCCCCGTGATTCCCCCTCTTCCTCCCTTCTCTTGTAGACCTCCGATGCCCCCCCTCCCGCATTAGTCTCCCCGACAACATCACCCCCCTCTAGAACTCCCCGTGATTCCACCTCTTCCTCCATTCACTTGTAGACCACCGATTGGCCCCCTGCGCATTCGTTGCCCCGAAAACATCACCCCCCCCCCCTAGAACTCCCCGGGATTACCCCCTTCCTCCCTTCAAGTCTCCCCCCTCCCCGTCACTATTGCCTCGTCCTCCCCCTCATTCATAAGTCGGTTGTTCATAAGAACCTGGCTCTCAGAGGATCGTAGTGACAATATGTGAAATACGATTTAGTAACGTAGGGTAAAGTCGTGTACCTAGGGCCATTTTTTCCAATGATGATTTATGGGGTAAAAACAATCTCAAATCGGCAAAACCACTTCAAATTCTGATAAGGGAATAAGGGGAGACCAAAATCCCACAAGATTTTTTATTTTAGTACGAAAATTCAAATTATGAGAAATATTTTTCTAAAAATGAAATTCGGCTCGAGGTACAAGCTTAGCTTGTACCTGGGGCCAGTGGCGGATCTAGAACTGTACCAGGGGGGGGGGGGCTAACCCCCGCCCCCTGTAGGTCTGAGAAAGGGGGGTTCAGGAGCCTCCCCCAAAACTCTTTTGGAATTTAAGGGTAAAAATGGCAGTATTTAATCATTTTCATGACACACACACCATGGTAAAAAAAAAAATCCACAGTCATGCAGCATGGGTATAAGAGCGAATTTCCTAAGAAATAACCGGATTTATGTGAGATGCCTTCATTTTACTGAATTTACACAACATTTTGTCTCCCTTTTTTTCGAGTAATATCTTGTTTTACAGATTTTTTAACGCTGGACATGATGATGAAGTCAGAATTGAAAAGTTTCGAGGATCATTGTGGGGTTGGTCCAACCTCGTAACAAAATTTTCGTACTTTCAGCTCAACGCTAGTTGGGCAAAGTGTGTCAAGAATTTTTCAATCGACGCGGAATTTTATCAACTTTAGTTTTGTGTATAGTGACTTTTGGCGTAAGATTGTGGAGTTGTAAGTCAAACCCCGAAAAATGTCCGAAAATTGTGAGGTTTTTTTCCGGTCGAACTTTTGTGTGCAAACTCTGAACTCATGTGACTGGGTCCCAAATAGACCAATTAAAACAATAAAATCGTTTACACCACATTTGCAAGATAAATTCCTCAAACTACTGACTATAGAGCAAATTAACCTTGTTTCTTCATCTTCAAAGTACTCCAGTTCGAGAACGGAATAAGATAAGTATCGCAATTCTTACTTCACCTTCGCATTCAGCCTAAATAAACCTTTAAAATGAGGTTTTGAGACAGCAGAGACCGTGCCAGGTCTCTGCTGTCTCTCGCGCAAAATGGCGGCTGTGCTCTTGCTCTCTTCTCTGGGTTAGCAATTATTTTAAATAAATTACATTTTGTTTTCTTCGGTTGAAACTAGGTTCAAACATTGGATCTTTTCTGTAATCCTCAGCTTATCTATTTGTTTATTTCAAATTCCTATAAATTACAAATTACATTTTTTATATTCTCAGAAATTTCCCGTTTTATCCAGTGCAAGGTAAGACCCAATGGGGGGGGGGGGGGGCTATAGTTGTAAAAGCAGCTTAACAATTCTTATTCAGAGTAAGATCGATCTTTTCTGTATTTAATCGATATTAACGAGATCGATAACCTAATAGGTGATGGAAAGAGTGACCTCGTAACTGTAAACTGGAGATGGCTCTTGGAGCGGGAAGCTCGAAATCCGTGAGGCATTTTTGTGGGCATTTGGGGGAATTTGAGAGATAAGCTGTTCTTCCTTCAAAAGGCAGTAGGTATCACTCACGTCACTCATTCTACATCTTCCACAGTTCGATTGGGCCTCCAAGGAAGCCGATTGCGTATTCATGCAGGTACAATGAAGGCTTGAGTTCTGGCTCGGTGATCACAAAGGGTATTCAGTCGTAACGCACGTACGAAACAATCAGACTTCGCGGGTAATTTCTATCGTTCGAGTTGGGAACATGTGACGCGTGAAGTTGAACTAGTGGAAACGGAATCACCAATTCAACCTTATTCGTATCAGAAGAGGAGAATGTCGAAAGCTCTGAGTACATCAACTGTACTCACAATAACCCTTCCTAACCACAATTTTTACTTTGACAGATTAGTTATTAGAACACAGAATCGAACCAAGACGGCTTGATCTCCTTACTTGGTATTTAAGATGCATTGATAGAATTAAATTCTGTCTAATCAGACCATAGAATTAAATTCTATAACAAATTTGGTTATACCGAACAAGTAAACAATAAATGTCCTACTCCCGTTGTTATCTTCAAATAATCATAACTCAAACCACAAAATAAACCAAAAACATATTCGGTTTATAGACATTTCCCTCCTAATTAGGAACGAGAACTGACAGTATTAAGGAGAAAATGATGAGCTCAGACTAATCCACATCTCCTTCTACGAGTTGGCAAACATCTGTACTGACACTTGAAAAGTGAAGGTTGGGATACCGATGTATTGTTGGTTTCACTTTGTTCTGTTGGTGAAACTTGATAATGATTTTACGATATCCGAGGTTTCTGTGGCCCCGAACTTCCCTTCCCAAAGTTAGCGAACAGCTGCCCTAGATGTAGACCTTATACCCCCTCCCCCCATACCACCCTCCTATCAACCTTTCAGTTACGTCTTCCATCGTAATAAACTCTCTTTTGCTTTCTGTAGATATTAGAGAGCGTTATTAACTTTGTGGGTCTACCACCGCTGGGTCCGTCCCCCCTTTCGCGGTTATTAGGAGTTGTTAATTTGGGGTAACGCTGCCCATCAACTCCACTGGATTAAGGCACCAACCTGGAGCTTTCCCTGAAAATAGGCCTAAATCTACCCCAAGAAGAGATTTATACACCGCCAATGAAAACGTCGAGGAAAAAGTTCGACTAATTGCCACATAGCACAGTTGATTATTTATTGAAATTGATAAACAAAGAGGTACATATTACGTACGTAGGTATTAGGTAGTTAAGTACGATGTCATATATCGAGGGTCTCACGGCAACTTCCCACATCGTCATTTGGGCGACTTTTCAGCAGAGCCAAAAAACATCTCCCAATGACTATGTTTACTGAGTAATTCAGTAAAATAAATCGTGAGATTTAGTGTTACCTAACTTAGGAACCTAACTTATACTTAGTTAGATCGATCCACGGGGGAAAGACGCTTCGAATGGTATGCATAACTCATTTTGGCCAAAAGTGACGATGTGGGGTGTTGCTGTGAGACCCTCGATATTTATACTGAAACCCTGATTCAAATACCACATATCAGAAAATACCCAACGTTTCATTAGAGCAGAAAAGTTCAGGTCCAGGTTAATGTTGTCTTTCTGAATGTTACAAAATCGAGTTGTGCCTTGACAACCCTCTTCAATAATGGGCATAGAAAAGAAAACCAAAACTAACTCTGATGCGTGGTATCATCAGTGGCTAATTTGAGTGTATTGCAACGAAATTCAAATGAAAATATTTTCTTTAGAAATTATTTATTACTGGAGTAATTCATTTATTACCGAATAACCACCGTAAAATAATAGTGGTGTAGGTAAGTACTTACAATGTAATTAAAATGAAAAATTCCAATGAAACTGAGAAGTCTGACTAAATTGAAACTCGAGGACAGTGTGCCCTTCTGGTACACTTCATTCTTCATTATATTCTCCCCTCTCTCTTTTTCTGAGTCTTCGTCTTAGATTTCGTCTCATCTTTTGTAGTGCAGCTTTAGAAGCTGATACGTGTTATTTGAACACCAATGATCTTAATTCTATTTTGCTCATAAGTAATTTTTCTAGAGACATGGGGACAGCACCATTCGATCGGGCGTTAGGAAATACTGTTGGGTCCATCAAAAACAGAATTTGGCCAAAATTGATGACACGTGGTATTAGAATGACGGTATCAATATATGACATCGTACTTACCAACCTAATACCTAAGTGCCTGATATGTACCTCATTTTTTACCAATGTCAATAAATAATTAACTGTGGTATGTGGCAGTTAGTTGAACCTTTTCCTCGATGTTTTCATTGGGGTAGATTTAGGCCTATTTTCAGGAAAAGCACCAGGTTGGTGCCTTAATCCATCATATATGATGATACATGTTCCAAAAATGCCATGAATACTAACCATCATACATGTATTATTCTCAAAGTTGGTTAGGTTGGAATTAGGCTACTCAGAATCACACTAATGTAATCACGCACTGTCGGAAAAAGGAGCGATTGAGCTGTGCTCCAAACCACTCATCTCATCCTCAAAATGTTTGACCTTTCCCAGTTGACCTTCATCAGTCCGATTGGCCGGATAGAACGTGAAATGCAAGTTCGTTAATCCCGGATGAGAGGTTACGGGAGAAGGTAAAATGGTCTGACTGTAGTTAAATGCCCTTCTGGGTCGTCGATTTACAATGATACGGGGTCATTAGAATTTAGAGTATAGGGAGGCGCGTATACACTCACTTTTTATTCCCTCGTCAATAATTTGCCAGAAACGCAGAATATGTGAGCGTCAGGAAGATACGAGACAATAATGACTTCGTGCAAAATATCCCTCAGAGAAACCACCTGCACTCGTGCTCTCCCAATCCACTCCAGTAAAATGATGTACACGTGCAGGGACCAGGTTCCATAGAATATGAAGACGGACATGAAACGGAAGAAATTCCGCCATTATATTCGTCCAAACAACCACCAAAGAGCTCCTGGACGATAACGAGAGACCTGATAATGTTTGAAAGCCCCACGCCTTTTCAATTGACGAAGCAAGTTTAATGATGGAAAAGAAGCAGATAAAGACGTTTAGGCTTCCACTCTCCGCCAAATCAATTGGACCGTTGCTCAAGAGGAGGTGACATCTGGGTAAAAAATGATACTCAAAGCTCGGTCCATCATGTTTATTCACCCGTTCTGACGTTGCCGGAAGGGTTGGAGGGACCTTCTTCGGCGTTTTCGGATGATTTATGAAACCGAAAGCGAACCCGGTGAAAAGCGTTATGACGAGGGCTCTCGAGGCAAAGGGATTCTCATGCGGTGGGATGATCTTTGAATGATTACTCCAGTTCTATGCCCGACGAGAGGACCAACTAAATCTTGTTGATGTTTATTAAAGTTTATATCGATAAAGTCAATTTTTAAAAAAAATTTTTATAGCGATTACCAGAACAGGTGCATAGGAAGGGTAATTTCCTGCATTTAAGAAATGGTTTCCGTTATATTATACCATTGATATTATCTCCAACCTTCTATCCTTCTGTTTCAAGAAGATATTCATTCATATTAGATACTACTGCTCGTTCAAGAACCAGTTCTCTGAATGAATTTGTACGACAACCAAATAAGCTTCCAATTCGGTCGTTTCGGAAAGAAAAAAGCTTCAAATATTTCGACAACGGTTTATTACCTTCTGCACAGCTCACCCTCTGTTTACATCACAGTTCTGAGTACAATAAGTTTATGCGTTCCGTAACCGTACGAAAATTGGATGAATCCGAGGTGAGCTAATAATAATTTATTCATATTACCTGCGAGTTTACATTCGCACAGAATATTATACTGCTTCATTTGAAATTTCAGAGTTATGATGTTGAGAGAATTGCATTCCATTCTGGATTATTCTCTTATTCTTCCTTTCTGAGGGCCAACGCTTTACGGTTCAGAGAAAAGGTTACATGGGAACGCAATAACGCAGAACAGCTGAGAATTTTCATTAGCAGGAGGGACCACATCACTCCATTTGGAGTTCCCCTATTACCCTAAATAATATTTGGTCAGTTCTTTTTTTTTGTAGAGTTACAGGCGTATTGACCGACTTGGTAGAACCATGAAAACCAGTGATCCAGATAAATAACCGCAGTATAGAAATTCGCGATTTCAATAAATACGCTATTTCTACTTGGAGTAAAAATGATTGCCTTCTGGATTTGATCAACCTTTGCGATCAGTTAGCAGGAAATTAGGCACCCATCGTTGTTTGACTCCAGAAACCAGTAAAGCACTCTATTAGGATATTGGCGTTTGTGACTAACGCAATCAAGTTTTGGGTCTCACTCGATATCGAAACGAAAACTTCCTCGACCCTGGGAATAGAAGGGGGGACTGGTGGGGAGATCTAATTTAGATGGAAAATGCGAAGGGGTAAGAGAAAAAGAAAAAAAACTTTTCCTAATTCATGAGCTTTTGGGAACCCTTGTCAGAGCGAGCGCGGGTCAAACTGTTGAAGGGGTCTTCAAAAACTTGGCTTTCCGGTTGAATGGAAGGCAGCTGTGAGCTGTAGTCTCATTCCAATTCTAATGTTTATCGAGTCTCCTTTGGAGTTATAATTTATTTTGCCCTCCTTTATTTTCTTGAAAAATAAATTCTGATTTGAAGCTACGTCTAAATCTTTTTTAACGGATTGGGCGCAATCAAAAGAAAGAAACACAACAAAAACAAGTTTTTTCTTTCCGAACGGACAAAGGATTTTCGGTAATCAGATTCTGAACTGGTAATTCATATTTTGGGTTTCACAGCTTGAATAATTCAGACTGGGTCGTGTCTATCTGAAATACCCATTCATGAATAACCAATTCAACAGTTAATTAGCAAACTAAATTTATAATCAGAAAGTATCGGATTTATAGCGGAAAATCCTTGACCACCCACAGTCGCATTTTCTTCATCATTCGATCAGCAAAGTCTTTATGGTAATGCAACAAGAAAATTTTGTTAGATATAAACAATATAAATATACGCACACATCTAGACACTTGGCTTATAAGGGGTGTCCATAAAACTTACTTCGTTCATTTTAAGCTATTGGTAATATTGAGAAGAAAGTGAAAAATAAGTATATATGACGAAAGAAAATTATTAGAAGAAACAAGAACGGTGGGTACAGCTTTCGTACGAGTACGCAACCACGAGGGACATTTTATGTCTTTGCGCCCCCTCCCATCAGAAACTTATATGAAGCTTGCATTCGTGTTGACAATATAAATTATTGAGAATGATCACCTGTGTGTAGACAATTATTTAAACAATCACGCTCATACTGCAGCTTGTCGGCCACGCACTCCGCACTGGTTAACGTAATATGGTTAGGTAAATCGAGAGCTATCCAACGAGTGGTGAACGATTTTTGTACGATGATAACTGGCGAAGATAAAGTTCCGTAGCAACGAATCGGTTGTAAGCAAAAATCATCAGAAACCCGCGTTATATTTCTCCGTTGCATGTCCCGCGTTGCATTCCCGCGTTACATTTTCGAGTTTATGTAGCAAAGTAAAGACATAAAATGTCAAAAACATGCAGTTTTAGCGAATTTTCGAAGAAAATGAAACTGTTGCTCTCGGTCCAAAATTTTAGGGGGCGAAAATTACCCATAAATTCGCAAAATGAAACATTTTGGTTTAGTTTAGTCTGCTTCAGAATGAGTTATCGCTAGTCTGACTCCACCATCGTGTTCAGCGTTGAAAGCTGAGGGAAATTTGGGGAATTTGAGGGGGGGGGGGGATTACCTATAAATTCCCAATTTTAAAGGGTTTTCATTCTGAACACGATGGTGAAATCAGTATTGTTGGTGCTCCGTTCTCAAACTGGAGCACTTTGAAGATGGAGAAACGTGGTTGGTACTTGAGATGTTCTTCATGGACATCAAGTCCTTCAATGGAGACATTTTACATAAATCCAGTTAGTTCTTCGAAAGTTCGCTCTTATAGCCATCTTTTCAAGCTGCTTTTCAAATCAAATAATTCAAACTACTCCATTCTTCAAAGTCACAGTTTTTTTTTAATCAGTACTGACATGTGACAACTAGTGAATTAGTGATCAAACCAAAATCTTTTCAAATCGGTTGATAACCTTATTCCTTCTATTTCATGACAAATGATCCAACGGAGTTCAGTAGGTATTTGATCGTAAGTTTCAGTCCGGACCTGACTAACTCAGACGGGTCCTTCGTTACTGATTTCTGATCGAGAAGGGACTATCGTGAATCGAATTCCAAGAGGTTTGCTACGAGAGGCCAATTGTAAATTGGGCCCCACCACACTCGCCTCACTCTGGTAACAAGTTCTACGAGTTAGAGAGGAATCGATCAGAAATGAGCTGTAAAGTATAGAGAGCTTCGACAGCAAAGCGGATGTGGTCACGTATAGATGTTCCCTTTTGCCCTCTTGGGTGCTTGCTCTAACTTTCGTGATCCACCTCCCTTGAGGCCCTAGCAAGTAATAGTTTGTTGTTCAACTACCCCGAGCCAGTTGGGGCCTTTATCGGATCACATGCCTGCTCAATTGAAGTCTAAAGGACTCCGGAACTCGCCCGATTGAGCCCAATTAATGATTGAATCGATGATTGAGATTCGAGCTATTAACATCCTTTAGCAGGCGTCGTGCCTTCGGTAAGAGTAATTAGTGGCTACAAGTCAAGCGTACCAACTGGTTCGATGTGAGCCATTCCAGTTGTGCATTTGATTACCTCACAGCCAATCAGTGGAGTAACAAACATTTTCTGCAATAACAAAATATTACATTTACAATTCCTATAAATTGTCTGCTCAATAAAAGTTTTTGGCAGTTTTTGTCATCAATATCACCTAAACAGCCTTTTGCATTTATCCGAGCGATCCTTGCGAATTGACTAGTGGAGTATGGATTTAACGCGATGAGATTTTAAACGGGCCATTAGAAGTTTTAACGGATGCTTTCTAACAGACTTTTTCTTTACTCGGGGAAATGATTTGTCTGTAGAGTTTTTGTACTTCCCGTATTTCTTATCACGGAAACGTGCAAACGACCTGCTAGAGCGAGCTCGATGCTGCAGATCCTAACTTCTTCACCTAACGTTTTGGACCGTTTTCGTAAACACGTGAAAACCCGAACTCTTGTAGTGACGTTGAAGTCACGAAGACGTCATTACGTGACCCATGATGGATTCTAATTTCTAATTCCATACAACCGCAACTGTTTACAAGCTTGACATGTTTTTACCGTTGATTTCTTTAATTAAATTATTTCAGTTCTTCTTTCCATTTTAATTCAAAATAATAGAAGTGATAGAGGATTTCATGGAGCTTCTTGTTCAGAACTTCAATACCGAAGACTAGTTGGGGGTCGCTTTTGAAGTTACGTCAGTTCTTAGCTAGAAAAACGCGCACCTCGTTTCAGAAGTGCAATCCATGGCCATTTCAATTTAGAGACTATGGCGGACGAAGAAGTTCTTTTGAATTTTAGATTCAATCGTGAAGATTTCCAAAACTGATCAGGGGATTCAGTATCCCCAATGAAATTGTACTCGTAATTACGAAAACTGATTCCATGTATACGGGTAAAGCTGAGTATTCGCGTAACGAACAGCTTTCAATTACAAAAGCTTACAAAAACTTTCTTGTATCTTGTTAAGTTTTCCGTGAATATAACGGTTTATCCCGAGAACCCCCTGGATCATTTGTGGGAAACATCATCTATCAGCAGCAATGACGAAGACCAGGCTCTTCAGTGTTGGTTCTTACGTTGGTTTCAGCCGAAAATATGTGCGGAGAGCGAATTTTCGGCATGAATCACTTAGCAGGTCTTATTCGACAGTTGAGTTGGATTAACATGGATAGGAGTTCTGGTTTGCCGTAATCTTTGCCGCACAGGCGCTCACATTGCAGCGGAATTATAACTTTCCCCTTCGTTAACAATGTTTTTCCGATTCGTTCCTCAATCTTCATCTGTTTTGCTTGCTTCAATAATCAACAATTTAAACGGATTAAAAATCAATTCGGTGATTATTAATTATTAATTATTCAATGATCAATTATTCAATTGGTACCTAATTCCTAATGTGTAATTAATGAGTATTTATTAATTAGTAGGTAATCATTAATAAACCCGATTAGTTACGAAATACATTATTGTTTTATGAGGTTTTCCTGCAAATCTTCGCGTATCCACCTTGGGTCTCACCAACACAAATGTTTACCCATAACCCATAATCCTGAGATAAAGTCGATGACGTCACTGTCAGTTATCAAAACGCCAAAATGATGATGTGCTTTTGGGGACTGCGTCATTGATGTAATGTAGTCAGGCCGCCTAAACGTTATTCATGAAACATGTATTCACCCTGAGGATGAAAAGATAGATCATTGAAAGCATCTTACTGATGGGCTCATCCTGCTATTGTGACCATTGTCGATTCCTCAGTAAGTAAACCACGGAGCCCTTTTGGTATAATATTTAAACATAACAACCGCCCAACTGGCGTAATTGCACAGATGTAACAAGTCCGCATTGTAACTCGATTCCAGGGCTTCGCTAAGGTAATCAACACGGTGCCAAGATAACATGGATTTATCCTTATGCAAATAGATGGCGAGAGGTTTGCAGGAGGACGCGGCTGAGTAGCAGTGTCGGTCCGGTAGAGCACATTCGTTCCATCTCCTGGAATTCGGATGATTGCAGTGGCTTATCTCATCTGAATGCTAAACAGCGGGCCTTCGACGCCGATTTGTCAGTGTAAAAACGAGTCGTTCGCAGAAACTCTCCCCTACTGTAGTGGGAGGCTGCCTGTATCAATCATTCGCAGATTTTCGGGCGGTTCGCCCGGGGTTCAATATGGTAAGAGTTTTAGCAGCAGATGGCTTATTTCTGCCGGGATCCGCGGGAATCGAAAGTAGAATGGTGTTATGGCGAGGCTGCACGAGGCTGCATAATAAAATGTCAGTTAACACGCACAAAAACCTCAAACTCCACCAGGATGCACTATACGATTTCGTTCTTGGATATTACTCACTGTCCACTTTATATTTTGTATATGACATTCAGAACTTCATTGATAGAACTAACGTTTCAGATTCAAGGTTATGTCGATTTTTTTTCTCTTTAAAACGCCGTAGTACGCTGTTATAAAAAAAAAACTACCTCAATAACCAATTACTACAGCCAATTGAAGAATAATCCATCTGTGAGATTGCGAATTCGACCCAGTTTGTTAAGCCAAACTAATTGTTGGTAACTAATTAGTTACCTACCAAGTTTCGAGTTTTCCTCAAAAATTTGTTTTCCTAAAAAATGCACTTCTTGTTCAAGCAAGAGACTGCATAATATTAAATTTCTATTAGGTTATGGGCCTAGCACGCTTCCACTGTTCTTATTTCTCCAGCCTCGAAATGTCTACCTTTGGCACATGATCACCTTCCCCTCGTTGAGGTTTCGGATAAATTCAATACGGAAATTTCCCAGGTATTTCATATTGAAATTATTCATCAACATCTTCTTTGTCTCCTCGATCAACTTCGGATTCCCAGACGCAAGCCACAAATCGTCAACATAGATGGCGAGTAGTACGATGTCGTCACCTTTACGATAATGGTAGACACGTGGATCTGCACTCAACGGTTTCAGCCCACGTTTCGAATATTTGTTTGGTTTGTTTTCCTAAAATATACACTTCCTGTTCAAGATAGAGACTGCATATATGTGCTGTGCTAATTTAAGAGAATAATCTAATTTCTATTACCATCAAATATTGAGGAGTACCTAATGATAACAACTGATGTTGAGTATCTACACTAAGTACATGCAAATACATCGGTTCGGTTATTACCTGTGGTAGCTACTCCTACTAACAATGGACATTGAAAGTATTGTATGCGCGACATTTCGGGCTTGAGATTGGAACAGGTATTCTTTCTCCATCAATTTAACCATTACGACCAAGAGGTTATTGTGACTGATGACAGCCTTCTGAAGGCTCCTCTTCGACGCTTCCTTTGTACTTGGCCTTTTGTAGTATCCTGGTTGCCATTTATTGTTAAATAAAAATAAAAAACAATAGAAATTTAAAATGAATTTTAAAGTGGCAAAAACTAAGCCGAAAGTATAGCTTGGTGATGGTACGGGGGGAGGGGGGGGGGGGCTCGAAGTTCCTTCGACCAGCGATCAAGCTCATCCGGGGATGTATTCCTACTAGGAAAATACTAATACAAATTATCGCTGTCAAGCTGAATGTCTAAAAATATTGGTGACAATAATAATTATTGGTTATAAAACAACAAGTCTTGAGGGACAACACACTGAGGGACTGGAAGTATATGGAATTTCCACTATATAGAAATTCCTAGTCCAGCAGAGTGGGTGTGTTGTCTTTCAGGACTCTTGTTGTTGTTTTATAACCAACAATTATTATTGTCGCCAATATTTTTAGAAATTTAGTTCGCATCGATAATTTGTATTAGTATTTTAATAGTAATCTACATTATTTTTATATTACGCAATATCTACTTGATAAGGATGTCTTCACGATATTTTACGTATAATATATTATTGTACATGAATATTTTGTACAAACATTAAATCTAGGAAAATTTAGTCAGACTGAGGTCCTAAGTAGGTCAAGTCTGACGAGTAGGTTAAACGAGAAATGGAAATTTGAAACTGAACTGACATTTTGAGGGGGGAGTTGTATCGCGTTTTAGATTGGTGAAGATGTGACAACTGGGTTCGAATTACATTCCAAGGGCAGGCAGATGTAAAGGGTTGCCGTAACCTTTCCTGAGCTTCACGATTCGAAGAAGTGGGAGAGGGTAATGCCGAGGTGTATGAACAGGTGACAATAAGCCCGGACTAGTTCTCATCCTCCCGGGAAATTGATGAAAAGGAAAATATCCTTCCCCTCGCATTCTTACCTCTCGAGTCGTGCCAGCATCACATTTGAGATGATAAGCCGCAAGGTTGACTGGCTCATAAGATGGAGACGTAATATTTCACGGGTTGAGCGCAGTTGAGAGGGGCGGTGTAATGTAACAACGTTCAGACACCTTCAATATGGCTTTGCGGAGTAAATTCGATGTCGGTACCATAGAAACCCCACAACTTGGTCGATTGATCGAGGTTGTTTATCTCAATCCCGCGCCATTATAATTGTACGTCCTGGAATTCCGCCTCAGTTCACTTTTCAACTTGCTACATTTCATCATCTTCCTAGTGAACTAACGTGCTATTTAAAATGTCCCCACAACTTGTACGCTGAGAGTCGGGATATGACATGATTCAACATATTCCCCACTAACCTCCTCTCAACAGCCAAGAACATTCATTAAACATCCAATTACTGCTTCTGTCTGAAGCAAGTTAGAATATTGCATAAAGGCCGATTAACTACAGAAGAAGCCACTCGAAATCTGTCCCTACTGGAAGCGCCTTGAGTTGGATTTGGCTTTTCCTAAGTTACGCGTTGAATAAGTGGTACGTTTTCATTGCCCGTTTGAATTGAATCAAGTTTTGGATGCAAAGCCAGAAAGTTAAAACGCCAAGGAATATGAAACAATCGGGAACGCAAGTGTGTCAGAGAATGATTCTTTGGTGGTCCAAAATCGAAAATTGGTGACTCACAAGACTACATGTGAGTCAACGAGTGATTTCAAACGAGGAAATTTTTGTTCAGCGACCAGATCGAACTGAAGAATGGCGAATTTGAACTTTTCCCGCTCAACGTGGTCGGACAGGGTTGAGTTGATACAGTGGCTGATAGGGGCGGGCAGGTGCTCTCAGCAGCGTCTACGGATTTCGTTATTGACGAGTTGGTAACCGTGAGCCTCCCCCCTGGGCCTTTGTTTCATCGTACGCGTCCGTGTTACGATATGGTTAGTTGATTTGATTTGAGGTTTATTGTGTGGTTGGATAGTTTAACAATGAATAATTCATTATTTGCTGGATGGTTTTGCGAAGTCATCGGCCGACAACATTCTTATGGTCGATAATGAACAGACGCACGGATTTCCACGGATATCTGTAAGGATATCTACGGAATTTATTTCCTGCAGGGCTGGCTTTCATGCACAGCTAACGGGAGCCAATCTGAGAGCGGTTTACGGAGCCGGTCTAAGTACTGCTCTCTGATTGGCCAGAGAGGTGGATGACGTACATTGCTTCCCTCTTCCCGCTCAATAGGTACGACTTCAAACCTCTCCATAACATTTCCTTAAACATTTTTTTACCACTGTCCTAATTATTCTTTTCAGGGAAAAAATAAACAGAAATCACGGTCATTCCCTATTTGTACTTCGCGGAACAGGAGTAGGCGCAGGCTTCGGCATGGTAGAGGGGCCAGAACGAGGAATGCTCAAGGAAGTTGAGGGGTTGGATTAGATTGTGCTCGTGCACAGAGACGAATTCCTTCAAACTTCCATTCGATTTGCAGGAGTGGCGCTGCTAGGTACATTCTTGACCATATCGTACGCGATGCATTCCAATCCAATTATCATTTCACCAGGTGTTCAGACCAATTGTATTTTTCCATCTTCGTCCCTCTCGAGAGTGCTTGGTGAAACATAAAGGGCCGACCTCGGAGGGATGTTGGAAGAACAAGTGAGTGGTGGTGCGGTGGATCACGGCTTGCAGAGAGATGATAATGCTTGCTTTGGAAAGTATCCCCACTCAGCCCTTACGTGTTACACAAGGAACCATCCGCCCACCAATCGCCAACACCTTCTACAATCAAGGTTCTCCATTCACGCAGCTTTGTACTCGGAGCTCATTGTTACGTTGTGTCGCCCACCCTTCGCACAAAACTGCCCGGCCACAGTGGGATTCTAACAGTCCGTGCTCCGCTTTCAGAACTATTGTTTGAGGCACGAATTTATCGCATTATCCCCACCTTCCTACTTGGAATTTGAATTCCAGGCCTCGTAAAATACACGTTTATTTTGGTTGTTTAAGTTGGTTGTCTATATATAGCATATATGCAAGACACATGCTTGCATAATGATTCAGCAGTTGAACCTTGTCATTGTCATGTGTTATTGCCGACGTAGGTAAATGTAAAAAACTATGAACTACCTACATAATATTATTATTGAATATACAAATAAAGAATTAATAATTTATATAGAGGAATAATAGGCCGATTCAGTATTCATACCACAAATTGAAGAGAACATCAGTGAGCAAGTCACCAACTCAGGGTATAGTAGCGTTGTAGAAAATCCTACCTGAATGTCACAAATTGGCCGCTTCACGTTGCAACTCCTAATCACGCGGAAGCTCCTTATTTAGTGCCTTCTTGTTCACCTAGGAACCAGCTTTCATCAGCAAATTGAATAAGACCCCGATTTCACCATTATGTCCACAAACTCGGACTGCCCTTGGTATAATTAACCACTAGCATTTTCTGCAGCGCAAATCTACGAGTTGAACCCGACTCACCACCCTAATCCAACGCCTCAAACGACCCCTTCGGAGAAATTCTGGACGCCTTCAAGTCTCGTCTTGATTAATTTTGAATCCCTTTCTAGACGCTGTACTTCTATGAATCACTTCAAATAAAGTGACCTCGGGAATACCGCCTTCCGCGAGTAAAGAAGAATGTTGGGTACACGGAGTGAATCGATGGATTCCCTCTGAATGTTTACGAAGTGTAATTTAAACCGACGTTTTGCTTTCGTTCCGCCTGCAACCGCTGAAAACTATCACAGCCAGATCGTTGGTGAGTTTGCATTAGCCGTCATTGACGTGACGATGAATGTCCATTTTAAATGCTTCCCATCATCACCAACCGGTTGCCTCGCAATTCCTGGATAATAGTACTTCCCGAGCGATCCGCTCAACCGTGTTTTTGTTGCGACCCGTTTGATTGTCCGAAAAATAACGAACTCACACACATGCTCCGACGTCAAGCCTGAAAACCTCGTTATTTTGCCTTACATACGGCTTCAGCGTAGCTGCCCTGAGCCTTTTCCCTTTCGAGCCGATGGGCTCGTCGTTTTTGCTGGCGCAGCCCCAAAGAGGGAAATGGCTCCGAGGTGCTAAAGGAAAACGAAATTTCTTCAAGGGAGAAAAAAATAAGGGGAACTGCTATCGTCCGTGCTCATATTTTTTCCCTCGAAAGTGGTTTCCTCTTTTCCGTCAAGTAAGGGAGATCCTATTCCGTCGGAAGAGCGGACAAGCTTATTATGTAGAAAGCAAAACGTTACGTAATACTATCTATTTGGATGTGCCTGCCTCTAAACGTAATGTGGCCGTAGTTAGCCAATTTATTTGATATCTCAATGCTACCTGGATATTTTCCAGTTGGAAAGACTTAGGAATTCTGTATGCCCACCTAACCCACGACTACACTAACTATTCGTAAAAATCCATTGCTTCAATTTGAAGAAAGTCTCCTCTTAGGTATATCAAGGGAAGTGTAACGAATGATTATTCCGCAAGAGCGGAGTCGTTACGTATTGTTGAAAGCGTCAAAACCAGAAGCACATTGTTCAATCGCTTTCAGACAAAGCCTGATATCCAAATGAGATTGTCAGACAAAAACAAAAAATGTTATAACGAACTAAATCGTGGGAACCCACGTCAAGGAAACCAAGAGTATTTAAAACTCTGCAAATTCTTGACACAACGGTTTATTTATTATCTTCTGCAGGTCACTATTCTGTCTTGATCACTAAATGATAGATAAATTATTATGAATTAGCATTAATTATCGATCATTATTATCAAGTAGTGTAAATCATAATTAAATATTGTTAATGATTAATAATTATTGTTAGTTATTAACAATTATTATTATTTATTATAAATTAGTCTTATTGACTAATAATTATTGTACTAACTATTATTATTATTTATTATGCTGTTCGAACAAGCTGGGCCAGTGTTCCATCTGGATTTTTTGGGATTTCTAAATTTCAAAATTTGATTTGAACCCCTTCCCATCGACGTAGGGTTATGAAAATTTTCAAGGATCATTGCGGGGTTGGTCTGAACCCCTTAACCAAATTTCGTAATTTTAGCACAACGCTAACTGGGAGGACGGAAGGATTTTTTTTTTTTTAATTTATTCTTTTTTTAACTCGATTTTCTGAATCTACGTAATACTATCTTGAAACGTATACCAGCACATTTTGAAGGGGTAATTTTTTCTTCTTGGACGATTCTAATGGTTCATTATAGAAGATAATAAACCAAAATCGTCTATTTTCACTGAAATACATATTAGTACATATTGAAGTATGAGGACTATTGCTTTGTTACTGACGATGGTTTAATCACCGAAACCGGTCTAACAGTATTCTCATATTCACGTGGAAATAGACGATTTTTTCAAAATATTTATAGGTACTTTTGTTTATCTTGAGATGTTATAACATCCAATCCACACGAAGATCTGAATATTAAGATCGTAGCTGGCTAAGATAGCTCGAGGTAGTGGTGGATGAAGGGTTTGAGAACGACGTAATGAAGGGTAAACATTTGAAGAAATACATCATACTTACAAACAGTTTACCGCGTAATAGGATAGATTAGCTCTACTATCAAAATGTCACAGTAAGAAGGCTCTAAATAGATGTATGTAGCAGTTGAGTGACAGGATGCCATAAGAGGCGGCAGTCTAAAGATGTACGCGGGATCTCAGGTGTTTCACAGTTGTTGAGGCTGAATAAATATCACTAACATTCATGCATATGGGAGCGTTGAGATTAGGCAAAATGCTGCACGTAATATGAATACAGCGTGATACAAACTACTTTGGGTCTGTTGAGTTGGTAGCTAGAATCTCGTCCCTTAAGATACCACAAGATCTAACTCAGTTGTTCGGCAAAATGAATTAGTAACGGATGCGAAAATTCCCGGTGCGTCTTTCTAGCTCATTGCTTTCGCCGTCCGACCGCTACATTTCGCGTAAATCGAGAAACACCTCCTTGGGGTCTATTTTCTTCTTCATATCCATAAGGGCTAACTTGCAATTTCAGTTCGAATTGTCTGACCTCTCACGCTTCCTTGCAGTTTATTTTAAAAAGTAATGTAACTAGTAAACATGTTTACATGATGATTTGATTACCTTGCCATTGATACCTGCCAACGTTCAAGGTAAGTGAACCTCAACGCTGATTCTTTGAACCACATTATTTTTGTCTCAACAACCAGATTTTCGTCTCGATATACGTTCTCTTGAGATACACCAACCACTGTCATTTCCCCCAGTAATTTCGTGTAATTTTATTCATAGCTTCCAACAGTGGCATCGTCCAACAAAAAAGTCGTTGATATTGGAGTGTTCATAGGTCTGGTCGAAGATGGAACTGTGCAAGTTTATGAGATCATTCTCCAAAGTAACTGCTGCGATTTTGAGTTAACGTCAATTCTTTAATTGATTAATTTCGTCAATTGATTAATTTTGAGAATTACTGAAGGGCTCACTGTGAAGCGTCATAATCTATTCGGACGGATGAGGTTACCAAAACCGCAACGCAGCTCTTGCAAATGTGCTACTTCATTTAAGCGTGGAGAAACAAGTTACTATAAGACAACAATATCTAGTCAAATGCCACACCTTCATGGAGTGCGATTCTGTCCATAGGTGAGGAATGGATTTAATAATACCGATGTGTACCTCCCTCACAACTGCAAGAAAGAAACCCTCGTTGACCACGCTTACATCAAGGGCTTCGGCCAAGAATCAATAATTATTATGGCCTTCCTTCCATACGTCCCGGAAAGCGAGCTGGAGATCCAGTAGTGAATGACATTAGAATGCTCCAGTATATCCCAGATGGAAGAATTTCGTACAAAAGTGACTTTGCTGATGATCTGCAATCTATAGACCCAAACCTGTATCCAGATTAATAACCGACTTCCCCCTTCTTCTTAAGGATAGGCCGAAGATACCCAAGGACAAATATAATGACCTACAATGGTTGAAGACCACCAGATGCTCACAGTTTTACGATTTATAGGAAGGTTATATCCTTGTAAACGACAGTTGAAGAAGAAGACTGCTGGGAGAGAAGATTGTGACGGCTAAGACTGAAATATTTTGCTATTCGACTTTCAAGTGTTTAAAAGAGTATTTTCAACGTTAAGTGTTTATTTTTGTTATTCTTCAATAAAGGTTTTAGTTAAATTGTTGCTTCTTTTTGTTTTGTTTTTTCTTCTACTAACCACCCGATTTTCCGTATTTTTGGCATTTCGACTACAAAACTTTATTGCAATGCAGGAAACGGTTTCAACATAGAAAAGCGGCTTCAACATAAAAAAGCTGCGATAACCATGGAAATTACTAGGTGCAGTACGTTGAAAAATCCGTTTTTTGTCTCTCCTGAATAGTTGGGAAAACTGAGTTAGACCTGGTGGGATCTTAAGGGGCGTTCTGTTTTTTGATTACCGTATACACGGGTTTCTCGTCAAACTAAAAACTAAGAACCTCATTTAAATTTTCATTCTCTTTTATATCTACCTACACTAAGTAAAACCGTTCTTGTTGAGTGGTTACAACTTGGGAATTTAAGTAAATTCTAAGGTAATTGGAGCTAACAAGTGAATGAATTTTAACGGTTTCATACAAAAAGTGACGGAACATGATTATTGAGGAAAATGAAGTTCTTACAGCTTCTCGCTATCAACTTCTAATAGTAAAGATGTGAACCAATCAACCAAACCTAAGATGGAAGTTATATTATTGAAAGCCCACTGTTTTGTTGTTTCCTCACTGCACTTGAAGAATGAATCGAAGCAATTAGGTTGATCTGTATTTTTATAAAGCGACAAATGGCGGAATTTGATCGGCCAAGACCGGCTACGGGGAACGGGTGGGTCTTTTTAATTGATTAGGACGAAAAATGGTGGAATTACTAAGAAGCCATCGTGTAACTCGATTAGTTGTGTATTCAACCCTTACTTCCATCAACATGGTCATGTAACTAAATGAATTATTTTAATTATCAATTAACACTCCCTTGAGCTCAACACCAAGTGAGGTAAAGTACGAGTATTTTTCGTTTCGTGGAACGATAGCAAGTGTTTCGAATTGAAAGGCAGCAAACACATTGATAGAAATGGGCAGGAAATATCAAGTCTTCGACTCATTGTCACTAGTTTATATTCAGCCGGATACTGGATGTGTGAGCCCCAGCCATCAGGTGTCACATTCAAATTCTCTCCATGGTGACTACGTACCATTCGAAAGATTCTGTTTCCACCTGAGATCACTCCACTGAGATTCTGTTACCCCTAGATGTCACATTCACTCATTGACTTCTCTTAGGAAAAAGACGATTCATCGTAAGAGTGAAAGTTATATCCCTCCAGGGATGAATAACTGCGGGAAATAGAGTCGTGGGAAAACATGAGAGCTGTTGAACGTACGGCTCAGTATCGAGGGATAAAGTCGACAAGGGTCGCTTCAGGCTGTGGGTTTCAAGAGCAGCTTAATCTTTATACTCGCGACACTGTTTCCATTCTTTATTTATAAGCCGGTCGTATGACAGCGGAGAGCGGCTATGAAAACGTCTCCAGAAACGTTGGTGAGTTTCGCTGATATACGCTCATTCCTCGAATTCCACCCTTCATAATAATTATTTCTTTCTACCACAAAGGCCGTGTTTCAAATCCTCATCACATACTTTTGTGTAGTTTATGGAATTTTAGTGCAATGCATTTTACGATTTATGTAATCAAGTCGGTACTGGCTACACTATGACAAATCATTACACACACACAAGCTTTTGGACTCCCTCAGCTTTTGGACATTTCAACGCTGAACACGAAGGTGAAGTCAGAACAATTATTGTGGTATTTCATTCCGTTATCAGATTAGAGCAGACTAGCCATGAAGAACGTATTCTTCATCTTCAAAGTAGGTACTCCAGTTTTAGAACGAAATAGGGTATCGCAATTCTGTTTTCAAGATCGTTTCAATGAGTGAAAACCTTTAAAATGAGGTGCCACATGTCAGACTTTAATTTTTTGGGTGAACCTCCCCCCCCCCCCACCATCACCCCAAAAACCTCCCTCAGCTTTTGGACATTTCAATTCTAAACACGACGGTAAAATCAGAATTGCGATACCTCATTCCGTTATCAGATTGAAGCAGACTTAACATGAAGATCATACCAAGTAACAACCACGTTCCAAAGAAACCTAAACACAATATAAAACGACTCGAAGAGGTGTGAAACGTCAAACATTGCTTACAGCTGGGTGGCGGCTTTCGTCGCATAACTAGTAAAACATAACTAATCGAGAGTACACAATGTCTCCAAAATGTTTCCCAAAGGACAGATAAAGGTTAATACCAAGAGTAACGAGAAACGAAGAGCGTTTGCATATGATGGCTGCTGTGCCCCTGTTCTCGATCTTTTTGTTCGACCGCTCTGGGGATATACGGTTCTGCGGAAGCACTTTCCCGAAATAACCTCCGGGTGGGCATATTGCCTAACCCCCCATGAACTCAGCAGCCATTCATTACAAGAGGAAAGGTTTGTTTAGGGATGGCAAAAAAAAAAGAAAACATCGATGTATCGATGCATCGACAGGCCGGCATCGATGCTCCAAAAACATCAGACCCCAAAAACATCGATGTTTTAAAAAAAAAAACATCGATGTATCGATGGTTTTCAATCAATTTTTTATTTTATTTCTATTCTTTTTTTTCATGCAAGACGGAAAGAAAAAATGAAAAAAAAGCTCTGAAAAAGAACAATACTTTTATTTTCAGTTTTATTTTATTTGTTACCATTATAATTCAGTTTCAAGAAAGAAAAAATCCTATACCTAACGTGAACGTACGGGGTAGGAAACGGAATCGAAGCCAGAAACGAGAAGGAGAAGCGAAAGCGAAACCATGCGATGCCTTGACAATAAAAGTGGAAAAAGAAGATGTGATGGGAAGGGAAGGTTATTATAAGGCTACAGCGTCTGGACAAGAAAAGAGAAGAGAAGAAGAATGTATAAGGGACGTCACGAGACTTCCGATACATCGGAGATATCCGTATCGATACTATTCGGAATAAATATTGGAAGTGTCGATACTTTTCAGCCAACACGCCTCGACATTTTCATTTAGAGGAAATAAAAATTCAGAAATAATATTCCTAGGTACCTATGTGACAAAAACGTTAGAATAAAACGTTCAGCAGCCTATGGCAAAAAATTGAAACATCGATGTATCGATGTGCCGATGCATCGAAACCCCGACATCGATGTTCCAAAAACATCGACACAGAAAACATCGATGGAAAAACATCGATGTTTCCCGCCATCCCTAGGTTTGTTACGTGATGCCGTCCAACAGACTGAATTAATCTTAAAGACTAACGCATAGGTATTTCAGACAAAACAAAGACGAATCTGAAACTTGCATTTGTGTTGCTGACAACATTGTTTACCCTCATTATTTCATCCTGTACAGCTAGCTCATCTGTCACTGAAGGTACGAGGATCTGGTTAACATGAAACTATTCTATTAAATCTGAAGATTCCAACGAGCTGTTCACGATTTCCGTGGGATGCACACAGACGGAGTTACAATTACTTAGTTACGGATTGGTTGTACGTGAAAATCATGGTAAAAGGAGGTGGTCACAAAATCGTTACACAACTTCGGGGGAAGGCCAGAGCAACTACCGAACAACTTTATTCGAGATTGGCACAACCATTACAACGACACTAACAGAAATAGAGAGCCAATATAACGTTATTTGCACGGTGACGCAAAACCTACATACCATACAAATTTCCATTGCCTTGCATGGCCACTAGACAAAACACGAATAAAATTTTCCAAAAGATACATTCAGTTCGGAATCAGACACGGTTACCTTCATGGATGAAAAATCGAGAGAAAGTAAAGATGAATAGGTGAAGAGCTTACTCCACAAATACCTCATCCCACTTCACCTCAGTGTTTACCTTCATCCAGCTCCACCTTGTACTACATATTGATATAAAATGTGCTTTTTTCACGTTATTTCAACATCGCGATATTTTTGGTACAAATATTTTCCTAGTGAGCACCTATTTGCCCTACCCTCTATTTTCATATCTTGGTTCCTCTTTTGTAGGTTCATTTTCTTCCTCTGCTTACTGATCATTTGATGACACTTTTCAATTCTATATTGCCGGATATATTGATCAGCTGTTTTTCAGGGTTTGCTCAACTATTGACTTTACGTAGTGAATAGTTTAGTGCGTCATTTCCGGGCCGATAGCGGTCCAAATATTGAATGTCAGTATGGGATGAGCATCGATGAACAAAACATCGATGTTGACCATCGATGTTAACTTCGAACCAATACATCGATGTGTGGAAAACATCGATTTCTAAACATCGATGTATTTCGGTGCAAAACATCGATGTTTTTAGATCGATGTTTTTAAAAATCATTAAAAAAAAAATTTTAGGAATAAATACAATGAAACACTCAACTAATTTTAATTAAAAGAAATACAATGAAATACACAAATAATTTTATACTTTATAACATAAAATATTATCCATTAACACTAAACAGACAACAGTGAACGAGTGAACTGAACAGTAATTGGAATACTGGAAGTTTTTAGCGAGGTTATCTTATGATGTTATGAAGCCAAGGAGCAGTGGAGGGAGTGAAAGGGTGTTATCGGAGGGTTTCATTGAAGCCAAGTAATTCCCGCCGGTGGTCATCTTACTCTTCTCAAAATTCAAAACGTCCTCTTTATTTAATTAATAATTATTTCACATTAACCAAGTTTTTAGAAAATGGTTCCTAAAAGCTTTAGTGTTGAAAATAAATTAGCAATTTCGCGTTTATAAAACATCGATGTACGAAAACATCGTTGGTTAGCATCGATACCTTACCATCGATGTCAAAAACATCGAACATCGATGCTCATATCGACCATCGACCACTTTTGAAGAGAGCAAAGCTAAGGAACCTTTGCAATGAGCAGAGACACAACATTCAACTCGAAAACAGTCGATTTGTAATTGAGTCCAAAATTGGTCTTGTCGAAGGCGCATTTCATCCCAAATAAGTAGGTCTACACAAACTTTAATGCACTTTTTCCATCGTTTCGAGTCGGATCTCGGTCTTTATGATGAATAAATTGAACTTCTCCATCCGAATCAAGATTTAAATTTTTTTCTTTTTTTTTAAATTGTTTTTTCTATCACGGCGGACAGCACGGGTCGAGACGTGGAAAGAAGGCTTCTGCCAACGCTGATGCGCTCTTGCGACTTAGAGGTTCTCTCAACAACTTTGAAAGTTTTACCACCTTGCGACTTGATAACACGAACGTTATCATTTGTGTTTACAAAGTGCCGTGTGAAGATGTCATCCAAATGTAAATCAGGGTTTTTTCCGGGGTGCCCCAACACCAGAAAACGTAATGAAGAAAAATCGTCCATTTGGAAGAAGAGTGACAGAATCCGAAAAATAAAATTTTTTGAGTCGAACGGCCATAAAAAAGGGGTGTTCTTTCTCTGGAGAAGATCACCATGTCAATACATAGTTCGAATAGCTTGTGAAAGGTCAAATAGAAAAGTATTTACGCGGTCGAATACTCCCAATAACCCATGAATTATATGCGAAGGGCAGTCTAATCACCACCGAAAGCTGGTTGTCGAAGGAAACGGAACTGGGATTTTCAACAAGGTTGTCCTAGTTTCGAATCAGACCCAGCAGAACTGTGAATGCCCTGAAACGCGAACTCCCTTATTTCCGAAGGGAAACCGGTGGGGAAAGGCAGAGAGGACTAGGTGAAGAGTTGTGCGGGAAGTCGCGTGTTGGCGATGGAGCGAGGGACTGCGGGACAAGGGTGTGAGGTGAGGCGAATCAATCTCAATTCATTTGGGCGAGAGCGGTTCGCCGAACCGTGTTTTATCAGTAGACTTTACTTTCTGGAGTGGAGTCTCTCTAAAGACCACCAGCGCCTTTTTCAATTAAACCTTTTCAATTCTGCGTATCCGCAAAGGGGCGGTTAGCGACGGAAGCGATCGACTTTATTTGATTCTGCTTCAAAGTTAAGATGACTTACGCAGACGTCGAATTTACCGAAGGTCTTTACATGTTGATAACATGTAATATGAATATAACATTCAGAATGTAACATTCATAATATGAATTACACCAAAATTTGAATGCTGCACATGGAATACCTCAATACCTACATGAGGCTTCCCGATGATTGTTTCGCCTAGACATTTCTATCGGCCGAAGTTTGTCGCCAATTTCTCCTCATGGGTGTTTCGAACAGAATCTGTTCGGCATACAGGAGAAAGGAGAAACTCGGTCAATTTTTGGCAAAATTCGGATTAATATGCTACCTATATTAATTTTTCATGACCTTTCGAATGACGTCGTCGGTTTTCGTCTCTCCGTTCCCATGGAGGAAATTATTATTAGTGACTTTCTGCTGTCTGGAACAACATACTGCAGTTGACTCCTGACTCGGACAGTAGACGACGATCGACGTAATAAGTTGATGACTTAACGAGTTTCTCCAAGCTATTATTATTAGATATTAAATAATGAATAATTTCAAATTTCGTACCGACGAAATCCGTTGGTGGTCAAATAAAAGTTTAATAAAAGTTCTCAATCAATGTTCTTTGATAAAAGTTCAATAAAAGCAGTGATATTTTTTCAACTTTCAATACCGTACCTAACTTACTTACTAACTCACTTACTTACTCAATAGTACATACTAACCGTCGCTCCTCTGCCAAAACCACGAAACTTTAAAACTATCTTCTGCCAAAACCGCGAAACTGCAAAAATTCGAAAATTGGGCGTCGCTTTAAATAGTGACATTGATCAAGTATCTCCTCCAGAAATTTCATCTCTCTAACACCACTATTATAGTTCATTATGGTTATACCAATGGTTCATTATCGTAATTCATAATAAACCAATATAAGTCAAGGATAGATGACAATGCAATATTCAAGAGGTTCCTGCCGAGGGTGGTGGAAGGAGTGTAGAGTGGTTAGGCGGGGAGGAGAGAGATATAGTAGGGGGAGGGAGTGAGTCGATGGGATGATGGAGGGGGGAGTAGAGTATGGAGGAGGGGGAGTAGAGAGTATGGAGGAGGGGGTATAGAGGAGAGAGATGGAGTAGTGGGAGGGAGTGAGTAGTGGTGATGCGGAGGGGAGAGTAGAGAGTATAGAGGAGGAGGAGTGATGAGAATGGAGAAGTGGGAGGTAATTGGAGGAGGGGGTGGAATTAGGGGGTCGTATAAGACGATGTTGAGATATCAAGGGATAACGTGATCTCAAGCGGATAACGTGATCTCAATGGAATAACCTGATCTCAAGCAGCTTAAGGGGGGGGGGCGGTGAAGAGGGTGACCTGACCCTCACTACACAAATGTTAATCGTGGGCGGCAATCGGAAGTGGAGGAGGAAGAGGAGATCGGGGGGAAGGATTTTAAAATGGGTCGCAGATGGATGACAATGCAATATTCACTCGGTTTATTGTCCGCGGCACTTTAGAAGTACCTACTAAAATTACAAAATTCGGTTTACATGTTCGGGCCAACTCCAAAATGATCCTCTAAACTTTTCATAACCCTAGGTTAATGGGAAGGGGTTCAAAAAGAATATTTAAATTGTGAAAATTTTTTTAGTTGTTTATGTGTGTATAATATGGACAACAGACTGTCTTTACACAATAAAGGTTTATTATTATTATTATTATATCTCGAAAAATTCAAATCAAATGGTATAGTTTTAGTTCACATGTAGAGTTTATTTTTTTTAGAATTTTTTAAGACCATCCGCAGCTTTGTTCGACCAGCCGTTTGTTCACAATGACGGCTCAAAGTTGGTGCGGATCGAAAGTCGTCAATATGAGGGTGAATCATGCGGTAGCCTGTGGGGTCAATGTTTTGAGTCTGGAAAAACCGCCGTTTGGGCTATTTCTCTCGCAAAGTCGAAAATTCAAAATATTTTCTCTATTGAATTTGTTTTTCGGTGTTGGCAATGCCGTACATGTCATCGAACGTCAGAATTCATTTAAAGGTAAGAAGGGAAGTACCCACCATTGCATAAACATAATTTTCACGACGCCGTCATAATTTTTGTTTTAATTTAATTATTGAGGTTGATGGGCATTGCTGTAGGAATGTAACACCCACCAAAGACATGCAGGCCCCCCAGCCATCGAGGAGCGTCCAGAACAAGGCCGTCAAGAACAGCTTGAAGAAGTGGACTATGAAGTACTTTCCATGATCAATGCCACACTTTTCAACGAAAATCTACTAGTAGTTAATGTTTTAATGAAAATTATATTTTTATGTGCAACAGTTTTAGCCTATGTAATTTCATTTTGACTGTGATTCGCAATAATGTGATTTCATTTGTCAAAGATTCGTGGTAAATTGGAGAATTATAACATTTGTTCCTGTTCCTTTCATAAATTTGTATTAAATTTGTATTAAATTTCATTTGTATTAAAATTTTTCTCCTCACCCTGCCACGAATGTGTGGACGAAAACCGCCAAATTGGGCCATTCTGTACCTATTCAAACCGTGCGGTTTTGGGCTATTCGAACGTTGGCGGTTTTTGGGCGGGTTGCGCACGCTCTAACGGCGGTTTCACGAGATACGCGTCTGAAAGCACTGCTTTTCATGTCGTTCGGATTTTTGTTGTCGTGATGCTTGCGTTCTTCCCTCTGCACATTTTAATCTCCGTGGAACCAACTACTAGTAGGATTTCCCTTGTATTGTGGTGCTCGACAGCAAAATTATTTCTCTTTCCCCACTGGAAGGATTTCCATTTACAGCTGCACACTAGATGTTTTATATTGTACCGATTTTTACAGTAGCAACTCATATTTTTACGTAATGACTCCATCCTCTTGATTACTACGGAAAACCCGCTCGTTGGATTTTCTCATTTCTTTTCTCAACTCAGACTTTAAGGTTCTTCGAAAGGTGAACCGTTGAAAAGGTGAAAGGTTTAATTTTTGACGGCGGTTTTCGTGTAACCGCATAGATCAGTTAAATCATTCATTTTTTGAATTTCTCTGAACTGACGAAACACGTAACAACGCCAACCAGGCTGAAGAAAGTTGTTTCATGTATTAAATTCTTTCACCCATACAACGACCTTATTTATTACACCAGAACGCTACTGGTAAATAATGACTTAATCCGGTTCAGGGATTAGAGCCATTCCGTGAAAAATTGCCGAACTATTCTTAATCGAGAAGATGAGATGCAAAATAGGGTCTGCACCTGAAGTTGTGGATGCTATTGAACTGTAGGAGTTCGGGAGGAAGTTTGAGAATGAACTTGGGAGGCTGAACTTGACGTTGGAGTGGGGCAAGGAAGGGCCGTGTTTTATTCGTCGTCATGACACCCGATAAATAATTGGCCTCTTTCACACAGCAGACTTGCATTTGACGGAAGGCATTATTAATCATTATGATACTTAACTGTTTCTTATGGGTTACCGACGGGATTGTTTCGCAATCGCCAAACTGATTTCTCTTATTCCTGGTTGACACTGACAATTATGTTCCAGTAGTGAACCAAAAATTCCACAGTCATGCAGCATGTCTATAAGAGCGAATTTACGAAGAAACCACTGGTTTTATGTAAAATGGGTCCATTATACCGGTTTTATAACTTTTTTTGCTGAGTAACACCTCAGTTTACAGATTTCAACGCTGAACACGATGGTGAAGTTAGAATTGCAATATCTCATTGATATATCTTTTTTTTTTTTTTTTTTTTAAATTCAAGATAAGTCTTTAGTAAATTACATTACAATAACTCAACTCTTTAGTAACAAATTACATTACAATAACTTTTATCTGTACTTACTTATAGGAAGTACAATGGCACTTGGATGAAGGTTGTTGCTCACTAGCAGTTAAGTATAATAAGTCAATAGTTAATAAGTTAAGTATAGTAGTACAATAAATTACTTAGCATAATACCACAGTTGACGCTTTATGAATACATAGTCTTTTAGGGATGGTTCAGAAGGTCAGCTGACCTTCTTCATTTTAGTCTTCTCCCGGTTTGTTGGCTTATTAGCTGGTCAGTGAATCCTTGAAATATTGGGTTTGGGTGAGTTGAGATTGCGTCAAACCTTGATATATCATATCGTTGATAAACCGTGAACAGCATCTCGAATAACAACCACGTTTCTTCATCTTCGAAGTGCTCCACTTTGTAAACGGAATAAGATATCGCAATGCTGACATCACCATCATGTTCAGCGTTAAAAAATCTTATAAATATTATAACTATCGTCGCCGTATAATGAGAACCTGACATCTCCGCTTGGACCTCAGAATGACAACCTCTCATCTCCATACTAACTGACTTCCTAGGAGAGGGAAAAAACTGCGCAGATGCTTCATTGCAGTTGCCGGGGTTTTTGTAGGAGGTACTCATATTTTATGAAGGTGACTTTTTGGATATAATTATTGATAATTGTTTGACATTAGGGTGTGAAAAACAAGTTGGAGACGCCAAATATACAAAAATTTCAAATTCTGAGAAATTGGGATTTGGGAAGTTATCATTCTGAGGTGCAAGCGGAGATGAGAGGTTCTTATTATAAGGCGACGCTATATATATTTTATATATGACTTTTGGTGTCTCTTGGGAGTAAATTCAGGGTGGTCTGAAACGGATTTTGCTATGAAATGTTTTCAGAAATTCGAGTTTTAAAAATTTTGGACCGAGTACAATAGCTAGCTTTCCTCCGGAAATTCGCTAATAGTACTCTCAATACATTCAGTATACCAGTAGACTCCTTACTTCTTGTGATAACAAATCTAAGATAGTTATATTTTTCAGATAACGACGTACTCCAACATGTTATTAAACATCTTTCCTCATTAACACGAAAATATCGTCAACTGTTTACAAGAGGACATCTTGTAAGCAGTTGATGATATTTTAGTTATCTTGAAGATGACTCACTCGAGAAGAACAGTCACAGGGCATCAAATGTTGTGTCTATTGAACACCAAACATTTTAAAATACCTACGTCAGAATAACGTGGTAGTTGCGTTTTAAATGTGCTACCTACACACTTTCTTCTTCTTCCACATTTCAGATCCTCCGGACCAACATTTACTTATTACCTCCTTAATAAACGCGTTCAGGAACAGGAAGAAAAGTTTAATCGGCAACTATTTGCAATTACGCTTCGGTG
This sequence comes from Stenodema calcarata, assembly GCA_963920205.1. NCBI lineage: Eukaryota > Metazoa > Arthropoda > Insecta > Hemiptera > Miridae > Stenodema > Stenodema calcarata. Next base: position 7,695,111 of record OY986051.1, on the reverse strand, counting down.
GTTTTTCCATTCACACAATGAATCCATTGTGAACTATAAACGCCTCAACTCAGGTAACTTAATTTTCACAGCCGTTAAGAAGCTGACGGGAGGCACAAAACGATCCTGCGCTTCCACCAAAGAAACCTTCCAATTGAAAGCTTACCTGAGGTATAATATTCTCTCCTCAAAAGCCTTTGACTTAAAAGAAAGTGAAGGGTCTTATTTATTCAAAAGAAGTGGTGAGTTAACTTGACTTGTGAAGGTAGTCAAGCCAACATAAACCAGCCACTGCACACAACGGGCGAAAATGGGCTCGAGAGTAATATCGAATGAAACTGCGGATGCGAATAACCTACATCTCATCAGAAACGTTCCCTGAATTAGACGTATCTCATAATGAGAAGGTTTTTAATTCACATTCATTTTTCAACGTATGTTTCAACAGCTTAGAACATTCGTGTCAGGTATTGAGTTTTAATCTTTTTGATAATAACTGAGTTGAATATTCGAAATTCTAATTACGGCATATTTCCCTTGGTATTTCCTCTTTCAAGGTAGTAGGTACTGAAATTGTATGTAATGCGCGTTGTGATTAGTACTATACAATACAATACATATATCCGTGAGCGAAAATGTAGCTGTTAAACTCAGTTGAACAAGCGTCCGGAAACGCTTGTTCAACGACCGGTGGAAGGTTTGTATAAAGCTTATACTTAGAATTTTTACTGAAAATCAACTACTAAATACAAGAACGTTTTAGTTAAAAAAAAAAAGTTTCCGGACGCTTGTTGAACTGAGTTTAACAGCTACATTTTCAATTAATTATCAACGAGTTATAATAATGGTCAGGAAAAAAGATGTAGGACATACCAAAGTGACTGTTTTTGGTTTTTGCATGGTTTTTGGGTTAGAATTGGCCCAATTTTAAAATGTATTTTTCGGAAAATTTTTGAAAAAAGAAGCTATTGCTCTCGGTCCAAAATTTTTTAAAATCGAATTTCTGAAAAATTTGCATACTAAAATCTGTTCCAGAACATCCTGAATTCACAGCCAAAAGACACAAAAAAATCATAGGTATATACATATATATTTATGTATGTGTCATTCCAGACGAAAATTCTCAATAGAATTGAAATAAAAAGTTCAAATTTGCACGAAAAATCTGTCCTGGCAATCGAGGCTAGTGTTATTATTAAACCCTGTCTAGCATTTTACAACCAAAAGGTCTCCACTCCTCCTTCAGTTTGAATTACACTGGTGCAGTTATTTCGGATTTCAAGTTATTGTATTTTCTATCTTTGTATATAATTAAATTATATCGCTTTGCTTTCAGGATTGTCAAATTTTGTCCATCCTGAAAGCAAAGCGATAATTAGGTATTTCTCCCTTAACATGAGGTCAGAGCCTCAGAACTTCAGTGCCAAATTGCGATAATCTTTAACATTTCACACACAACTTGAATTGGACTAACATGTTTCATTAAATCACTCGAATTACAGACAAGAATTACTTAATTAATTATCATCACTCATCCACAACTCTGACCGACTCGTTGAAGGGAGGCGATACGAGGATTCAAGTGGGGGTTTGATAAAAACTTCAAGGGTGACGGCTCCCTCGCTGGGACGTCGAAGTGGAAATTAGCGGAAAAGCGTTACGTTGTTGGTTTCCCAAAGATTTAATTCAGTGAAGCGGCAGGAAAAAGCTCCATCAACATCCGACGGCGATCGGCGAATTGAAAGCATCCACTAAGGATTTGCTGTTCTCGGGAGATAATCAATGAATCCGGGTAAAAAACGACGACTCTTTAGGTATTAAGTAATCTGCAACACGAGTATGAATTAGGCTTGATTACTGGCCATTTTGGTTTTTTCCATGAGAAGGCCGCTAAAAAATGGATTTTTTGGAGCGCTTTCATTAATTAACTATCAAGACATGAAGGGCTCCAAGAATATATTCGAGAAGGGAGATGGATGTTATACGTTCATTTGATGTCCTTGAGTAAGTGATGAGATGAAGAGTAAATAAGACAATTTTTCAAAATAATAACTCCTCCAAGGGATTAGATAATTTTGGATTTCCTTCACTAAGTCCGGTTGAAATGAAATATGAAAATTCAATTTTCCGGTAGAACACCTCACCATTGATTGCAAACCATCCGTTGCGGCTAATGGCATAAGCGGATCGGGAACGCTCAGAGCTTCCACTTCGCGCTAATACTTCGGAAATGGTGAGCTTTTCCGTTCAATAGGGTTTAGATGGGGCAGGCACTCGAGCTATTATCAACGATTAAATACACATTACATACCTATATAAATAATTTGTTGTTATCATTAATTTGCCATAATGTCATTAATGTTGAAGAAGTGACTGTGAAATCAACATAATATGATATTATCATGATATTATCGCTCGTTGGCTGCCATAGTGTCATATCTCCAAATTTGATGCTTCGGGGAAAACGAAAAAAAACCTTTCCAACTTCGAACATTTCACGAGGCGGGTTTCTAATGCACTAATTTCTGAGCTTTCAAAACTTTTTGTTCGATTACCCCGAAGCATCAAATTTGGAAATATGACACTATTGCACCCAATGAGCGATATGTGTAGTCTCAAGACAACACTGGTTGATTTTACTTCTTCAACATTATTTACATTATGACAAATTACTGATCACGGTAAATAGTTTATATAACATACAGGTACAATGTATAATATTATGGTATATTATACATACCTACAATGTGGTCCTACACATTATGTATTAGATGTGTAGTAATAAAAAACGGCTTACGGAGCCAAGGGGAGATTTCGAAACACGTACGGTGCTTGTGAAGTGGTTAGGGCATCTCTTTAGTTGGAAGGAAAAGGGCAAGCTGGGAAAGTGGGTATCAAAACTTTTTACGGCCGCTGTAGAATGATATTTGCGAGGGGTGGTTTTTGGATGGCTATCACATCTTTTTGTTGTTGAAGTTGAAAAGACCTGGAGAGGCAATATGCAAGAATACAAGCAACTTTTTAAATTATTAAAGTTATAAACGAATTATTTATTAATAAATTGATAGTTATTTATTTATTTATTAATAAATCCTATAAAACGCACTGGCTAAAGTTGAAACAAAGCTCTGTGCAAAACAGCAAGACAATCGGTGCAGACGGAGAGGCTCTAGCCTTTCCTAACTGAATAAGAAGAAAAACAGCAATGAATTTTTGACGTTTATAACTCGGCACTCTTTAGACCTAGCAAGTCGAAACTTTCATACACAGTGAGAAGATCCAGACCAAATCTCAATGTGAACCCCTCAAGGTGGCCAAAATTAGCCTAAATTTCAGTTTTGTGTTCCTAAAATTTTCTTGGGTTGAGATAATGGGTTAAAACTCGCAAATGGCTCTGGTTCATGTTATAAAGAAGGTCTGCACAATATTTCTAGTCAATTGGTGAAGGTGGAGAGGCTGTAGCCTTGCCTAACTAAATAAGAAGGAGGAGGAGTAGAACAAGGTAAGGGCGAAAACCCGGGTGTTTGAAGTTATATAACTCGGTTTCCTTTAGACCTAGCGAGTTGAAACTTTCAGGGCTTTCTATTACCCTTGCCAAGAAGAGCCACACCAAATTTCAAGTTGATCAGTCGAATAGGAGCCGAGATATGGATAACTGAAAAACGCGTTTCATGACGTCCGGTGAACATAAACTCGGTACAGTTCGTTCTTCTCAATTTGATTGCTTGGCGGGGCGGAACACTGCCGAGTTCCTAGATGAGCCATTATGAGCGTTGAAGATTATACCCAATGTTTGATTATAATGTTTTGAATACATTTGCGAGTTTTCTTAATATTCTTTGCTAATCTTATAAATCTGTATTGAAATAGGCAGATTCATTACAGTTTTGAATTTATCACCACACGCCACTACAGGAATCCGTTCAAGATACAGACGTGTTCGTCATTCAGTCACAGTCGATCTATGATGAAGCCCAACTCGATCTGTACAGCAATGCGGGGCTTCTCTGACCCATCTCAGTTGAGTTCATCCTCGTTCGCTTTCCCTGTTCTTTCAACTTACTCAACTTTAAGGGAAAAAGCCCATCTCAGCCAATAAGATTCCGCTTTCAAAACGTTTTTTTTTTTTTTTTTGTTCCTAACGTCATTGCTGGGGACGTCCGTTGCAGTGAAAGAGTCTCCCACCGTCAGTGCTGACATCTCTTCCCTACTGAGCAGGAAAGACCTGCCAAGCGATTGAGTTAGACTAAGTTGACTTTGTTGGGCTCTTCGACAGGCCCACGTCTTATTGCTTGGTTCTATCACTCAGAAGAGGCAAGATGAAGTACCGAATCAGAATCCTGTACTGCCATCGAATACAAATATATATATTTTTTTAGTGCGTTTTCGGTATAAAGCTAAATGAATCGTTGGAGCACCTGGCTACGTTCCACCCAAATGTATCCTGAACACTTCTGTTTACTACACCATATCATCCCGCCCTCTCGTTTCGCGATCAAAATAATTTACTAAATTGACATTTACCGTAATAGAGATATTCAAACTCTGATTCAGCGTCAACGTCAGCCGTTTTTTTTTTTTAGCTTTACGAGCACGTTTGTTGACATCATCACGCATATCCACCAATTATACAAAATTGACTGAGCAATTAGTCGCACCGTTTATCAGAACCATACCCTGAGCCTGTCGATTTACATAGTAGTTATGTCAACTTCGCATTGTTTCCTTCAAACCGACATGTATAGTTTTGATACGTACCCTTCCAAGAAATAATCGGTAATATTATTGATCCAACCCAGCGTTCGGAGAAAACACACGAAACCTAATTCCAATCCATTCATTCCAATATAAAATATTACTCCCATATAGAGCCAAGTCGAGTAACTCGAACATATTTTTTACTTGAAAAAATTGCAGGCCTGCAGCAAGAAAAAACTGGCCAATTGTTCAAAGTAGCGTACTTACCAACCCAATCGACCGTTCAATTTACTACAATGATGTCATCATCAAACATTTTCCGTTGTTATAAACTACATTCTTTGCGTATACATTAGATTCCATAATGATTTCCATATATTTCAAATCTCCGGTGTCATTCGGTAAGTAGAGTTCTGTGGAATCACCAAAGACGCTGGGATCGAAACGTTCAGCAGTATGGAGGAGTTGATATTCTGCATTTTTAATTTACCCGTCAAAAATGCGTTTTAAATAGTTTTTAAGCAACCGCAATAGTGTTGTGGCGACAGTGCGACTTAGGATTCCTCCACAGTAGCACGGTTCCATCCACTGTTGGTGCTTCTGATAGTGTGTTGTATGGATACTGGGGACCAGGAGAAGATGATAATAGATAGTGGTTTTCGCGTTTTTTCGACTGACACGTGCATAATATAACATAGTGATTTGCTTTCTTTTTGGTTAAATAAAGAGTGTTTATTTCGTGTTGTAGATAGTCTATGTTCATTAATCACCCGAGCCCTCTACATAAGTGGTGACCCCAAAACTATATTTGTTGTAGAGCGGTGTTGTGAACATTTTGACTCTGTGTGCCGCGGCTATTGTTGTGTTTCTTGCACATTGTGTCGCGGGATAGTTGCAACCATGAACGACGAACCTCCGATGAACCAAGCCGACCTTGTCCAGCCCAACATAAGTCGGGTAAGTAATAAACTTCCTCCTTTTTGGCGGAAACGCCCTGACTTGTGGTTCAAAAGAGTTGAAGCAAATTTCCAGTTAAGTGGGACATCTCTGGATATAACCAAGTTCAATAGCATTGTCGGACAGCTGGACGAAGATGTAATGGAGCAAGTCAGCGACATTATTAGTGATCCACCAGCTGACGGAAAATATGATGCCCTTAAAACAAAATTAATTAGTGTATACGCAGACACAGAGGATCAGAAGCTGCAAAAGTTATTAACAGCAGTGGAGTTGGGCGATAAACGTCCTTCGCAGCTCCTGAGAACGATGAAGGATCTGGCTCAAGGTCGTGTGGGGGATGATGTAGTCAAATCCCTGTGGTTGCAGCGCCTCCCACCCCATGTCCGGTCGGTTCTAGCCGTCAGTGACAGTGATCTTGCGGGTTTGTCCACTCTGGCAGACAAGATTATGGACGTGAGTGTACCTGCAGCTGTTGCCAGTACCTCATCTGTTGTTGCCAGTACCTCGTCTGCTCCACCTATCGGTGAATTTGCTCGCCTCACATCTGCTCTAGAAGCCATAGTTTGCCGACTAGACAAACTTGAACGCCCATCACGCTCTCGACCTGTCTCTAGGGGCCCACAGACTAGATCCTCGGCTAGATCAGCTGATAGAGGAGGCTCCCCAGAAGTAGAGCACAAATTTTGTTGGTTTCACCGAACATTTGGTACGCGTGCAAGCCGCTGCAAGGCCCTTAAGGGGGGTAAACCCTGCCAGTGGCAGGAAAACTGTTAACCCAACCACAAATGGCGGGATGTGGTCAGGGCAACTCCAGCCGCCTATTTATCACGGATGTTACCACCAAAATTCAATACCTCATTGACACTGGTGCAGATGTATCTGTAATACCAGCAACCGCCAGTGACAAACGGAATGGCCAGTCTAAGTTCACACTCTTTACTGCTAGTGGTCAATCATTACCCACATTTGGTGAAAGGCTAATCAATTTGAACCTCGGCCTCCGTCGTCCATACAAGTGGCCTTTTATTTTAACTAATGTGACACATCCCATTATAGGTGCTGATTTTCTTAAGTATCACAACTTGATTGTTGACCTATGCCAGCGCAGACTCATTGATGGTCATACTCAACTATCTGTCATTACAATGCTGTCTCAGGTTACAGATCCTGTGGTGCTTACAATTGACCGCTCAAGTGCCTTTGCAGACTTGCTTAAGGAATTCCCAGAAGTTACAAGACCGCCAGTATTTCAGAAGGATACTCCACAACATAAGACTACTCACGCCATTCAAACTACAGGACCACCAGTCCATTTCCGTTTCCGACGTCTGCCGCCAGACAAACTAAAAGCTGCAAAAGAAGAATTCCAAGCCATGTTGGAGCTAGGGATTTGCCGGCCTTCAAAATCAAACTGGGCCAGTCCACTTCATTTGGTGAGGAAGCCCGACGGAAGTTGGCGCCCTTGTGGAGACTACCGCCGCCTGAATGCCATAACTAAACCCGATCGCTATCCTATCCGCCATATTCACGATTTTTCGGCAAATCTCACAGGCAAAACAATTTTTTCTAAAATGGATCTGACTAGAGCATATAACCAAATTCCAGTTAATCCAGAAGATATTGAGAAAACTGCCATCACAACTCCTTTTGGACTCTTTGAGTTTCCAACAATGACATTTGGTTTGGTCAACGCGGCACAGACATTCCAACGGTTTATGGACGAGATTCTTGGTGACCTGGATTATGTGTTCTGTTATATTGACGATGTTTTGGTAGCGTCTACATCAATGGAGGAACACAAGAAGCATGTTAGCTGTGTGTTGAGCCGCTTCCGGAAGTATGGCATCTCACTCAACCTGGGGAAATGTATTTTTGGTGTCGACAAAATTAATTTCTTGGGCTACATGATTTCACATGAAGGTACTAGACCTCTTCCTGAACGAGTTACAGCTCTGCAAAATGCAGAAAAACCAAGAACCATCCGTGCCCTCAGGCGTTTTCTTGGTGCAATCAATTACTACCGAAGGTTCATGAGACACGCTGCAACTCTCCAGACACCTTTGCTTGACCTGCTGAAAGAACATCGTGGTGATGATACATGTATTGCATGGACGGATGAGTTATCAACTGCGTATGGCCAGTGTGTGGATAGTCTTGTTAGGTCAACTATATTAGCTCATCCACTTCCTGATACCCCTTTTGTGCTCCTTGTTGATGCATCGGATACAGCTGTTGGTGCAGCACTACAACAGATACATGAGAGTTCTGCACGCCCGCTTGCTTTTTTCTCAAAGAAGCTGGACAAAACGCAATGCCGTTATAGTACCTATGACCGTGAATTATTATCCATGTATCTGGCAATCAAACATTTCCGATATATTGTGGAAGGTCAGCAGATCACCATATACACAGACCATCGTCCTTTAGTATATGCGTTCAACCAGCATCCAGAAAAGGCAACTCCTCGTCAATTCCGCCACCTTGACTTTATCTCACAGTTCTCTACAGATGTACGTCACATTTCTGGTACTGATAATGTGGTTGCGGACTACTTTTCAAGATTAGAAGTCATCACAATGCTGGATTTTGCAGATTTAGCCAAGCACCAGGAGACAGACGTCTCTTTGCAGAAAATTTTGACTACGCCTTCACAATTCTCATTAAAATTGTCTAAAATAGCCATTCCTGGATTGAGCCTATCTCTTTACTGTGATGATAAACAACGTCCATTTGTTCCAGAGGTGATGAGAATGCAAGTGTTTCGCCTAATCCACAACATCTCACACCCCTCTCCTAAAAGGACTGCTCGGCTCGTAAAGGATCGTTTTGTCTGGCCCTCAGTAGATAAAGATACCCGTCTTTGGGCCAAAACTTGTCTGGATTGCCAACGCTCCAAGGTCAGCCGTCATACTCGAACACCACTAGCATCCTTTGTGGGTGGAAGCAGCCGGTTTCAGCATGTCTACGTGGACATTGTAGGCCCACTTCCTTTGTGCCAGGGTCAGCGATATATTCTGACCATGATTGACAGGTATACTTCATGGGCTGAGGCTACACCTATTGCTGACATCAACGCTGAAACTGTATCTGCAGCCTTTCTAGCTACTTGGATTCAACGCTATGGGGTTCCAGAATTTTTAACCACTGATCGGGGACGCCAATTCACCTCTGACCTATTCTGCCACCTCAATCAGGCTTTGGGAATTCGCCATTTCAAAACAACAGCCTATCACCCACAATCTAATGGTAAAATTGAGAGGTGGCATCGATCCATGAAAGCGGCGCTCATGTGCCATTCTTCAAGTAATTGGGTGCACTCGTTGCCAATTGTCCTGCTTGGTCTCCATAGTGTGGTCCCTGAAAACGGCTACAGCCCTGCTGAGCTACTCTATGGCCAACCACTACGACTACCTGGTGAACTGGTGACATCTCAGCGGACCACAACTGACTACAGTGAGTTCGTGCACCAACTGAGAGTAGCATGCCAAGTATTTCGACCAGTGGAACGTACACGAGCTGACTCCCATAAAGTCTTTGTTCATCCTGAACTTGAGAAAGCCAGCCACGTATTTGTCCGGGTGGACAGAGTCAAGAAGCCACTGCAACAGCCGTATTGCGGTCCCTTCAGAGTGATCAAGAGGAATCCCAAATATTACACGCTGGATCTTAATGGCAAACATGACACTGTATCAGTGGACCGCTTGAAGCCAGCCTTCAGCCTGCACTCACCTGGCCCAGAATCGCCTCTGACTGTGGATCCAGTGCCTGCTCCAGTCATCGAACCGCCTCCTAGCACAACTACAACCTCCTCTTCTTCACGACCTGTTCCTAAGGCTACTCGGTGTGGTCGCTCTGTTAAACTGCCAGCAAGATTTACCACTACGTTAGGGAGGGGGTAATGTGGCGACAGTGCGACTTAGGATTCCTCCACAGTAGCACGGTTCCATCCACTGTTGGTGCTTCTGATAGTGTGTTGTATGGATACTGGGGACCAGGAGAAGATGATAATAGATAGTGGTTTTCGCGTTTTTTCGACTGACACGTGCATAATATAACATAGTGATTTGCTTTCTTTTTGGTTAAATAAAGAGTGTTTATTTCGTGTTGTAGATAGTCTATGTTCATTAATCACCCGAGCCCTCTACAGTGTACTTCTACGTTACTACAATACTTCATACTGTAGTTCTACGTTACTTTTAGCTGCACAGGACTTGTTTATAGAGCATAGTTTGCTCTCAACTGGCAAAACTGAGTGCTAGTAAAATTTCCCGGATTTGAGACGTAATTCCTCGCTCTTTTTCTTGGCATGTGCATTCCATCGTAAAATGTCATCAAGCGTCATTCCAAAGTACTTTGCCCATCGGCGTATGGGAGGATTTTACCATGTACTGAAGGTTCCGAAAGTCCACATGCATCGAATGCTCCTCAGAATTCATTCCGATTCCTGACAATACGCAGTCCATCTTTGTATTTTGGGGATAGAGTGTTTTAGTTTAGTAACGGATTCATTGATGTTTTCACCAACGGCCAGGATTGCGGTGTCATCCTCAAATCTAACGATAGTGTTTATATCTAGATCAGCAGTATAGATCAAAATTTGATCTATACTGCTGATCTAGATATAAACACTCTATTTACTAGTGTGTATATCTACTCTATTTAATATAGTAGAGTCCCAATACACTGCCTTGTGGTACTCCAGCTCTGATCTCTTTTACTTCCAAGTAGGCGTTTTCCTGTTTGATTCTGAAGAACCTATTTGAAATTTATGAATCAAGTATAAATAGAAATTTCTGCGGACTGTTTCGTAGGTCTCGTGAATTTTTATATTTCAGCCCTTGGTGACATTACTACTTTGTCGAATGTTGCATCGAGGAAAATGACTGAACAAACTTTATTTTCCAGTAGACATTTTTCGATTATTTTCATAAGCCTGCGCACTTGTTCGATGTTTTTGTCTGAATCCGAATTGGTGGGACGGAATCAAGTTCTTCTGTTCATTGTGAGTAATTAGCCCCATGTTTGATGATTTCTCAAACAATCCGGCCTCTAATGGTCTCAGTTACATTGGTCTGTAGGAGGATCTCCTCCACTAGTTTTCGTGGTTTGGGTATCATGATTACTTACGCCAAATGTTCTGGAAACATATTCGCTTTGCTTTGGTTGTTTTTGGTCCATGTTCCAATTAAGTGTATAATAGGACCTTTCAGACTCTTTATCGCTTCGCACAGTAAATAGGCAGTGTGGTGATCGGGGGTAAGAACACTGAAATGCTGGTTGTTCGATTCTATCTTGAGTTCCTCGATTTGCTTGTTGAGGGGACGATTGAGTATATTCCACTAAATTGTATGTTCATCACAATGTGATGGTGATCTTGTTCTATGCCACTTATCGCAAGCCCTGCTTTTTTCGCGAGTCAAGTTGACAATTTCCCAAGATACCTCCTGTACATCAATTAGGTACCTACTAGTTGTTCAAGCTCGTTGTCAGTTAGCTCTGGTGTTAGCATACATGAGCTTAATTCTATGTGACGTGCAAGTTCTGCTTTAAAACTCTCCCAATCGGCTGTTGTAGGGTTTTCGTATAGTGTGCTCACTGAGCGTCATTACAATTGAGTATGGTCTGAACTCAGTTCATTGCATTCTTCAACACTAGCATAGTTAGACACATTTCTAGTGACAAAGAAGTCAAGGATTTAATTATCCATTTAGCTCCTGAATATCAACTGATATGACTTATTCATTGAAACTGTAAAATGACACTTCCTGCAATCAATTGATCACCAAAATGCCATCTAGAAGTCAACTCAATTCAACTGCGATCGCTAAACAATACTGAATAGCCGGGTTTATCTCGAATTGGCTGAGTGGATGTGAAGATAACATGCAGGGACATTAAAGAGAGCGCATATAGATCACTTCGTTTTCGTCCAACACAAAGTTACGTCCATTCACGGAAACAAAATACAATGCAAAACCTAATCATTGCCATTATTGATTAGTGGGAACATTAAAGTACAGTAGATTTCTATTCATGTCATGAAATATAGAGATTTTAGTTCCTTCCTACATTGCCAGATCAGATAGAATAATATTATTATTCTATAGTACCTACAGTGGAATTACTATCGATTTGGTGTAGGATACAAGAGTGCCATTCTGGAGAGTCATGGAGCTCTAACATAAAGTGACGAGACTGAAAAACGAATGACGCGAACCCTATCTTAGTTTCTCGGGAAACTCTCCCAACGACTTTTCAGGACCCCGTTAATAATGGACGTAAAAAAATAAGGCATTTGGGAAATAACCTGGTGCACTGAGGAAGTGGATTCAGTACGTAGGTAACGAACCCAGCCAACCTCATTTTATGACTTTTTTTATATCATGTATTTAATCGGTCAATAAAATGTTGTAGGAGCTACTCACTTCAGAGTAAGGTTTTCAACAGCGAGAAATTTGCAAATGTGGAAGTTGATGCAATACACATAGTTTTTGATCGTTGACGTTCTTACACCGTCCGTAATACTCGCTGTTTTCATCCATAGACAAGAGCAGGTATGGTGAATATTTGGACACTTATAGGAACAGCTGTTAAACTCCTACAATATGCAACGGTGGGAGCCACCAAATTTTGTATTATTTTTCATTCCAAGGGTGAAATGCAGTTTTTACGAGATCATGAAACTGATACCGGTTAGTGTTTTGATGCTGCCTTATAACCTCCTACGTAAAAACTGAGCTGTATCTAAATACCAAGAGTACGAGTTATTCACTCTAATTCCTTCATTAATCAATTTAAAAGTGTATAGAGAGGGGATATGTGATTCGAATAGACGAGAAGTTGAAAAGCACAGAAGAATCATCAAATAATTAATTTATTCATTTAATTGCTTTAAAATATTTTTTTTTATTATTCAGGAAAGAATAATTGTACAAAAATACCGAATCACAAAGGTTCACATTGTAGCATAACTTTACGGGACAATCCCAGTAACTAAATTTATTTTAAATCAATTAAATAAATCAAACTTCAATCTTATTCAAGTGCAACTACTATTATTTGCTGGAAGTGATAAATGAAGGAATTAGGGAAAATAGGAGGTATTCTTAGCATTTACATAAGAAGTTAGTGAAAAAAAGCTGAAAATCCTTCCAGAACGTTTTATTATTTTATATTTTCTATAAACCAAATCCTTTTGGAAGACCTTGCCTTACACCGAATTGAACATTCACTATCTGGATCTACATACCGATTGATAGAGCGTACCCAAATCATACTGCTCCTGAACATCACGTGGTAGTCCTAGCTCCAGCGCTTGTCAAATAGAGAGCAAGTGCACTCTTCACATATTACGTTAAATGTATGCACCCATCCCATTGTGCAAAGGTTGATATTGGATCAAGGGCGGATTCGGGATTTTCGCGAGGGGGTGGTTCGAAGCCAGTTTTAGTCCGAAAACATTAGAATATTTCTTCAATATTAACAATAAAACAAAGCTTTAATTGCGCAAAGTGTATTATTTTATATACTACCCCCGCGCGCCTCCTCACTGGATCCGCCCCTGTATTGAATTGAGTTTTCAACTTGGCTCCCTCTCTGGTCAACCCGCCGTTTGCCACGCAACTCGCCGCAGTTCGTTCTGAGGAATCAAACACTACCGGTAGGTTAACAGAGGAATTGTATTCTGTGGATATTCCGACTGATATGTGCATCGTATTTATACCAGTCGTGCATTCCCCAAAGCATTAAATTGTATATCCTTCTTGACCAAAATACAATTAAAATCCCCAGAACGGTACTTACCTGACAAATTTAAAATTTTCTCTAGATGGAAAAACAATAGATCAATACCTACTTACTGCTTACAAGTACCTACTAATCAATAGTATACCTACCATGTAGTGCCTTCTTTTCACATTATTAATTCATGATGGTTACTTAGCAATATTAGTTTATAGCTCAGCGTAATAAATCAGCTTTCCTTGATACAACAATGGTTTCCTTGATCATGAGATGTTGTGATATAATTAGAACATGCAAAAAAGTCGCGAACGATTTTCCTGCTATGAAAACTAAAGGAGGTACACTTCGCTAGTAACGCTAGTAAGTGAAAATCAGTAGAAAAACAACGGTTTATTCCATAGAAAAATGAAGTTTTAAAATGTACCGATGGGTTTGTTGGTGTTAAATAAAGTACGATACGGAATAGAAAAAGGAATAACATGGCATAACAGGAATAAAATTGTCATGTATTAGTCAAACGAAAGAATAAGAAATTATTAACAATGCTATGACAATGTTATTCCTGTTATGTTAATTTAACATCAACCAATCAGCTGTTACAAAAGGGAAATGTGTTAGCTGCACTGTGGTTGATTGTCGCCGTTGACTGGTGGCTACCCACAGCACTCCCCTCCCAGTGTCAACGGTAACGTGCAGGGAATTGCACCCGTCGACCGCTACGCGTCGTTATTGGCGGAGTTGATGTCAGAGAAGGGTCTGCACGATGAAATGGATCGGGTGGTGTGGTAGGAGGGATGTAGGAGTCCTGTGGTAGATTGGCGGGCACAGGAGGCAATAGAGGATCAGCATCCGGATCTGGAGTGTGGTCAAGTAGGAATGCTGGCTGCAGTCTGTCAATCGAGGTGGGGAGCTCTGGGTGCACGTAGATTGTCCGAGTTGTCTCGCGTTGTACGAGTTGTCTTGCGTTGTACGAGTTGTCTCAGGTCACGATACCACATATCTAATATCTCTACGCATACACAGCCGTTTTCTCATCAATTTTCATTTATACACGTCAATTGGTTCACATAGAAGGATTCTGCCGTGTCGTAGGCAACGGTTAAAGGTATAACGCCCTTCACCCTTTCAACGCTCCAGAGCGGCCCTTTCCTGATAACTGTGTTCCTTCGACCACTATAAATCTTCTTTCCCTTCAAACTGCGTTTTCCGAGCTTCCGTCCCGACTGTCTCTAAAAAAGTTTTAATACCTCACATAAACTACGTTCCCTTACTCTTACAATTTTTTTTGCTTCCAAACTGTCGTGTTCCACGTTTGTATCAAATCATACGGAAAGGTTTGTAGGTGAGTATCAGGAGTAATAAATGTCTCATTCAAGCTTAGTGTGAACGTTCCCAATTTATATTATATATATTATAATTCATTATAATTACATCATAAACCACTTTTCATTGTTTTTTTTTTCATCTAAATGACACCCGCAACGAAACATTGAGGCAAGATCACGAAAATCTGAGGAGTTATAATGTGGCCGAGGAGGTTTTTCGAGGTATTGAATCATCAAATACGAGTCATAGTGAGTTGCGCGACAGTATTGCTCTATATGGGAGGAGGAACTATATAGAAACTGGAGCCCAACCGGCGATGTAGAGAACTGTTTGGTTTAATCCAGTACGATTCATATCCACCCGCACCCCAATTAATGTCTACAGAACGACTGTTGACTCGCGTTGCCGCCTGAATGGAGAGCCCGCGCAGGCTTTTCTTGCTAATCGTATTGAGCCCTACGCCTATTACCAGCGTTGCGGTCAGTCAGAGAGGAAAGTCCTAGAGCTTCTTCAAATATTAAACCTGAGGGTGCACAAGGGCAGAGAGGCGGGTCGTCAGGGCCATGTTTGATATCCTTGGCGTGACTGGAGGCTCCAGCGGGGCGGAAAACGAGGGCATCCAGGATTGGGATATTGCGAGCGGAGAATATTCCTGTTTCCTACGGCACGGTATGCTGAAATCAGACGTTATGATGTCGAAGACCTTCATCTCACCCGTGGAATATTGATACGTTTGTATCCGTATACAGAGAATGAAAAAAATCAAAATTTCATAAGATGAATGTCCACGAATGTCTACCTACTAGAACACTCGACCACCTCGCAAGTGTGAAACCAGTGAGTAACAAATCGACTACAACCCCTCAATTATCCAATTGGACCGCAGTTTAAACTGGATTACACCATGCAAAACTAGGTTACAGTACGTCGGTCTTGCAGTTCAGAATCGCACTCAGCTGAATAATTGAAATATTCAAGAAATACATGGGAATTAACCTGCAGTATGACCTTTTATTACGCTTGTAGAACACAACACATGTAGGGATGTTCCGATATTATCGATATCAATGAATATTGATATTTTTGTTTCGAAATTTCCGATATTATATCGATATCGAAAATGCGATATTATCGTGATATCGAAAGACTATGGTGAATATCGGCTTTCGAAATTGTATTTTTATAGTTTTGATCCCGATAATCACGATAAGTATATCGTTTATGATACTCTGTATATGTTATATAGAATATTGTGATATTGTGAATATAGTGATACTGTACATATGATATTCTTATGATCTCCTATCTTATTAGGCCCCATAAGGTAATGCGTCAGAAGTCGACACGTTAAAGGAATTTTGAACTTTGAGCTTACCTTTCACGTAGGGAAATAGTTTTTTCTCATTGCAAACCTGTTCATTGTGTACCCAAGATCCTTCCCAAAAAGACCTGGCAGCGGGAAATATTATTCAACATGGTTTGAAAAGGGAAAAACAAGTTTTGTAAAAAATCCCAATGCTCTAGTAGTCGACACCAGTGACCAACATTTTCTTTAGTAGTCGACATGGTTTTGCACTAGTAGTCGACCTACATGTGTTAGAAGTCGACAGTACTCGTATCTCTTGAGTCAGTCGACAGGTTTCGTCATTCCATCGTTTTCACTTTTTTCGACTTCCATCTAAATAAAATAGATTCAACTGTGAATCGGAACTTGAAAATAGATTAATAAGATGTAATAAAGTAGTTATCAGACTTTTTATTTGCAAACAGCTCATTATCAGTCTCAAATTGCAATAAGTACTTAAGTAAAAAGGTATGAAAACTATAGTCGAAAACTCATTGTCAGAAAATTGACATTACAGTTGGGCTTAGGTACCTATTTACATAGTTTTTGACATTTTCATGTCTTTCCTTTGGCACATGAACTGAAACGGGAAAAATTTGTTCCCTTGATTCACCCTTTCCCTCAGATCACGTCAGAACACAAGCGATCGGCGGGCCGATACGTCAGAGCCTATGACGCACGAGCGTATGACGTCAGACGGCTGGCAGGAGCCCAACTAGTATGTCAGAGCCTATGACGTCAGACGGCTGGCAGGAGGCCATCTATCACGTCAGAGCCTATGACGCACGAGCGTATGACGTCAGACGGCTGGCAGGAGGACAACTAGTACGTCAGAGCCTGTGACGCACGAACGTATGACGTCAGACGGCTGGCAGAAGGTCAAATAGTACGTCAAAGCCTCTGCCGTAAGAGCCTATGACGTCAGACGGCTGGCAGGAGGCCAACTACGCCTTGACGCCCTCAGACACGTCCCTCAAAATCTGTAAGTAGCGTTAAGAGCATTTGACGTGTGACTTCCACCTCGATTTCGCGTCGAGTTTTTTTTCCTTCCGTTTTACTGCATGGTAAAAACGTAACGGCTCATCAGTGACAATGATGACCTATTGGCTGAATCTTCTTTTCTCAAACGCTCCAAGTAATTTTTATGAATTCCAACCAACGGCAAAGCCTCAGGCCTTCCTTTGTGTAACTGAACCAAGACCAGAAGAATCAACTTCTTTGAATTGTCAGGTAAGGTAATATTCATGTCTACTCTAGTTCCCCTTGTAGAGAGCAAGAAAACTCAACAGAAAACGTCTACTGCGTCCGTATGACTCGTGCCAGACGTCTGCATGGCTTCATACCATCAAATTGATTCATTTTTTTCTACCAAATTTTACTCCACGTGATGAAAATTAATATAAATTATCTGCAATATAAAGATGAAATCAGTCTTGGATTGTAGTAATATAATCAAGTGAATAAATTCACGTGATTGAAAAACGCATTGTCATAAAATTATGAGCAATCATACAAATTTTGCAATATATCGTTCGATATCAAATATCGGAAGATCCTCGATATCGGAACAACCCTAAACACAAGTAATAGTTTCAAGGTACTGGATTGCAGAATTTTGGATATTTCTGGATAATACTTCTGGAAAGCCGTACTATGGTTACAGGTTCATTTGGCGCAGTCTAATATCCTCGCATAAGAAGCAACACCGCTGGTTTTTTGGTTGATACGGGCTGTTTCTGAACGATGTCGATAGGGGCTGTTATTCGAGTTTCCTCGACTCTGTAGTTTAGATGAAGCGATTGTGAGCTAAAGAGCCAATCCAGCGTGGGAAGTCGAATAAGAATCTGCCGAAACCTAATTTTCGTGAAAAAGTTCGATAGGGGTGTTGCTTCTTAAGCGACGATATCTATCTGTAGGTATGTAATAAATTATGAAAAGTAGAGGAATAATTCATACTTCGGAAACACTCCATCGCGAGCATTCACGACCCTCCCCTTGTAAAACTTGACGTGAATCGAACTTCAAGTCAGATTTCCAACCCGCCGTTTACAAATTAATACGGGTACCTAACGAGAACCCCGATTCCGACCCCTTTAGCGTTGAACCCATTATCTCGAGATATCTCATGGTTCTGCTCCACCAAACATTGAGAAATACAACAGTGTCAACCTGAGCTTGAAATATCCGCTGAATAAAACAGCACTTCAACATCCGCTGAAATATGGCCTAACGGTGTCGTCCCCAGCCGATGCACTTTCCACGCAACACGGCTTTTCGACTGGATTTCCCCTCAAGCTACGAGTCCCGAGGTTTGTTAAAATACAACAATATTGCGGCTGATCTTGTCATTTTAGTTGTAGTTTTTGTTGAAATGTGTACATGAACCAGTTCCTATCACACAATATTTTGATATCCAGTAATTAATCTTCAATTTAACAGTCGTTATAAATGACAATTCTATTCAACAACACCGTTTAGGTCGATATCTTCCATTTCGTTAAGTAGCCATGAGAATAACGGGTTGACTCTTGTGTGATCGTATTATTTTTAATCGTACATTTCTTGAATTTATTTCACCTGTTTGAGCCAAAACAGAGGTGTTTGAAAATTAGGTCACATACATTACTTATACAGCTCTCCAGAAATTCCACCGTAATTATACTGAGCAAACAAAATGCGAGATTAATTTATACCCGTGGCCCATTACGTCTTCTGAGGCTTCCAGGTTCATGAGATCCACCTACCAATATTCCTAATGTAATGAAAAACGTAAGTTCAATCTAACGCCGATATCCTCGATATGGAATTAAAAACGGATGAAATCCTCAAATGAAGACACCTAATTTTTCCAGAAATTATGAACCAGCAGGCTATTAGTCTCTTTCAATTACTTTCAATTCTGACTGCGATGGGAGAGGGTGAAAAAGGAAAAGGGGCTCACCGAGGTTTCGCCACTCCTTAACTCCGCATTAAACGAGAATGAAAACTCTTTTCCGAGGCGGAAACTCGCCGGATCCATCAAAAATATTGGTCACCCCTTTCATATTGAGAGAATACCGACTTTCTAACGATGTCTCGATAAGTAGATACAACTGAGAAAAATGACTATTTTCGTCGGGAAAAATGTTTCACGGTGTGATGTGAAAGACCGTTTATCTCTACTAGAAACAACACGGATATCGGTTACCGATATACTCGTGCAAGGAAGCTCAAGCAAGTTGAGTTGAGTTATCGGCGGAATGTAGGTGACACTAGATGCATTGTTAGGTATGATAAATATTTTCTCGATACGGTTGAGAGACGATTCATTCTCCCAATTGTACCACAAAAGTGATTGGGGGACAGAGATTTATATATCATGCATTTGATGACTATTGATTTTATTTCTCCTTATATCCAGGTCTGTGTCTCTTTTGCTCCATAGTCCATTGCTAAATAGTCCACCCAAACGGTAGTTTGAAGTGTAATTGTTTTTATTGGTTTTTTGGGGTGCTGAACACGAATATGAAGTTTTCCAATAAAAATTTGCTCGGCAAATATGAGAAATCATGAAAAATCATGTTTTTAGTGAGTTTCAGCTTATAACTTGCAAGCAAACTAGTTTAAAAAAAGTGTAAACATTATTTCATTAGTTATCATGCTCCCATTATTTCAGCACTCGTTTGTAGTAAAATAAAGAGGAGAAAATTTCCTATAATTTATGTCTCAAAACATTTTTTCGTACGTCGTATGGTTTCCAAGCAAAAGAGTGCTGAAATAATGGGAGAAATCAGTAATTTCAGATGCATGTTAATCACCCCAAAAACATAGAATGAACCAATAAAAACAATTACACCAAAACTTTCCACTTCGAGACCTTTTTGTGCACCTTTTCACTAGCCTGTAAATATCAAGCCGACCTAATAATGATTCATTTGAGTAGGTAATAAATAAAATGATCATACAAGTACTTTATAATACTTGGGAAACTGTTCCACTCGCTCAGCCTTTCCTCTCTCTTTGTTGGGAAAGAACTTTTGTTTCTTTACCGGAGGCAAACGAAAATTTGATGCCAGTCGCTTTTTGTTGTAGGATGCTTCAGGTCTTGGAAGTATGCTAGCCGTGGTTGACGCCCACCTGGCTAAACTATACACACCCGATTCCCAGAAGGTGATTGGCTGCGAGTGTATACTGATGGGTCAGCCATCGGAGCAAGAAGAAATGGCGGTGCGGGTGTGTACTCGGTCGTGAAATCAATTGCAGCGCCTGTTGGTAGCCTGGCCAGTACTTTTGATGGAGAAATTCGTGCGGTGATTCTGGCACTGGAGATGCTCCTATCCATTGACTTTTCGCGGGCAGTGATCCTATGTGACTCACAGGCTGCAATTGTTAGCCTCTGCACAAATACTCCAACAAATTCCCATGATGTCTTGGAGGGCAGAAGGCGCCTGGAGCAACTGCTTGGCGGCGGAGCAACGGTGGTCCTGCAATGGATCCCTTCGCATGTAGGAATTTGGGGAAATGAGCGGGCCGATGCCCTAGCCAAAGAAGGCTCCCAAATGCCCATGCCGAATACACCAATCAGTTTCACCGCTTCCAGAGCATTCATCAGGTCAGCAGTGAATGACAAGTTCGACCAGGGCCACCGGCGGTCGGCTGAAGGCAAGCGGTGGGCCTCTCTCCTCATCCCGGCTGATCATGTCCCTCCTGATCTTCCTCGCCGCGAGTCGGTCGCGGCTTTCAAGTATATAACAGGCCATGACTACCTGAACGCCCACCTCCATCGACTGGGACTCAAAGATGACCCGACCTGCTCGTTGTGTGGATCCTCAGCCATGACAAGTGACCACCTTAACGACTGTCCTCGCCTCGAGGATATCAAGCGGAGCTTTTCTCCTGACGAGACCAATTGGTCAAAAATATCAAAACTGTATTGGCCTGCCAAAACGCTAATGGCCGAAGAGCCGTAAACGCTCGGCGTAGGGAAAAAAAAAAAATAAACTTTATAATTCATTCATATTATGAAATATAATTTGAGGTTCTAACTTTTATCTTGGAAGAAGGTGATTTTGGTTCTTTTTTGGTAGGTACTTCATGATACCAATCATAGGTAACGTGGGAGGTGTAACTAACCTGTAATACTAGGTATATGGGTCATTGTCCCAGAAAGCGACATTTTGATGTCCGGAGCGTTTTCAAAGCCCCATCATAATTGGTTGAGTTGAAATGTTTTTGACTTTATCTTGAACCAATTTTCTCATTTTTACGATAAATGAGTTCATTCAATAGAAAAAAAGTTTCAATACTCAATTAGTCATTCTGCGTCCGTGTTCAGGCTCGACCTTCCCAACTTTGATGTCCTGAAAAAGGGGTTTTCAAGGGTTAATCGAAAATTCGCGCCCTCACAGCACCTTTGTGAACCTTTCGAGGTTCTTCCTAAGGGATTCTCACAATTTTGAGTCAATTTCCTTCGAAAATCAAGAGGGGAATATGTATGTCTGGACCTGTAACAGTTGCACGTGTCACCTCGTTCATTGAAGGACGGAGAATGACGAGGATGACGGTGACGATAGTCATAATTATAACGAATCAATTACTAAAATCCCTACTAGGTACGATGATCTCTTGTCTTAATCAGTTATTCTATACAACGGACTAACCCACTTATTCATTACATGACTTTAACATGAAAATTGGACTCTGTATCGAAAATGTGATCTAAAATAATTTTATTATTAATGTTACCTATCTTGCATTTTTATTTTATTATTAATGTCACCTATCTTGCATTTTTATTTTATTATTAATGTTACTTATCTTGCATTTTCATTTTGTATCGAAAATGTGATCTAAAATAATTAATTATTAATGCTACCTATCTTGCATTTTTATTTTTTTCTTAAAAATAAATAGTATTCGTGAGTGGATAGGCATGAATAATCATTACTCACGGTTACCTGAGTGTACCTATTTTTTTCGAACAGTTTGGAGCATTTTTATTTTTTTCAACATTGAGATTTGATAATGTCCCTTTCTGGGAGAATGGCCCATAATATTTATATTATACCTACTGAATTTCGTATATGACCTCGGAGAGTGTACGCGGATTTTTTGAAATTTAAATTTTTTGATCAATTCAGCACAAGTAACTTGTCAATATAATACACTCGGCTAGCTATTTATTGCAGATCTCAGTTCGGTATTGGAAATGATCACTTGGTCAAAACATAATGGTTACTTATAGAAAGACTATTGGAACACAAAGAAATAATTAGGAGGAAGACCATCGGCGATTTCTGGCATTTGTTTCTGTCCGATTTCTTCGACCGTATCAGTATTTCATTTTGCGATGAAATCTTATTTTCTTCCATCGACCAGAATTCAGTGCTGAGGCTACTCTGAACTCATGCGATTACTGGGTTTGTTTGCTCCTGACTAATTACTTATTGATTTGGGACTGAACCAATAGAAGTCTATTCAGAGGGAGACCGCAGAGGGCTTCTAGAAGTTTACTCTTATTTCATTCCTTGTTCGTCTTGTCGATAGTCTAAAATTTGGTTCTGCTCGCTCTTAGGTTTGCTTAAGCATCACTAAAAAACTGTGCTTGTACAGTGCTATGGTACGAGTATAACAGCCATCATAGCGAACGAAATTTAAATTTGGGGGAAAAAATCGAATGTTGAATTATGTTGAATTATCGACGTTGAATTATTTGGATACTGCGGTGAATGACCTACATCTGCAGAATAGAACCGGTATAGGCGCCTAAGTATATGAGAGCAGCTTACAGAATGGTCCAAATTGAGCCGGATTTACGTGGGGCGTATTCGGTATTCAGCACGATTTCATCGCTGCAAACTTTCCGACCCTTGGTCGATTCGAATGGTTCATTTTTGAATATAATGAACCAAAATGGGTAGGCCAACCAAAAATCAGTAAAAAGTAACGAGGTAGTCTAGGAATTAGGAAAACGACATGGTCCTCTCAAGAGAAAGCTACTGGCATCGCGATTCTTAATATGGAATATATTTTCATCTAGAAATTAAAAGAAAAGAAACGGTAATCAAACCGAGCCAACTCAGGAAACTCAAACGATTCAGCAAATCAAGATACATAGTGGACAAACGTTCAAGACATACTTTTGAAGAATATATTCGTATTGCGTATATGCGTATTGTCGTACACTAACGTATTTTACACTTCGGTATTTTGTGTACAAATGTCACATCCTACAACACTCACTCACATTAGGCTATTCTTCAAAATTTGAAATAATTGTGCCACAGAAAAAATCAACCTTAGTAGCTCAAGTATTAAATTTATTAGTATTAAGTATTTAGTATCAAATACTACCTTGATTTTTTTCTTAAAATTATTTCAAGTTTTCTGTCACCTCTTTTTCAAAATGTGTGAAATATTGTAATACGGAAAAACACACATTAAGTGGTACCTTAAGGGGTACCTCATCATCGATATTTTCTTATGCGTTTCCTGCTATGTCGACGGAGTAGATGATGTAGATGTGACTGACAAAATACCGCAAACTCTCCCTTAGGACTCAACAAATCAGCCAATCACGTATCGCTCGACAAAGTTCCAAGTTATTCAGAAATTTGCCGGTCCGTTCAACCGGAAAAGATCGTGTAAAACGAAGCTTCCGCCGCCCGCTCAATTGATCCTTCTTCCAATTGGACAAATAAACTGTCCGTAAACTGCCTTAGGAATTCAACTGGAATTTGATAACTGAATTATGTGAGTACTTCCTACTTTAGTTCTCAAAGAAGTTAAGTGTAGTACGAAAGTTTTTCTCGGCATACTCGGATACATTATTTTTTCATTTGATTTCCAATGATTCAAAAGCTTCTTCGAAAGTCAATGAATGAAACATCAGTCATGTGAAGCAATATTACAAATCAGTAAACTTCAGAGAGTAAAGGAGCGGCTGCTCAAAGGGAAAGGAAATCAAAACTAAAAGATTCCTCACAAAAAAATCGGGTATCTCTTTTTGCAAGCACCAGTCGGACGCCAATGTGTCCTTTGGTGCTCATCCAATCAGTAACTTGATTTTCAAAAGAGTTTCTTGAAAGTACTGGAATGCATTTGAAAATTGGAATTTAATGCATTGAAGAGGCAATGCGTCAGGCGGTTGTAAATTATATGCATTGCCTACCTACTAATCATAATCATTCGTTTGGTTCATTGAATATTGAGTTTTATGGTGAGGTTATCTACCGCAGGAGAACTTCAGTTTCCGATTAGCTCCCTAGCACAGTTCATGACAGACATCATTGGCGTCGAACTAATGTGGAGAGTTTAGTGGAAAGTTTGGCAACTACTTGGTTGGGTGGAGAAAACTTGATTCGTGTGAATAGGTATATCATAGACCTTCACGTGTTTGGGCCTATGGAATGTTTCAAGCTATACTACTAACTCCTCATGTTTGATGTCTATGTACTATTGAGTACAGTAGCCGATCTCTTAACCGGCCTTGACGGGACCGACCAAGGGCCGGATAACGAAAAAGCCGATTAAAGAGAAAATAGTTAAAACCCCGTTGCACTTGATACTACTGAAAAAAAAAAAAACTCAATTTTTAAAGCTGGTTATAATATAATATGTGGATGAATGTAGACAAGGAGATACTCTTACACATTACAGCTTTCTCATTTCTCGAAGTGAAAAAATAGCTTTTTTTAAGCACTACGATATATTTTCAGTTACAACCCTACTTGAACGAGTGTGTGACCTTTCACTCAGTGTACATAGTGACTTTGTCTCATTTGATAGGCTAATGAACTCGGCTACGGAACCTGCAGAGAGGATTGAGTTGATTTCGCCTACACTCGAAGTAATTTTTCAGCTCTAACCACGACCAGGTCTTCCCCGAACTTTTCTTTCGAGTTTTCTCCTCCTTTTTTAGACAGCTCTTAAGGAAATTCTCATCGGATTCGCAGTGGGCGATCTTTGAACCTGAGCCAAAGAATATGACCAAGTACGGCATTAACTGATAATGCCAGTGAAGTAGACAGCTCTGAATTAATATCGAGGTTTCCTGGAATGCTATCTCACAGATTCAACTATTGATTCTATTCAACCAAGAAGAATTTTCAGAAAAAGAATTATTGAATACCGAACTATCCACTCTGTAGGTATCTTTTCAGCACTGCTTTCTGTGATACTCAACGGACAATGTATAGTAACAATGCTAGCCTACCCAACTTGAGAAGGATGTCAACGTACGGATCGACTCGATGAATAATTGCATCAAACATTGTTACATTTACCTATATCTTGGGCCAAACCAAGAAGAATCAAAAAGCACAAACTAATTATACAGGATGTCTACAGAAATTAGGGGACAAACTCAAGTAATTAATTCTACAGCTAATTTGCAACAAAAAGTGCCTCCTAGAGTTTTTTCATTACTCAACTAAACCGACTTTTTTCACTATTAAGATTTTTTTCGTATTTTCGACCTTGTCTCAGTAAAACTGCTCTAACCCCCTAAAATTAATTTGTAAAATAAAAGTTGAGGCTACTGTTGGAAAGAGCGTTAAATTTGCTATCTCCCTGGTATAAAGTCCAATTTTTTAAGGTAGTACTCATTGATAAAAAAATGGCCAAAGTCCAAAATTTGAAGAGTTCTCACCGTTTTTTCATTCGTATTTTGCGCATCAGTACGGAGTTCTTTCAGGTGCACTCCTCGGGAAAAACTTGGCAAGAATCTCAGCTTTCCAACGGTATAAACAAAATGTGTGTTCACAGTGAAATTGGTGGAGAAAATGATGTTTGAGTTCTGAAAAACGTGGGTTTTAGGTGAAAATCAACGTTTTAGTTGAAAATCAACGTATCGCAATTATACATTTTTTCACGCTGAATCGAATGGTGAAACTTCCATTCTTCCCTGATAAGGAAGAGACTCGTTTTTGAAGAATTATTTATTTTTAGAAAAGGATTAAGTAATTTTTTAAAAGAATTAACAATTTAATAAAAATGAGACGCAAAAAAACGAGTTTCTTCCTTATCAGGGAGGCTTGGAAGTGTCACCATTCGATTCAGCGTCAAAAATGCATAAATAGCGATACCGAACTCCTTTCCATGAAGAAAGTTGGCTTTTGGTGGAAAACGTTGATTTTCACCTAAAACCCACGTTTTTCCGAACTCAAGCGACATTTTCTCCACCAATTTCACTGTGAATACACATTTTGTTTATACCGTCGGAAAGCTGAGATTCTTGCCAAGTTTTTCCCGAGGAGTGCACGCTGAAAGAACTCAGTACTGATGCGCAATATACGAAAGAAAAAACGATGAGAACTCTTCAAATTTTGGACTTTGGCCATTTTTTAATCAATAAGTACTGTTTTGAGGAATAGGATTTTATACCAGAGAGATAGCAAATTTAACGTTCTTTCCAACGGTAGCCTTAAATTGTATTTCAAATATTAATATAAGGGAGTTAGAGCAGTTTAACTGAGATAAGGTCGAAAACACGAAATGAATCTCTAAAGTGAAAAAAGTCGATTTTTGGTTTATTATCTTCGATAATGAACCATTGGAATCGCCCAAAGAAAAAATTTTTTTAACCCCCCCTCAAAATTTGTTGGTTTACGTTTCAAGATACGTAGATTCAGAAAATCGAATAAAAAAAAATCCGTCCGTCCGCCGTACGCCGTCCGCCGTCCGAGGCACTTTGCCCAGTTAGCGTTGAGTTAAAATTACGAAATTTGGTTTCTGGGTTTGGACCAGGCCCACAATGATCCACGAAACTTTTCATAACCCTAGGTCAAGGGAAAGGGGTTCAAAACGAATTTTGAAATTTTGAAAATTCCAAAACTCGAAAAATTCATATAGAACGGTATGTTTTTTATTACATATTTAGATAGAGTTTGTTCCGTAGAATTTTTTAAGACCATCCGCAGCTTTGTACGACCAGCCGTTCGTTCACAATGACGGCTCAAAGATTGTGCCTCACAACACGATCGTGAATCAAACTGTTGAAATACAGGTCCATTTTCATACTAACAAGCTCTTTGGAACATCATATGGCTTAAGTGATGTCGAGTTTGTTGTTCTGAGGTGCGTTTCGTGCTACGGAAATGAAGGTAATTTCGAATGTTTGTTGGTAGGTAGTTCTTTTATAGAAAAATTATTACCGACGTAGTATTAAAAACCCCAGAATTATATCGTATTAATTAATCATAATTAATAATAATTATTATTAATAATAAATACGAATTATTAATACCTAACAATAAATTATAATAATTTTCAGTAGGTACTTGATAAAATTGTTAATAATTAGTGATAATTGTTAATAATAATTAATATAACATTTAGGATCTAGACATTTAGACCTAGTGATCTAGACAGAAGGGTGATCTGTACAAAGAAGATAATGAACCGTTGTGTCAAGAATTTGCAGAGTTTTTAGTTGAGTAATGAAAAAACTCTACGAAGCACTTTTTGTTGCAAATTAGCTGTAGAATTGATTCCTAGAGTTTGTCCCATAATTTCTGTTGACACCCTGTATAAATACAATTTTATAGGATCTTCTCATTTATCTGGGAAACTGTATACCTAAGTCGAAAGACAGGGATCTGAAATAACTGGGACTGAGTAATTAATTCGTGCGGTGTGACAGCATCGAGCCTCTTATGACTTCGTTCTTTGAAGATTCTCCTGTTTCGCTCTAGTGATTTGATACGCCAGAAAACGAGTCCTCACTTTCAAATTAGTCGAGTTGCTGGGAAGAAGCGCTCTACTTTTCCTAATGAAAACCCCTTCAGTTTTGCCTCTACGCGTTCCAATATACTCGCACTCTAACATAACAAAACACGCCTTTGACTTCTGGAAGTAAGTCAGTTTGAGATTCGTTAAATGTAAGTTTACACCCTCTAAGTGGAGTGTCCATTGAATAGTTTACCACCGAAAGTTCACAACTACGACTACGATTTTCTGATTGCACACGTCAGAGTGCGTTAGGTGTTTTTCTCAAGTTGATAACTCCTTCAACAAAACACCAACTTACAACGAGGCCTTGAGAATCAAAAGTGTGTAACTCCTTGTACTAGGGCAGTTAGGTGGGGGGATATATAAAGGTCCACCCAACGAATGAAAGATTTCAAATGATTGAGCTCCGAATGCGTTTCGGTCTCCCCTCAATTTCATAAGAAAAATAGCGAGAACCGGAAGGCTTGTGCATGCTGCTAAACTGATTTTAGATATTAAAATCCTACCCTTCCATAAATTAATTTCTTTAATTAATATTGAACAGGTGTATTGAAAACTAAGCACTCTACCAACACGGAGAATTAAAACTAGTTTCAGTAAAGATAATAAGATTTCGTACCCTGCTGTCAGCCCTACCTTTGCTCAGAACAAGGGTCTTTGTGATTTCAATGATTTGCCTAACCAACTTAGAAACCAACTAATGTTCAATAAATTCTCAAGGCGCCTAAGAGATCAATTAGTCAACCACATAGCAAAAGCTTCCTAATTAATCTCCATGGCTTCCCACTTAAGTCCCGTGTCCCCTGCAGGTTGAAATGTCACTGCTTTATGTTTGAACTGTCATTAAATTTTCCTATTTATAACTATAATCCTTGTACATATTTTATATGCATTTAATTGACATCGTCCTACTTGATAATTTTCCATCTCCAGACCCTTCCCACTTAAGTCCCGTGTCCCCTGCAGGTTGAAATGTCACTGCTTTATGTTTGAACTGTCATTAAATTTTCCTATTTATAACTATAATCCTTGTACATATTTTATATGCATTTAATTGACATCGTCCTACTTGATAATTTTCCATCTCCAGACCCTTTTAATTTGCATAGTACCTAAATTTATCTTGAATGATAAACGTATTGTTTTTCTAAAGACTCTAACAATTCTGAGTATGTCCACCACATATTGTTTACATGTGTTACTTGGCGCTATATATATTATATATATAGCAATCTGAATACCTCCGAAGGCTTTGGACTCCCCTATCTTCCAACACGAGCTTCGACTCATATGGAAGATTAATTTCCACGACATGATTGTACGACTCTGTATATATATTGAATGATTGCTGTTATGACCAGCATTGTATTGGTGTTGAACACCAAACCTCTAACATTGTAATTTGTATTTTTGGGAATTTAATAATAAATAGATGAATATATTTAATAAAATATGTGTTGATGGGATTGACTAGTGTGAAGAAGCAGGTTGTATTCAAATGACCAAGCTAGTCTTTTTTCGTGTTTATTTTCTCACGACGTTTCACTTCTACATGTAATCTCACATGAATAGGGCTTTGTTCCATTGCCGAAACGTCGTGAGAAAATAAACACGAAAAAAGACTAGCTTGGTCATTTGAATACAACCTGTTTAATAAAATATTTAAAAAAAATTTGAGTCATTCATGTTTGATTCTGAAGCCCTCACATATTGAAAATTATTCAGGATGAATCTAGGACTTAGATCCAAAAAATACATGTAGCTTTAGCAGGGACTTTTTGACTACTTCAAAAAACGACTTCGAATAATAGCTAGGTACTAAGAAAAATGGAAATAAAATGGAATTCCCTTCAATACTGCAGACAATCCTCACAGAGGAAGACGAGAAGATGTTCCACATTTAACGGAATTCAACTGCCTCGTAAACATTATCCATTTGTTGTAGACACTTCAGCGTTTTCTCCAGCACCATTTTGATTGATTTCATCTTAAGAATTGTCTCATGATTTCCCAGGATACTCCAGCTAAAGGGAATATTTGAATCGGGAAGGTTCTTCCTTCCGGGATCAAAACACTTCAATCAACTCAATCAACTACCGACCCTCTAAGTTTGTTCCAAGAGTTAAGCGAGTCGGTCAGCCTTCATTTACTTCGACAACAAGTTTTCCAATGTCTATAATCCAATAGTCACCATTGAATTTTGAATATCCAACGATCAAATAAAATGGAATTCTCTACGATTTCAAAATCCCTTGGATCAAGACGTCATGTCATTGAGAAAGAAAAAAATTAATCACATGATTTGGAGGAAGGAAGAAAAAGTTAACGTAGAACAGTCAGATTCAAAGTAATTTGCATTTAACTTAGTTCACTTCCGTAAAGTAACAAATAACCTTTAAGGTAGATTCAAATATCCTTTAAGGTAGTTATCTACCTTTAAACCATTAACGTGACTGAATTATAATTTAATAAAAAGGAATACAAAAATATCACACTTCTTTTCTGACCAATGAGTGGAGAGATACACACGAATTGG
Source organism: Stenodema calcarata (assembly GCA_963920205.1). NCBI lineage: Eukaryota > Metazoa > Arthropoda > Insecta > Hemiptera > Miridae > Stenodema > Stenodema calcarata. The sequence goes on along the minus strand of OY986051.1, from coordinate 7,664,815 downwards.
CTATTCTCGAATGTGTCATGATTAATAGCCTTCAGAGTATTTTACGGCTGCAATGTGTGGGAAATCAGTTTGGTTAGCATTGTTATTCAATTCTGTTTGTCACTGTAGTTTTGGTAGCATTGAACCACCGAATCGAAAGATTTTTGTCTGTGCCTGTGGTGTTGTTAGAAAACACGTTCCGTTCCTTTATTGGCCTATTCAATGTCAAATTTCCAATACTTCAATCAATTATCATTTCAATTTTGTCAGTACAAGGCCTACGAGAGCCAACCAATCAGCTATTCTTCAAAAACCGCGGCCGTCCAATGACTTCTTCACAAGGCAACTACCCTGGCTGGCTGGCAACTACACAATTCAAATTTTGAACTGCTACCATATGCAATTGAAACAGCGAAAACGCTACTGATTAACAAAAACTCTGCAAATTCTTCACACAACGGTTTATCATCTTCATTGTGCAGATTACCCTTCTGTCTGGATCCTTAATTGGTAGACTGGTTATTATTACATAAAGTACGCAAATTGTGTAGCTATGAGAATAGGTCGTAACGTATCCATCCTACCCTCAGGGTAAGGGGGTACTCAAGGGTTCAAAAAAAAATTAATTAATCAAAGCTGTTGACGAGAAAAATTAATGTTTTTTTAACACCCCCCCCCCCACCGCAGGGCGTTCTAGATTTTACGATCTACGGACAATTATGAATGTTGTTGGCGAGGAGGTAATATACATGAAAAATTTGCGTACCTTGAATAATAATAATCAATCTACCATTTAGTGTTTAGTGATCTAGACAGAAGTATAATTTGCACAAAGATGATAATAAACCTTTGTTTGGATTCATTTTCATTAGATTTATAAGAAAAACAAATATCCAACGTTTTTAAAATACGAGTAGATTTAGAAATGTTGAAGCAATTTTGTGGAAATTATGATTCTCGCACTTCTAGATCAGCTGTTTTCCTCTATGTGCATCTGTCCGACGCTCCATCGGGATTCCCTATTGACGAGACGTTGTCCGGGTAGAGTTTTGGCGTGAAGCGATGGAGTTTTGGCGTGGAGCGATGGAGTTTTAGCGTGGCGCGATGGCGTTTTGGCGTGGCGTGATGGAGTTTTGGAATCCCGTATGATTTCGACATTCGACGTCGTGTCAGGTGGGAGGTGGGTTATGGGTGGCGGGCGGTGGGTGGTGCGAGGGGGCCGAGGGAGGAGGAAGTGGGTACCTACAACGCCATATCAAGAGGAGGTCGAGGTATCAAGCGGATAACGTGATCTCAGGCCGATAACGAGATGTAAGGCGAATAACGTGATATCAAGAGGATAACGAGATCTCAAGCAATTGAACGATAAGGATAACGTGATCGGATAAGGATACCTAACGTGATTGGGAGTATTTTGGGTCCCTACAGAGTAATGAATATTGGCGGAATAGTGGGGATCCTGGCGGTTAATGCATAGTCGGAAGGTGTTAGTAATGATGTATCATATTACGGGTATTTATTGTCCGTCATTCATGAGCTGACCCTCACTACATAAATGTTATTTGTGGATGGTACAACATTTGCGTACATTAAATAACAATAATTAATCTATCATTTAGTGATCTAGAGAGAAAGGTGATCTGTATAAAGAAGATAATAAACCGTTGTGTCGAGAATTCGCAGAGTTTTTTATTCGATTTTCCGAATCAACGTATCGCTTTTATTTGAACCCGTGGATCATAATTGTGAAAAATAAATAAATAAATAAAAATAATGTATTGAGGAGACGAATAACTTTACTGTTACGAATAAACAACAAGTGAGTCGCGGATAGTAGGTCATAAAATCATATCGGTATTTCAACTTTTTCGCGTATTGATTAGATTATAAGTACCTATGGTTTGTGCAGTGCATATATATTATATGCATATATGCGACCCGCAAAGAAGTTGAACATTTTGAAGAAGAAAAATTAGATTTAAAAAAAAAATTATTTACTAAAAAAAATAATTAAAATTAAAGTAAAATTAACAAGTAACAAGTGAAATTATCAATAAAATGAAATAGCATAATTACTTTTTTCATTTTCAGTGTGTAAGTTTAAGGGAATTGGGAACTGCTTGTGATCCTAAGAAAGGACAAACTGACAACTTTGGTATAATTCTGTGTTATGGAGACCCAATGAGGAGACCCCTAGAAGGGAAAGTCTTAACAGGTGAAACTTTGTTCAAGTCTACTATTGTCAACCAGAATATTTTAACAACGTCAAGGAGAGGTTTGTATGGGGAATGCAACAGTCAAATTACTACCTCCAACCTGCCCATTACCACTCTCTTATTGCTCAAGTTGAGCCTTCAGACACGATTATTGCCACACCCTCCCCCCACTCTGACAACTTTTCTCCTGGCGGGAACTAAAAGTATAAATTCTCATAACAAAGTTTCCCTTCAAAGGGACCTTTATCCTCCACCCCATGTGTTTCACCTTTACAAGACAATTTATGCACAGCTAACGCTATTAACGGTTATTAAAACAACGAGCTAACAACAACCTCGAACCTGTTGAAAACTATGAGGAAGATTACACGAAAGTCTTTGATCTCAATTTTTTGTTTTCTTTCGTCTTATTTACCATTTTATGGTAAACTCCAATCTCAATCGAGTAAAATACTATTAACCATCCTCAAGGAAGCAACTGATCCGTCAAAAAAATTACTTTGCCATCATTTAACAAACGACTGCGAATCATTACATTACATGAAAATATTAAGCAGAATAATAACGATTTAAGCGGGAAATTCGAAACGTCTTTCCAGCAGCAAAACACGTGAAAAAACCAGACAAATGGAAATGGAAATAATGTTATGTTTGGAGCCCCATTTTCATTTTTACCTCTTGAATCGAAAACACGTTTAAACAATATTTGTCGAACATTTCGATCCATTTTGGTAAATTAATATATTTTCCCTCTGAGTTTGAATTGTCTTCTAAGTATCTCATACATAAAACATCGTTGAATCATTGAAACCAGTTGATATTTACCTTGCCAAAGTAATTAAATGTACCCACTCGTCCATAATGACTTGATAGGTTTCATACCTGCAAACAGAAGAACCATCTCGTTAATTCGACGATACGAACTTATTAGAATAAGTGCAAGTAAGAAGACGTAATAACCAGGAAATACTATTAAGATGGATAATGACAACTGTGTAAATGCATGTATAGCGACAAATGAATTAATGAACCCCCGGAGCAGGCGGGATACTACGAACCAATCCTGCCAACATTTCCGATGCTCGGTGGAGCTTTTCCACGTATCTACCTGCTGCTTAATTAATTTATCCCAAATGTGAGAATAGGTGATCGAAAATGTGATTATACAAAACTTGATAAATTGTCAACATGAAGATTTTTCCGAGGAGCTGAGCTGAAAAAAGAGAAAAGTTATCCAAATTATTCAAGTGTTGGGAGTGACCCACATTAGGTTCCCCTGCAGTGTTTCTGACAAACCAAATCCTCGAGGAATCGATCGGACGTTCGATGATATAAAACTGAAATGTTTGTTATGCCAAATTCAATATACGGATGAGGAGCTGATGGCCCAGATTCGTTGTGATATGTGACCCAGGAGTCGTATTACCCAATAGGTGATAACCCGGCAATAACCCTTCGTACATTCTGGCATAATAATTATGTACCAGGCAGCAAAACCAGATCATCGATGGTGTATTCTATCAGGCCAATTTACAAAAGCATCGACAAACCACAGGGCAGGAATTCCCGGTAAAATAATCATTTGTCCGATCCGATTGATGCTTCGACGTAGTTAGGTAGGAACTCCACTATCCCAAATACGTCTACGTCACGAGCAATCGTTCCGTCTGTTTCATATCCAAACTTCACGAATTATGAGCTGACCATTCGCCCTACGGTACCGAATAGTTGAAACAGAAAAGTGACACTTTTAAAAAACCTAATTTTTCAGGAAAGCCAAAAAACCGAAATCAGGTACACCATGATGATCGTTACGTTCATGTGCATCTACTTGGGATTAACTATTAAGACACGTGCTACTTTTCTTAGTGCCATTTGGAATTGATTATCCGGACGAAAAGTTCTACTTTTGTCAATGTGTCACCGCTTTTCTTTCATGTCAAACTTCGTAATGATTGTATTGTAATTACCCATGAAAAACGGCACTTCCATGTGAGTAAAAACTGGAAAAAGGTTACGAAAAAACCAAAATAGTTTCAACAGCGAGATTTTAATACAACAAAAGGAACAGTTGTACAACGAAAGGCTGGTCGTGCACGAACAGATCAGCGTTTTTCAGATATCAAGTTTTTTACTTTGAATTCAACCTTTTTCGTATTTAATTAAACCTTGAAAGAGAATGTGAATTTGGGTAAAAAAGCAACTCATGAATTATACGCTGGTTGTCATACCAGAAGTGAATATTTATTACCTTTTATTATTAAGTGTCCGTATACTGCACACGACGTTCCGTAGTTATTCACAGAACCCAAAGGAATTCGGTGCTCCGTGTGGACGGGGTTAGTTTCAAAATTCGTTCACTTCACCTTGATCGAAAGTTATGAAAAGTTTCTAGGATCATTGTGGGGTTGGTCCGAACCCGTAAAAAAATGGCTTAATTTTAGCTCAACGCTAACTGGGCAAAGTGCTGCAGACGGCGGACGGATGGATTTTTATTTATTTATTTTTTTTTTTTATTCGATTTTTGTAATCTACGTGTCTATGTAAACCCTCGAATGTTGAGGGGGGTAATTACTTTCTTGGTCGATTACAAAGGTTAATTATTGAAGATAATAAACCAAAATATACGCTCTTCCTGCATATCTGAAGAGGGACTGAGAAGCGTTCGAGGGAAACCTACGAATGTTCGGTTCGCCTCGTGCTCGCCCTTGTGGACGCGGCCTCGATGCGTCGAACGTTTATGTAGCAATCAGATGCTGAAAACCGTTTTCGTTTGAGCTGAAGGCCTCGGGAGTCAGATCCCTTCCCACTCCCCCCCCTCCTTCTCCACCTCAAAGTTCTGTGACTTCCTCGAGGAGGAGGAGTCAAAGAATCGTGAGGTGGTGATGAGGACCCTCTTCACCACCACACGATTCTTTGACTCTTCCTCCTCTTCACCACCTCACGATTCCGTGACTACTCCTCTTCAACCCCACCCCCACAACATCTCCTCCCGCCCTCTTCTCACCGCCCTCCACCTCGAGGTGGATGATCATCGCGGCCGCACCGTCCACTTCATCACGGTTCATCATCTCGACAGCCTGCCGCTTGATTCACCTTCATGTTGACGACATTCGATCTACTCTAACTTTGAGCCCTCATCGTGAACGAACGGCTGGTCGTACCAAGCTCTTGAAAAATGGTCTTGAAAATGTATTTCATTTTGATCAGCTGGCTTGTAAATTACCATCAGCTGGGCAAGTAATTTTCATAACTTACTGGTGAGAGTTGCTATTCATGTAATAATAGTCTGAGAAAATCTCATTGTGAAACATAAAATACAAGAACTCATAATACCACCACTTGTAAACTTGTAAATTTCACTGATATTACAAGCTTATTGTGAAACAGGCCCCAGGAGAACTTTCTCTAGTAGAAAAATTATTAGCGTCCAGTAATATATCTAGTAATATATTCGTATCCAGTAATATATTATATATCTAGGGTCCAGTAATATACGAATTAGATCACTCGCGACGAGGTTGTGGAAACCCATTTCAATGAAAAACGGAGGTATAGAGTGAGAGAGTCTATTTCCACGAAAATAATGAGTACAATAATAATTATTGTACTCATTATTACAATACAATTATTGTATTGTACTACAATTATTGTTAAATCGATTTCGACGATTAGATCATCGAAATCAATTTAACAATTGGACTCATTATTTTCGTGGAAATAGACTCTCTCACTCTATACCTCCGTTTTTTATTGTCCAGTAATATATTATTATCCAGTAATATTTCTATCGACGCTAATATATTTAAGCGATTGTGCAACGGTTACTAATAATATTGGCGAATATCTGCTAATAATATTAGTAACATGTAGGTACTAGTATTATTGGAGCTTGTAAATTCCAATTGTGCAACACAAATTACAAGTTATTAGTAGTTTTACTAATAATAATAGTTACTGAGCAGTTGTGCAACAGGGCCCAGGTTTTGACTCTCGGAGATTTGGCAACCCTGGTTTGTACCGTGTTGTGTTTTCACCGCTCGGGCGATAGCTATAGTCATTCGTCTACGCCACTCTCACACGGACGCACATACTCGTCTTATACACCTTAAGCTCTGGCGTCTCACTGGGGCATTCATTGAAAGGTCTCTTCAACTGTCCGAGGTCAGTACATCGTTTATTTTGATGCCCAACCGTAATCTCCCAAAGCATTGAACATTTCCCGTCAAGTACCCCCCCCCCCCCCCCCAATCCTCTACAAATTTTCCTTTTCCTCACCCCGAGGTTCCGATTCCAGCAATTCAGTGAGTTACCACATTTACTGAGAGCAATCCTACACATTTTCTTTGAATTTATCCACACGGAATGGGTCCCAAAAGGCAAAAGGACTGCCCAGAGATAGAGATATTGCTGATGAAACGAACAATAATTTAGAATGGAGTCACAAGGATTACAAGTCTTCTTCATCATCAAATATGAATGAACTTGAGAGTCGAATAAGAACATTTGAAGGCATCTGGGATGAGTACAACCATCTTCATTTCAAGGAAAGGAGACAAAGTGGCAAGATGAACTATGTCTCAGATACCATAATTGCAGTCAAGATCCTTGTCAGTGTCCAACAATAGAAAAATTGAACAAATTAAATACCTAGGAATTATAATAGACAACAAGCTAAAATAAGACAAACACAGACGCTCTGTGTCAAAAACTGAGAAAATGAGCGTACATGCTGTACACGATAAAATCTCTAGGCAGTTACTTAAAAATATATACGAGTATGTTGCCTTATTTGACAATGGGACTAGCTCACTCGCCGACCAGGCAGCTTCTAACTAGCCAACTAGTAGCTAGTGAACTCGCCTCCTGTAACCGTCAACTAGCTCAGTCGCCGACCTGGCAGCTTCTAACTAGCCAACTAGTAGCTAGTGAACTCGCCTCGTGTAATCGACCCTTAAGCAACAATGTGAATGTGTAAGTGTCGACACTCATAAATATCGATACTTTGCCCGAACGATATTTGGAGTATCGATACCACCCTTTCGATACAGTATTGATAGACCCATCTCTAGTGGCAACCATGACAACAAGCATTCGAACTACGACGAGAGTAATTTCCCAGATTTGCTCACTACCAATACAGGAAGCTGAAGAACCTCTTCTTCCACTTGATGAATGAATTGACTGTTTTCGGAAATTCGACTGTTTTGTTTTGAGTTGTTTTGTGTTTTAATTTATTTTATAAACGATTTCCCTATCAATTTCATATTTTGTTGTAATTAATTGTCTGTTCCTTTTCATTCTTCATTGATGTTATCTTCATTTGAAGTTTTGTATTTTCAAGGAGTGCTAACACTTACCTTTGTTCCCAATAACCTTGTACACCATAACGTGCTGCACCCTACGTAAGTGAAATTGCTAGTTCGTTAGAAGTTTAGTCTTCAACCCAACACCGCCCAGTCGTCGTAAGATTCAAGCATTATATTTATAGCTGTGCAATGGAAGTTATATAATATATAACTTCAATTGTACAGCTATACATCTTTATCAGTTCGGTGTCTCAACACACCTGGTCCTTCGAGTTTTTATTTCAAAAAATGAACAATCACTTTTTTCCATGGATTTAATAATTGTACACCTCAGGAATTGTGGCCTATTATAGTTTTTTTCAAAAACGGTGATAATATTCGTGTCAATCAGTAAGAATGTAATTAAATTAGAGAATGGAAGCGTCAGTTTGATTAGTACCATTCAGACTGAGGTTGTATTTTATTTAACTTGTTGGGACCCTTACGAATCTGTACTTATACCAGTGTTAACCGTGATTGGATTAGTTTAATTCGACTAACCTCCTGAAACTCTATATAATAACCCACATGCCACAACGCCCCTTGGTTTAATATCTCATTTTAACTGATCAAGGCCAAGTTATCAGTTTTGATCAGTCCCCTGAATTCCCTTTCCAATTTCAGACTTTGCGCGTGTTGACGATAATCATCGAAAATAATAATCTCTGCCAACACGTGACTGACTATTTTTGTGCTTCTCTCGTGACATTTGTTCGTAACGTTTTTTTGGTGGTAGGTTACGGCAAAAGCATGTTTCATGTAGGATTTGTGACACAAACATAGAAATATTGAACACGGAAGGCCTAATGACCTGGATCAATGCTAACGTTTTCATAGAGGCCGAATGCACTTTTCCCGCAAAAACCACAACCACGAGATTCTTCGTGATGTACAAGTTCAATCCCCGAATCAGCTGTTGGAGGAAGTGGAGGTCCTCTTGGAGGAAATGAAGGTGAATTAATTCACAAGCCCGTCATTTTCGGAAGGGATTTCTTCTTGAACTTCCCTTTGATCATAACGTTCCCACCTAGAAGTGAAAACCAGAAGTTCATCCCTGCATCCACATCCTCCTGAGAGCTGGGAAGTAGGTATGGCCTGAATAATGAACGACGGCCACTCGGTCGCCGCTGGCCCCTTCCGAACTTGCCTCTTTTCAACTGTACCCCCTTTTTCAAAAAAAATTCTTTATTCTTCTTTTCCTCATTTCTTTTTGTCAGGGAGATTTAATTTGAAAGATTAAAACGTTGAGGTACGGATGGAGTACGCGTTATTTAGCTAATCCCCACAAAGGTTAGGGGGGGCAAATGAATTACGGTTTTCGAGGACCTCCACAGTGGAGGATTATATGGACAAGCCTTGGACAACCCTACCTCTTTACCTTCGCCCATCTAAAACGTGAAATAATGTTATCCAGGAGCTAATATTTTCTCCTTCAGGGTCTTCCGGCGACGCACCCTACAGGTTCCAGGTTGCATTGTTTTCATCCGAATTTCGAGATTACAAAAGACTATGATCTGTACAGTTCTGTACAAGATCAAATCCTTGTAATACAGAAATTTCAAGGAAATTTGAAAGCAAACCCTGTAATTTCAAAGGAAAATCTGCAATTTTAACAAAATTGATGTAATCATACATTGACTAAAAGTACTGTACTAACTATTTTCGGACCTAACGGTGCCTCAGAGGTAGGAAACATTTTTCGAAATTTCAGATTTTGGCTGCTCCAAAATTTTTTTTAGACTAAATTGACCATTCCCGACAACGTTTGTTTAATGGAAAAAGTCTCTAAAGTGGATACTTACCGCGTAAGTAATTGAGTACCGTCAGGACCAAAGTGCGTAACTACAAGTGCGTTGTGGGACCCCTTCCGGTGGTCCGAAAAATCCGGAAAAATTCCAGATATCTTAGTTATCATAACTGAACCTATTAAGATTTAAATGTTGATACATTTCGAACCTTCGTGAAAAAAAAAAAAAAAAAAAAAAAAAAAAAAAAAAATCTCTAACAGGACATGCTTGAGCTAACCGGCAAAAAGTGTCACGATTTTGGGAGACGGCGATGTGTGACGAAATGTTATCGTATGACTTTCACGTACAACCAAGCTGTTTCTGGGAAAATAAATCTTCTCTAGTTTTCATCGGACAGAAATCTTTCACCGATCGTTGGAAACCTCTCGATTTATCACGCACACAATGGTTTATTATCTTCCTTGTGCAGATCACCCTAACGCCCATAACTATTTTTGTTCGAATTTTCGTTTGAAATTTCGTATGATAGTTCTAGGCAGTTCCTAGAAGATGGGGAAAAATACAAAATAAATTCTTACAGCATTTCCATTCCGCGAAAATCATGTTCAATTTTGGTCCCATATGGGACCACTGGGCGCTTACGCACCCGTGTTTTCCACGAAGGGTAATAATATCAAACACTATGATAGATAACTTCAAAATTTTTATTGAATAGCCAAAATTGTTATATATTGCGACTTAAAACGTTATTGCAGAATTCAATAACACCAAAATACCAATTTTGTCACTAACTATGAAAAATAAAGTTCTCTTGAATCGAGTCTCATAGGCTTTGAAAAATTATAACACAAAAAAATTCAGCTCAAATTCAAGTCAATAAAATTTGAACCCCAGTTGATATAAGAACTAAAAATATTACTGTTTGTGATATTCTATGAAGCATTCCACACATATTCCGATACCGCATTTTGCACACATAGTGAGGGTACGAGAAGTACACGGCTCCCAAGCGCATCTCAGTCTCCTGTCATCTGGCGTCTTCTGTACAAAATGACCGACATTATCAAATCTGGTTTGCACAGATACTCGGGTTCTTGTTGGTCCAACAGGTCCAGGACGAATTCTTGGTGTGGCGTGCGTTGTCAGGTATCCGATGGCAAGCTGGCGGCAGAACTCAAGCTGTGAAATGGGCTGACTTCGGCGATAACATATCCACGCATTTTGGATTATAGCATCAATAAGCCATGTAAAAATTGGCCAATAGAATTTTTTACTCCTCAGTCCGATTCTGTAACAGTTGATGTTGGCGTCCATCAAATCAGTACCCCCCATGCCTATATTGTACATTGTACTATTCCCTTTAGTCAATCTTGCCCGCTTCCATTTGTCTGCGGGTGAAATATTGGCATCAATAGGACTGTTACCTGATGGAGGAGAAGGTGGTGTGCATTTTTCAACAGTGGGGACATCATTATTTGAAAACGATTCCAAATCATTAGATGGAATAGTCCGGAAATTGTCAAAAACTACCTCGGCTGGAGCAAGCAGCTGTCTCCCGGAAAGGTGTCGAATATCTCCAAGGTCGTCCTCATCACCAGATTCTACATCTGTTTGGGCTTGAGGTGGGGGAGGTTCCACATAGATTGAATGAGGTTGCATGTGATCAGTAATTCCGTCTTGGAGAATATCCACAGCATCCTGGAGCGAAATACCTGGCCTGCAAAAACAAGGGTGTGTTAGTGCCCAGTGGTCCCGAACGGGATCACTAACTTTTTTGTTGATTTATGGGTACCTAAAATTGGTAATGAGACTGGAAAGGCATATGAATCGATGCTAGTATAACTCAAGAATATGAAACAAGTATGGAACCATTCAAATTAACAGGTACGTGGTACTTACTTCAATAATTGTTGAAGGGCCTCCAAATCAAAAACTTCCTCCATCCTGAATGCACTCGAAGGAAGACAAAAGCAGACTGAAGGCCGGGGGGCCGATTGCCAGAGTTGCTGACAGATTCAAAGAACATGTCTGGACCGGATAAAACATGCACGGATGAACGAGGTGAAGCTGGGAAATTCATAAACGGACCTATTTTGTACATCCCAAACGGGACCACTGGGCGGTAATGAGCCTTTGCGCGCTCACTGTGAACGAACGGCTGGTCGCACAAAAATCCAATTGGTCTTAAAAGATTCGTAATTTTTCAGGTCATTCAAAAGTGAACTAAAAATTACACCGTTTCTTGAGAATTTTTAGAGATATGACATTGTCGAAATTTCAAAGTTCGTTTTGAACCCCTTCCCCTTGACCTAGGGTTATGAAAAGTTTCGAGGATCATTGTGGGGCTGGTCCAAACCCAGAAACCAAATTTCGTAATTTTAGCTCAACGCTAACTGGGCAAAGTGCCACGGACGGCGTACGGCGGACGGCGTACGGCGGACGGACGGATTTTTTTTTATTCGATTTTCTGAATCTACGTATCTTGAAACGTAAACCAACAAATTTTGAGGGGGGGTTAAAAAATTTTTTTCTTTGGGCGATTCCAATGGTTCATTATCGAAGATAACCAAAATACTAACCGTACTGTTATACGTAATATGTATAACATTATTATATTATAATAATGAACTAGAGTTCCGGTTAAATTTGAAAATAATACAAAACGACAAGTGAGGATTAGCCTTCCTGGATTAACTTATGCAATCTTGCGAGTGCAGAGGACGGCTTGATAAGAGGGATTAACAATTAAGTCCCTTCCACACTCCGTGGAGGATTCGACTCGAGGGACGTGTAGAATTCACTTCGCGGTTGTTTCAATTTTCCCATTTCAGTTGCCTCAAGCGGAGTTCGATGTAAAGAAAAGACCCCACGGGAAAGGCGGTAGACTGGATGACGAGAAGCGAAGGTCTGGATGATGGTGAAGATTAAACGTCAAGGGGCGGAAGGAAGTAATAATAGAAGGAAGATTTCAGGTTCTGCGACACGAGGGTCCCAGCTCGGAACATCGTTCCAGCCCGCCGTCACAGCTTCGCCAACCTTACGATGTGATTTAAGGAAGAACTCTCTACAACCGCCCCTCCACTCTCCTTTCACCATACGAGCCCTTGTCTTATAAATACAATCAATATCCTCTTATTCGTTCTAATTTATCGATATTTCCGACCTCCAAATTGACCTAGGAATAACTCTGTCACTAATTGGGCCCACTTGAGTACATCGGTGATTAGTTTTTTTTCCTATATCTTGACACTTCCATGCCTAGATCAGTACCAATTTGAGGCTAAAATCGTCTCTAGTTAGAAAGCTTTGGTTTCTTGTTCGCGTTATTTCATAATAATCGATATAATTTGGACGATTTGTCTCCACAACGTTAGTAGCATTGAATCATTGTACTGTGTGAATCATTCAAGTTCATCAGTCATTTCGATTAATGTAAAGCAGCATTTCCCCAACATCGAGTTGGAAGCCCAGGGAATCTATTGAGTTGCGAGCCTGTAGATTTGCAATGCGGCGTTACCCACGGATTTTCCTTCATCAATCATCTCAAATGAACAACTTTGTTCTGTTGCCGGTCACTTTGTGGTGTAATCCTCGTGGTGCAATTGGTGAAGAAATATTCAAACGGTAGACGACGTAGAGGGAGGTTAGAGGAGGAGATATTGAATGGGAGACATTCATTGGTCGATGGTGGATTAGATGCTGGTGAGAGGAAAATTTAATGCTATTGTACAATACCTACTCGACGATTTCCCTTGGGTCGCTAATTCATAAGCGATCCAGCTCGGCCTGACCTGATTTACCGGTGACCACTAATAGTGGTCACACTAACCGACCTGCGCTACCACATAGTGCAGCTTTCACTGTAGTGGTTAAGGCTGTGATTAGTACCACGGCCAAACAGTTGGAAATACTATAATTTGAAACATATCAACTCCGTGCTTGGAGATCAGCATTTGCAATGCTTTCTAGCGCGGTCCTGAGTAACCATATCATATTTGAATGTATTATGTTATCATCTCGGAAGGACAATAAAGATTATTATTATGATATTCCTTTGGACGAACTGAAATCAGCATAGCGGTTTAGTATTTGAAATCAAATCCCGCCTTCACCAATGTTTCATTATTAATCGGACGGCCGCATGAATCATCTCAAATCGTCAACGAAGAGGCCTCCCGTTATACTTGGGTCTCCATAACTACTATTTATCTGGTGGTTCTCACCAAATAAACCCCATATTTCAAGATTCCAGTACCTAGTCACTGAACGAACTGCACCCACCAAAACCTTTGATTTGTATTGCACGGCAGTCATTCATTAGCATTAAATAGTTTTAGTACCAGCGACAGATCATATCGACAATTCCATTGCATTGTTTGGCCTTTCAACTCCTCAAATGTTCAAGGGAGGACCAGTCTATTCAATTAGTACGTTATTAGTTCCGCCGCTAATATTGCAAAATGGATATATTCGTCAGGCATGGTTCGTTTTCCTCCATTGTTTCCATTTAATTTACCTGGAGTTATCGAGTTCATCACTATTCGCGGAATTATAAAAGTAGCCTTCTACCTCAACGAAACCCGTGGATGGCTCGCCGGTCTCACAGACAATTGAATTTCAAGCTTTGCCTCCCAAATACACTCGAGTTAAATTCAAAAACTGTACAAAAAGCCGAATTAATTAATTAGTTGAATTAATATCCCAAGCACGACATAATAAACCAGATATTGACGTGGATAGTTAAACAGGAGGGTGTTTCACTTAAAATCTACCAAAAGGTACAAGAAGCACTGTATTCAATTTCGGGGAAACAATGTTTGCCCGCCTGAAAGGAAACACGCTATTTGCCTTGGGTGCTATTAATTGGACTGTTTGGGACCCAATAACATGAATTCAGAGTTTGCACACAAAATTTCGAACGGCAAAACTTTTGGTAGCCAAAAAACCTCGAAAGTGACTTTTGGCGTAAGAGTGACAGTTTTGGAGATATAAGCCAAAAATTGAGACAATTTCGAGGTTTTATGGCTACCAAAGGTTTTGCCGTTGGGCATTTTGTGTGCGAACTCTGAATTCATGAATGTTATTGGGTTCCACACAAACGGATTAAAACAATAAAATCTTTTATATCAACTTTTGCAACTTTTCAAATGCTCCACCGACTAACTGGACTAATGGTTCCTCAGACAAGCCGTCGATAGGGCTGCACAGAGGACCTCTGCTCTGAGTCGCCTAATGAGAAATACGAACGGGCTTAGGCCTTGTAAACGGCGCCTGATGATGGTGGTACATTCGATTTTGCTGTATGGGGCAGAGGTTTGGACAGATGCGCTGAGCGTTGCATACTACAGGAAGCGCATGATAGCTGTGCAACGTAGGGGAGCACTGCGGAATGCATGTGCTTACAGGACTCTACCAAGAACCAGCAATACTCGTCCTGGCTGGTGTGATACCCATAAAGCGGAAAGACGAAGGACAGACGAAGGAAAGAGAACGCACAATGGCAGAAAATGTGGACAGGTGAGTTGAGAGGGCGACGGACTGCTCGGTTGGTCGTTGACGTCCAGGTGTGGATGCAAAGGAGACATGGAGAAGTGAACTATTTCCTGACATGTTCTCCTCAGGACATGGACTTTTCTACGCCTACTTGTACAGAATGGGAAAAGTGGATACCCCATCGTGCCGCAGCTGTCAGGATGTTGAGGATGATGCGCTCCACACGTTCTTTAGATGCGCGAAGTGGGCAGAGGAAAGGAGCACTGGGCATCACGTCTCCCAATATGCCCCCAGAACTATTAGTTGCCAAGATGTTGCAGAGTGAGCAGCATTGGACTCTCACATCAGAATATGTGGAGAAGGTGCTGAGGGCAAAGCTGCTCCTTGAACGGGAGCGGCAACAAACGGATGGCGCAGACCAACAAAGGTACCTTCTGATGAACATAATTTTTCACCAATTTACGAATTTACAAAAGTTACGAGTAACATCCTGGAATTGCAGTACTGCCTTTTCACTAAACAATAAGAACAGAGAAGAGAAATGTGAACTGATTGTCCTGAGAAAAATCGATACAAACAAACTTTCAACTAAGTTAATAACTCACCTCCAACTTGTTATCGAAATTTGTCCCTGTCAAAACTGTAGGGGTCTCGAAATGAGAAAATACGGACGGGGAGAGCCAACCACAGTTTTAAAACCTTTATTATGTTCTAGTCAACTTTTTTTTGTTGGCGGAACAAGCAGTTTTAAGGTCTCATTTTTTCGCTTTCACTGGCCACTCAAAGTACGAAGCCCCTCGTAATTGGGGAACTTCTTAAATGAGTTGTCATTAAACAAAATTTAAGGGGGAGGACCATAAATATGGAGTTAGTCATTCGGGGGAGGTCAAAGAAAAGAATGAAAATGTGTTATGGGGCGATACCACTTGTTGAAGTTTCATTTGTAGAGGTAGACGAGCAGGTCTATCAGCAAGGGTAGGCCTTATCTTTCATTCATAAATATAAAACTTCAAGGATCCCAGCATAGAAATAAGAGTTACAATTTAGTAGAAAGCTGTTATGAAGATTGTATTCAGGAAGTGAAACAAGTCGGACAATCTTACTTTGGCGTCCAATGAGAATACCCTCATAATTTTTATGATGTGCTTATAGTATGGGCAACTACTATAACACTGTTGACATCCAGTAGATGTAGAATTTCAGCTCCTTCCACATCAAAACTTAATATAAAACATCGTCTGTTCGAGAGGGGACATCGGTAACTAGCCCAGTGACGGTCTCGTCAATTTGCCAAATAAATCCCAAGCCGACCCAATAACGATGGCCGTAACGATGGTTTCTTTTCGGTTCTACGTCCATCCTGCGTCCCGTTTCATTATGAAATCGTTTTAACTGTGTTCTGAAATGTTATGTTATCATTTTAATGGACATTCTACCTAGATTCACGGTCTATATAAATTCGGTTCATATTTACAATATAAACTAGTAGGTATTTCGTTTACTCTTCAGAGGACAAACATCGGCGTTGAACACACATTATCGGTAGCCCGTCCTTGGCAATCCGTTATTGGCCCTCCGAACGAAATATATATAAACAACTAGGTGCGGTGTCAAATACGGAACGAGATTATTTTGGAGCTGTCTCACGTGACGGATGAGAAAAATGGGTTCTGCCAATTCACTCATCGTGCCAAACTGTAAGCGATTCGAACGAAGGGAAGTCTTGACATTTTGGTCTCGAATGACTACAGCGAAAATCTGATGGTTTGTCACATTAACACGATTTGACTACGATGTGTGACTGAAGTTCAAAGATAGTAAGATACTTCCGAGTTGTATTGCTTTCGGGAAGCCAATAAGCTGTCAAACCGATTGTTAAGGTTATATTATAACTAGAAAAGCATACGCCCTGAAGTTGCGAGGGTTTTTGACATGGAAATAATACATAGGACATAGGACATAATATGTCTTATGGCTCATTCAAAAATTTGGAATGATGCAGCTGAGTGGCTCCTAAAGCTAATTTCTATGTTATTCACTCTATCAAGCTGTAGGTATGTACTTAATTTGGCATGTAGCCTCCTTAGGGCTTGAACGTCAAGCAGCATAGGGCTCGGATCAACTTAGTGGCTCCAAAAGCTGATTTCCATGTTATTCACACAATGAAGCTATAATTTGGCGTGTAGCCTCCTTAGGACTTTAACTTGACGCTGCCATGCCCCGGATCAACTTAGTGGCTCCTGAAGCTAATTTCTATGCTATTCGCTCTATGGAGCTGTAATTTGGTATGTAGCCTCCTTAGGACTTACCCTCTGTAGGCGACTCAGCCAAGTGACTTACCCCTCGCAATTGACAGTGTAGAGTTTGTTGAGTGTACAGACTCCTAATCTCGAAAAAAATGGCTAATTTAGACAATGTACAACATTCAAGGCTGCATCAAAGAACCACTGGACCACCCTGAATATCACTTGTCCCAAGTTTTCATATTAACTACAATGTAACGTAGAATCTACCTAGACTTATGTTCTCGATACATCCAATGGCTTTTGTGGAAATCACTATCACGCTTTAGTCAAATTAATGGTACGTCCCTTGAAATTTGAGGAGGCTACACACTCAACAGTCCCTTCTGAACAAATGTCAAACAATTATTTTTAGCAGCTATTTCATTATACTTCATAATGGCTGACTCTATTCACGAGAGTCTGGGGATGAATTAGAGGAAGTACCAAGAAGGGCGACTCGGCCCATTGTTCTGACGTAGCGTTGTACGAGAGCTTCTATTCAATGGGTATTCGTGAGGAGTTGACTGAGGGTAAACAAACCTGAACCGAAAATAATTCTATAGGACTCCAGGACAACGACGGCCCAGCCCCGGAAGCTTCAATATGCTACGATTTCGCTGGATAATTAATTTTTTTTAAATCTTGTGCCCGGCTAACCAGCTGTTCTTACGATTTTGTAACATCGTTTCTGTTGGTTTATTATCTTCAATAATGAACCATTGGAATCGCTCAAGAAACAATATTACCCCCCCCCCCCCCCCCTCAAAATTTGAGGGTTTACGTTTCAAGATACGAAGATTCCAAAAATCGAATTAAAAAAAAAATCTGCCCGTCGAGGGACTTAGGACGGGGTTGCGGAATAAAAACATACTCTTAACTGGTTCCTTGGGCTGAACGAGTTGAGGAGATTACGAGTATGAGTGCATCCTGGGCTAAGTTTACACATCAAGGGGTTGGGCAAGTAGGATGAATTGGGCTCAGTTTACATCGGCCACCCCGGATTATTCATAATGGTTCATAATCTACCATTTCGTGATCTAGAAAGAAGGGTAATCTGCACAAAGAAGATAATAAACCGTTCTCGAGAATTTGCAGTTTTTTTTTTTCATTTTCGAGAAACTACTTGCACTCAACTGAATTGACGCACTGCGGAATCTCCTGCGCCCTTCAAACATTAAACGCATACAATTGAACCAATTCACAAGATCCATTTCGCTCCATCAAATTATTTTTTCACTTTCGTTCACTCGCATGGGATTCTTGTTATTGTGTTTTTAATAATCCAAATGGTTTTATCGTGACAGCTCACGATAAGTAAAGATCAATAACTTGCTTGAAAATCGAGAATGTTTCCTTCCTTCTCGCATGGTTGGACTCCAAATTCGTTACGCTAATCGCGGTGTAACTAGACACGAAGTTGAGGGACTACGGCAGGAGGGAATATTCTTCAACGAAGTATCTTCTAAGGAGGAGAAGCTATAGAATTAAAATAATATACTGGATACGAACAGGAGTCTTATGATACATGAAGTTGTTTCTGCGCTCCGTAAGCATCTACTTCTGTACACAACACTGCCGTTTTGAAGTAAAGCCACTTATCTCCGAATACGTAAATTTTTTTCAAAATTCGTATAAACCACTTATCTTGTGGGTTTTCCATCTAATTTTGAGGCAGAAAAAGTTATCTGTGGTTGGTTCAGCTACTTATCGACATTTTACGTTATCCAATGGGCAGGAAAAACCACTTATCAACCGAAATCTGGTGAAAAGTCGTTTTGCCACGAAACGCATAAACGTTTTTCCATGGCAAGTGATTGTTCGCACACCCAAGTGGTTTCTCCTGCAAATTACTTAACTCGAAACTCGAGACCTGCTGTTATGAAAACGATGCGTCAGAAATGGCAGTCAAAACAGAATTTACATTATCGAAGGTGAAGAAGTTCTTCCGAAGAACAACTTAACTACGATTAATAGAAGCGAATCGATGTTTTCGATATCTAATCGATATCAGCATGATCGATAGGACCTAACGTTAACATCGAGCGGCAATACGGATTCGTAACTCTAAACTGGAGTCGAGCAATGAAGGGGCCAGCTGAAAAACATAGAGGCATTTTTTGGACTTCGACATTTTTGCGCATTAGTAGTTTTTCCTTGAAACGGCAGAACATGGTAGAGATACGAAAGATGTGAATTAATTATTGATTTCTGCGTATTTCAAGACTTTAAATACGCAGAAATCAATAATTAATTCACTTAGTTCTCTCACTAAGTGAACCATTTCATTGTTCATATTTCTTAAGACATTTTTAAGTCTTGATGTTATTCATTCCTGGGGATAATTCAGTTGGTGATTTACAATTGTACATGTTACCTGGTGGTTTCCTATATGTCTAAAACATAGATCAATTATTGGACCTTCTCCTTTTCTCATGCATCAATTATTCATTTCTTCACTGGTAAAACTGTATTAATTTGAAAAATCCTTCATCATCGACGGCTTACCATCGAGTTTTTACAATCCTGATAACATCGCGCATTTTCATTCGCATCGATCTTGTGACGGGTTTGATTTGAATGGAGTCAGAAACTGATTATTGATGAGCAGTATAATTCAGTTTTGAACGAATTGGAGGTATCACTGCATTTTTCGTCGATATAGAAAGGTGGACAACTCATCTTCGTGAATACTTCATCTCTAAATGCTCGGTGAATGAGGGAGATTTAAGGGTTTCCCGAACACAGATTCAGTGTCAAATCGATAAGACGATGGCTTCCGGAGTGCCGTGTCTGAAAAGTATGAATAAATCATTTCAAACGTGGATATTCGCCATCTCCAATGCATGGCCAGATCTCAAGCTTAATTCAGCTTCCCACCCAAAACATAGGACTGACATTAGTGATGGACCCTAGCGAGAGATTCTGAAGGACCCTTTATAATTAGTTCTGTTCAATTCTAACCTCTTGTTAGAATGCAAAACAGGCGCCGATGTGTCCTTCTGGTCTTTTGATTGAATTTCCAAGGTTAACGTCAAAATTAATCGGAGTTCCCAGAATTATTATTCACGTCCGCTGCTGGTCAGACGGAACCTTCCGTCAACTTTCCTCAAGACGGAAAATCTATTTGTGTTTGGTAAATTCGAAGCTACCTTTTCTTGCTTGGTTCAGCAACACAAAAGCTTGTGATAACCACCACTAAGAGGCCTTTTCCCTTAGATACCTGAAAATGTAATCTCAATTGGATTGGATGGAACTGGAACTATCCTCGTTACACAATTCCCATTTGAGTATCATGCTCACACTAATGATATTATTATGGAATTCACATGAGACAAGGTTTGTAAAAACGCTCATTCTATATTTCGATTATTACCATGTGGTGATACAACAAAACCGGTATTACATTCTGTGATAGTTATCGTGGCCAAGGAAATGACGATATTAAGGATATCGTTGTATATAAATTGACATATCCCAATAGTTGATATCAATGATACCTTGATCTCGACTAGGTACTTCAACAACAAACTATGGTGGGGGATCTTGAGGGTTGGTCAGTATCAATTACAAACTCGTCACACCAATGTTTCGCTTTATTTATTCATCATCAGGGCTAAAAGCATTGACAACGACTAGGTTAAACAATTTTAGGAATGGAACAGATTGTGTAACGGTAAAGTACCTAATGTTAGTTGGTAAGTACGTAGGTACCTTGATGAGAGTAGAGTGTAGGTACAGTTATCTCATTGTAAGGTGCTCACTGTAAGGTATGCATAAATTATCACTAGTGTATGCATAAATTAGCACTGTATATAGGGTTGCCAACTTTTATTCGGGGAAAAGAAGTACTTTTTAGAAAATTGTCGAAAAGAAGTATTTTTTTTTAAAGTACGGTGCAAAAGAAATTGAACCATCAATCAACCATAGTTTGTTGATATCAATCAACCATAGTTTGTTGATATCAATGTTGGTGGAAATCCCCGAACATTCATGGTGCTAAAGAGGGATGCAGACAGGAGTAGTCTAAAAGGTAAGTTATCTGTTTGAAGTTATTTTCTTGTTCTTTTCTTTCTTACAGACTGTTAATGGTATACCTGCTTAGGTCTATATATATTTTATCATGGTAATTTTTCAATCTCTGTACGATATAGTATTACAAAGAAATTTTTCTCAGATTCATCAAAGAACCAAATTAATAAATTGAAAAAATAATTTCACAGTTTCTTTGATATTAAAACTCCTTTAGAAGGGAAATGTCGACAAAATGTCACTCAGGTTTTCAACGTAGTACTTCTACTTTCTCGTCGGGTCTTTTGATTGGGGGAGGCATTCAAGAAAACGTGAACATTTACAGATGCGGAAATAAATACAGAAGCAACGTCGCTCAGTAAAGAAAGAGAAAACGATGCGAATAAATGCAAACGCTTCCCTTTAGCTGAGCTGTGAAAAGTCGGTTGATTACTCAACCGAAATACGTCGGTTCATCAACGTTTCAAAATCACAATTCCTCGTTGAAAGTTAATGAAAATCCGAAGCCAGAAGATTTTCCCTTGTTTGACAAATTGGGAAAGCTTGAAAAATGTGATCCTGAATCAACACATATTCCCCATATCTGACCATCGTACAGACTGATTCCACTCAACATTTCACGCAGTTCAGTATGTTATGGAGAAAATGCGGGTGGCAGGAAAAGCTGATGGTTGATTCCAAAATGCTCGAAAAACTCTCTTATTCTCGTCTATTAGTCCGACCGAACCGATTCCTTCCGAAATCCATCAGCTGGAATCTCATGGAAGGGCAACTTTTTGAACTCTCCAAAATTTATTTTGTATAGAGAAAAATTATTCAAATGGAACATAAGTTTTCACAAATAAATAATCAAAAAATTAAATGTTACACATCACATTTTAGTAACATTGTACAACCTTAACTCTTGTTGCAGAATTTATGGGGCTAATGATCCGTTTCCACAGGAAAAGAGGAATTTACCTACCTAATCGTAAATTCGTAATGTAGTGAAATTGATACGGGGCCATTACAGGAACAAGTGGGCTTTTGCATGAAAACTCCAGCTTTACTGTTGAAGTCTATTTTTCAAAATATAAATGAATATTCTCTTCCTTTCTGCCTGGAAAGTTTAAACGGCAGATTCATTGAGAATCCAATCAATCACTCGTCACTTTCTGTTCAAATACACGCTGGAAGAAGAAATATTTTCACTCTTCCCGAAACAATGAGAAAACCTGAATGAACTTATGAATAGTCTCTTCGGGCCTGTTTATGCGCACAAAATATATGAGGGAAACCCGCATATTGTTGGAAAGTGTAATGAACAAAACTCCGAAACGCTTGTTCTGATTTCTTCTGAAAGTTTAATATTGAACATTTTGGAAGTTAATTTCATACATAGTGAAATACGTGTGCACTGTGTTAATGTTTGTAGAATCTACTCCAGTGCACACGTATTAAATTGAAATTTTCATGTGTGTTGCGAATCCAGGACAATAATATTATATTATAATACTGTCAGGAAAATAGTAATTAGCAGATTTATATAAACCAACTATGCAACCCATGGAGATTTTTATATAAAGCGCCCACGACGGCTGACAACTTCCACACTACTTAATTCGAGTAATAATATTAGAATGAATTGAAAACGAGAAATTTCATAGAATTATGTCACCGTGATACGTTCAATAGTTGAAAAAAGTATGTTTTAATTCATTTTCAATCCAAATCTGGGCCATCAAGTCAACTTGACGATATTTGGTACGGCCGTACAGATTTGAATTCTTGGAACTAATCATCGTACATACGCGACCCTCCTGAGCTTCAAAAGGGTTATCAAATGTATTGGGATGTTTTATTAAATACGAAAAGGGAGGGACCCGTTTTACTGCATCATCAAGGTAAATTCCACCGCAGGCATCCAGTCCCTTATCCTCTGGTTGACGATCCTCCCTCACCCTTTGCCTCGTTTCGTCAGCCCTTTAAAGGGCCATCAAGAGCGCTGACCCCTCAACCTCATCCACAACATTCCTCCAAATCCTCGTCCAAATGCCCTTCCAGCCCTTATCCTAATCCTTTTTGGCGGAATGCCCGAGACAACTTTTCCCACATTTGTTCTTTTCTTAGGAATTTCAACTACGTACCCTCGAGCCTTTACAACTAAAAACGCGTTCTTTTACGTTCACTTTCCTCATCGCCGTTTTTAGTGTATTTTTGAAGAAAAGGAAGCTATTGTTCTTGGTCAAAAAGGTTTAAAACTCGAATTTCCAAAAACATTTCATACCAAAATCCGTTCCAGACCATCCTGATATATATTTTATGTAACTATGTGTCATTCCAGACGACAAATCTCAATGGCATTGAGATAAGAAGTTCAAATTTGCACAAAACGTCTGTCGTGGCAATCAAAAGGCTAATTTCGTAGATGGGTAGAATCGGGCCACTCTAAGAAGGGTTTTGGGGAGTATTAGGCGGAGGAGGAATTACCTATAAATTCCAAAAATCAAAAAGCCTGACAAGTAAGACTTCATTTGTAAGGTTTTTTACGCTGGAAAAGAGTATTGTGTGTACCTACCGATCTTTAGAGAGAGAGCACCACACCTGATGTATAATGAAAATTTGAATGAGATGTTCCAAACATCGCATTTTACATAAAACCAGTTATTTCTTCAAAAATTCGCTCTTATAGCCAATAATCTGCATCATAGCACAACAGCAACAAAATTCCTGTAGATTCTTGTACAATTCGCACCATCGTCGTCTGAGCCAAATGCATACTGTCACGTTATATCGCTCGAATACGCGTATCGCATGCTCTATAATAGGTATAATATATTATGCTACCCGGTCGTGCGAAATAATGTGCAATCACGTTTCAAATTACTGTTTGATTAGAGCTTGCTTTTTGCACACTGAGGAAAAAATCATTATCAGATAGAGATACTCTCTATAGAGATACTGAGCTAAAAATAATGAGTTGAATATGAGCGAAGAATCCACTGGATGAGTAATTATAGAATATATAATTACTCATCCAGTGGATTCTTCGCTCATATTCAACTCATTATAGATTCTATAATTACTCATCCAGTGGATTCTTCGCTCATTTCAACTCATTATTTTTTGCTCAGTATCTCTATAGAGAGTATTAAGTACCGCTCAAACGACAGGTTAGGCCATATTGTGAGAAACATGGTCCTTTCCTGATACTCGTATGTTCAGTTACCATTAGCTTTTGGACGGAATCCTTTCCTCGAGTCCATAGAACGGTACTTCTGATTAAAAGGGTGAGAACTCATTAGGAAGATTTAATAAATCTCATAAATACGTTTAATGACTCATCAATTTGGCCTTTGTCACTGTAAGCCCTCGAAGAAGTTGGAAATCGGACTTCATCAAATCTTCAAAACCCAGGAAAGGAAGTTGAATAGAGGAGAAATCTTCATTGGAATCCAATTAACTAAGTAGCAAGTGGGGTCGTCGTACTAACCAACCTCGCAGACTCCCTTTGTTATGTAAATCGTTAATTATCCTATTCCGTTGATCGTCACTCACCAGCGGAGACGAGGAAATTTTCAATCTTGAGTGCTTTTCACGTCCAGCTTAATAAGACTGAGAGGTTTTCACTTATCCCTTTGTGGCCGTAGCTGCCAATGCTAGTTGAACGATTTATTTTCTGTAGGTGTAATCAGAGCTGGGGTGGAGCCCTGAAGAAACTTATTGAGTTATGGAGAGTTAGCTTGTCATTACCTTCCCTTTGAGGCTATGGCACAGAACAGTGGTATAGTTGGGGTCCTCAAGTAGAACAATTCCTAATGCACCGAAATTACTAAAATATCGTAGCATTCTCGCCGAACGACACTCAACAAACCTCCTTAGGACGTACCTTTGAGGGATTCTGTGCAAATAACATTTGTTATCTTTGTTAGAACGGATATTACGATTGAGGGCCTAGATGAGCGAGCGACAACGCCTGAACTTGTGCCTTAGCACCACCAACTCACTCCTGATGCCTAACATCGTTACCCTATCCGTTTTCCCGAACACCGTTAGTTCTTTTCAACTCTGAATGAACACAAAGCACTGGTTGTTCGCTTCCTATCGACTTGCCTAATGTTGACCCTCAATCCGAGCGAGCCACATACCAGGAATTGTATCTTCATATTTAACCTGAATTGATATTTTATTGACAATTAAGTCCACATATTGCAGTCGCCAATCAACAAAATTAAAATATCATTGCTACATGGCTGCATCCTTCCAGTAACTATTAATATATATTTTAATATATTGTACAATGAAGGGATGAGGAGTCTACCGTCAATTTATTGTGTAGCTGTAGGCTTTGGCCCGCAAGGCTGCACAAGAGTCGCGTCAGCCGGCCACTTCGAAAGAAAAGAACTCAAAAACAAAACAAAAAAATGCACCCCAACATCCCAAAAACAAAAACAGCAAGTAACATCACAATAATATGCAGAATAAATTTTAGCCAAAGTTAGCCATATGAAAATGTTACTGACAATATCTATAAGCCTTCCCCATTACTATGCCGCAGCTTTAGGGACTTTGGAAATGAAATGCAATGGATAGCCCAATCAACTATTCCGCACATCTATACCGTTCCGTATTCCTTCTTTAGACAACCTGTGGCTTCCATGCAAATGTCCAGCAATGCGTACACTTCCAGCTCCAGCTTCAGGGAGTATCTCCAATCAAAGTGGCCAAATGGCAGATTTATATACACTGATGGCTCTCGCCACAGTGAAGAAACAGGGAATGCCTTCTTCGACTCATGCACTGGGTCCTGTCAAGGCGCTCATCTCTGGAGGCAAGTCTCCAATTACACTGCAGAAGTGCACGCAATATTCCTAGCCTTCGAACACGTCTCCATAACCAGCGACTTGAGGCAAATAGTGATTCTCACCGACTCACTGAGTGCTGTGATGAAATTCTCTTCCCTTACACCCTCAACTGTTCTGAACGCTATACAACCCAATATCCTGAGGAACATTGCTAGCATACACCAGAAGGTTGTATAAAGAAGGTTGTACCTAAGCTGGATAAAGGGAAACGAGACTGCCGACCAAAAAGCCGAAGAGGTAGCTTGCAATGAGGAATCTTCGCCTGTGCCTACTTTTCCTCATACCGACCTCATACGCTGGTCCCAATCCAAGCTTCTTGCTGCATTGACGTACTCTGCAGGAAATAGGTATAAGTCCCTGCTCCCAGTACCAAAGCGCAGGTCTTGGTTCGACAAAATCCAGGCGAGCAAGCCTGAGTAATTTTACACCACGATCAGCAGATTGCGAACCGGACATGCCAAAACATTTATATATCTCAACCAAATCAACCCATCCAATTCTCCGATGTGCCGAAGATGCCAAAACGAAGAGGAGTCCGCGGAACATGTACTCTGGCCTGCGAAAACAACCGACCCATCGGAGCACCATACTGGAAGATGAGTTCCCAACAAACGACCAATCCATTCAATTTAGACACCATCCTCTCCGGAAATAGCATTTAAATTTATGAAACTCTATATAAATTCCTTGTCAAAATAGATGTACAATTGTAATTAAATATTGAAGTGAGTGCGGCTGAATGCAGTTTATGCGACACCAATAAATAAATTTAATAATAATTAATAATAAAGCCCCTTATGAGGTATATGCAAATAGTTGAATTTACGCAACCTGCAAGACGCACAGTCGTTACACCTAAGTATAAATGCTCGTAAAAAACTTGTCCAAATCAACCGTTTCCACTATCGAAGAAAACACCAAGTTTTCGTATTTATTTCTTGTTTAATGGTCTGGAGATTTTAGGCCATACGGAATGAATTTATGCACAGCGTGGAGCTTGTACCACTTAGATCTTGTTGTAAGGGTAATTCGGGGGTGAGGGTTCACAACATTGCCCAGCAGTTGAAAACAAGTATCATACTGAGGTTGGAGAGTTGAAGTAATAAGTTCAGGATGCCGGTGATGATAGAGGAGTAAATGTTTTTACAAAAAGATAATTTATACTGAATGACTTTGCAACAGTGAAAAGTAGATCACTCCTCTATCACCACCACTAAATACGAGTGGTTTGGTGACACAGTGGGATTTTCGTGAGACCCTGTCCGTTGTCACAAGGTGAGTTGTGACCCGAATGGGAGCCAAGGGGTTCGAGGAATCTTCAATGTGTTAGTAGGAGCGGTGTGGGGTGGTCCAACGACAATGAGAGATCGTGACGTCTACTCAACTGGTGCCCTACAATTATATTCAGTCCGCCTAATGAGAACTCCCAATTAATCAACGGTTCCTGATTGTCACGCCCAGCTAACCCTACTATGCTTTCTGTTTGAAATCGTACAAGATCCTGAACATCTGAATTCCGTCTACCTTCCAGTGCATCGGATGTTCAGTATCTCTAAATTAACCTACAGCGCCTATGGAATTACGGGAATCTCAACGTGGAAGGTTGAAACAACTCAACCATAATCGAATAATAAAAAATGAGTTGTTGCTAATGTCCACTACATTTTGCGTGGAATCGCCTCAGAAATCCCCCCCCCCCCCCACTCATAATTAATAAATAATTGGGGGGTTGATAGCAATAAGCCCATTTATTACAGAACTCGCAATTGTATTAAAACCATCATCGTGTTGAGTACGCCATTCCACAGAGAGTTACCTACCTAATCAATTCTATTTTTTTTAAACCACGAGTTGGACTGCACAGCACACGTAAAATATGGTGAAAATTCGGCAAAAACTCCACAAGTCAGGAAGGTTTTGAGCAATAGTTCCTAACTAGTCTCCACTAGACCTTTAGCCACCGATAGAGCGGTCAGCTGACGTGTTGATACGGCATTATTGATAATGCAAAACCATCACACGGTGGTTGATTTCCTTGGTTCCCTTTTCCATAATTTTCAACCTACCATGGACGAACATGGTCATCAGTGGCCGCGACAATAGGAAAAAATTGACGTAAAAGGAGTGCGAGATACGCGATGCGAAACTGCGTGGGGAAGAACACGTCAATACATCGAGCTGTGCTGCTGCGACACTCTTCATGGTGCTTGGTCGCGTCACACGATGACAACTCCGAAATTCAAAATGCCGAAGATGATAAATTTACTACCTCCTGCATCCCCCAGAAGTGAAACCTGCGAAGTCCAAGGATATTTTAAACCTTACCGTGTACCTCAAAAATTCAATGAGCAAATTGTTCTACAAAGAACTGTTCGCCACCACTGCAGCAGCGCCCTCAACTTCACAAAACTCGAATATGACACTGACGACGATGGCTCATTTTTAATATAATATATTGATTATGCAAAGGAAAATATTATTTTCATCATTTTGCGTTTTCATAAAGGATTCATTTTTGCGACCTGATAAAGGATATCTGACTTGTGGGTTTTTGTGGACTTCTGCACAAGTCACAGCATATTTCCCCTCTACAGCCAGAGGACCTACAGAGTTTATGTAACAAATAACGAAATGTTTGTAAATGGGATGAAGATAGCGGGTTTTTTTTTTAATGTTCCTGCAAATTTCCATTTTTTTTTTACTAATGGGAGTTTTGCTATCAACCCCTCAATTAATTATTAAATTATTGTCGAAGTTGGTAGGTGGAAATGAAAACTCAAGAATCATATTGGTACAAATTATTTGTAGTTGATTCATCATCTCTATAAACGTGTCATCTATTATTACGTGATTTGGACAGAAGGGTGATCTACACAAAGAAGATAATAAACCGTAGTGCCGAGAATTTGCAGAGTTTTATATGAGTGTAATACATAATAGTGTAGTGCAATAAATATTTATTTAGTGTCTATCAATAGAAACTTTTTGGAATTCAGGACCCGAAATACAGAACCCCAAAATTAAGATTTTATACCAGGTTGTATTAATGTCACGGAATTTTGTGTTGCCACCTATTCTGCCGTCCTAAGAAAGTCCTACCTAACTCAATTTTTTAGCTTTTCGAGGTAAGGACATATTCCTGTAGATTTTGACGAGATCCATCGATTGGACTAGGTTAGAAAGCCCTATCTCCATCGGAAGTGCTTGAAAATCAACGTTCTAACGCCAGTTCTGTAGAAAAAACTCACCGATTCAGAAAACCTCGTTTTTATCAAAACTATCAAAATGGAGATTTGACTTTATGCCTGATGACGGCAGTACCTATTATTATAAGAAAAGGTTGAAGACAATGACATTAAGACACAGCTCCTCCGGTAATCTCCCTCGCCCGCTCGCAATTTCTCACAACTTTACCAAAGAAAACAGTTGGAACAATAAGTTCCAAATCACAAACTGTTCATTCCCCTGTACAATACTACTACCGGTCACCTGATACCTCGGTGAAATTCACTCAGAATTGCCACGAAACGTAAACCAAGTACACGTGGATGTTATAGGTTACTTCATACTTATTTCCTTCAAGAATTGGAAAGGAGGTCGTTCACGGAAGAAACTTCATCTTCAAACTTTATCTTTGCTCAACTTCTCAAGCGAAGGTGAGTTTGAAGTATTCGTTACGGAGCGGTGAAACCCACAACGCGTTCAAACTTGTCAGCCTTCGAGTCCGCCACAAAACTTTCCACTCTTTTTTTTCTGCTTCACACGACATAGCAAATCTTCTGTTGCGACACTTTGTTGAGAGATTATCCGAAGGTAGAAAAACAAGACAAGCGGGTGGTGACGGTTTTCCGATGTTTTCTCGCACTGAGGGTCTTTCAGACGGAGACGTCAACCGCGAAAGAGGTTTTAATGGCGTGGGGACAGACTGGATGACGGAGCGTTCGGTGGAGAATCCGAAAACATACGTTGGAAGGTCTGAGGGATCAACGACAAAACTTGTCGTCGGCTTTTCTTAGTCCCACCTTCCCCGAATTTCCACTAAATTATTAACGTATTGATACCGCAGGGGATTTTTCAAAAGAATCAAGACAAGCGAGACTCTAACTCTACGGTTATTCACGATCCAGGAGTTCTTTAGACTCACCTTTCTAACAGTCCAACTAATAATGATCATACCTAATTTAGACAAATTAGTAATTGGCCACTTTAGGAATTTGAATCCAATGATCAATTACAGTGAAAAAACGATAAACTTCAACGCGAACTTGATTAAAAGTTTATCTTAAATCGAATTAAATTGTCGGAACCCATTCTAAACCACATTCAAAGTTTAAACGGATTTAAAATCAGTAAACTGATGTTGAGTATCTACACTAGATGCACATAGATCGGTACATAGATGTGTCTACATTTCTCCCAGTAAAAAATTTATTTGGTGTCTCAAGTAAAAGAAGATGATTCTTCGATTCTGCTTAATGCTCAAGTCCTAATTAGGCTAAATTACAGCTCCAGAGAGTGAATAGTATAGAAATTAGCAGTAGGACCACTCAGCTGATCCTGAGCCTGGGAAACGTCAAGTCGACGGTGAAGTGGTGAATCCTCGTATCTCCACTTTAAAGATTGGAGATACGAGGGTTCATCACTTCACCGTCGAAGTTTAGTCCCAACTTTAGTCTTAAGGAGGCTACATCCAAAATTACAGCTTCATAGAGTGAATAGTACAGAAATTAACTGTAGGACCACTCAGCTGATTCTGAGCCTGGGCAACGTCAAGTCGATGGTGAAGTGGTGAATCCTCGTATCTCCACTTTAAAGATTGGAGATACGAGGGTTCATCACTTCACCGTCGAAGTTTAGTCCCAACTTTAGTCCTAAGGAGGCTACATACAAAATTACAGCTTCATAGAGTGAATAACATCGAAATTAGCTTAAGGAGCCACTCAGCTGATCCTCGGCCTATTCTACTTGCAGTGTAAGTCCTAAGGAGGCTGCATACCAAATTACAGTTTCATAGAGTGTATAGCATAGAATCGCCGGTTTAACTGCCCGTTGCTGTTAATTGGTATCGCGTTACATTTTTTCTTTATTTTCCGCATTGCACAATTTTTACATGACTCCTAGCGGTCAGACATATCCATATCATCAATTTAATAAAATCATCCAGCAGTCATTTGCTAAATCAGCAGCATCATTCCAAAAATTTTTGGGATATTCAAAATTGTAATTGAGATACTGTCTTAAACCATGCCAGATGCCCCAATGGGATCCAAATGATTGGACTAATGCAGAATGTTCGTATACAATTACATCATTATGTAGCGTTTAAATTATTAACAGGGTCATTACGCGCAAAAGGTCATTTTCGAACTCTCCAATTTTTTTTCTGCAATGTACTTGGAAAATTATGAAAAAAAATCATAGATGTTCTACTCTGAATTCCTTGTGTAACTGGATAGTCAGCAGCGCTTGATTTTAAATCTAGTTAATTATATTAATTGTAATACAATTTGGTAAGGTGAAGTGATGACGCGGCACTGGAAAAGCACTTGTAAAGACAGTGCTTTCGAACCTTCTTTCTTCCTGATCTCTTCTGATGTGAAGTCATGTCCTGCGATGATTGATAAGTTGATGCTAATGTGTCATCACCTAATTCAGAAGTATTTTCAAATTTCGGTCAAAACATCGGTTTCCTGTCTCTGTAGGCTCTGGTGGTCGTCACTTACTTTTTATGTTTTTGTTACTGTTCACGCCTTGTTAACTCCGATATCAACTTGAATTGGCCTTTTTCTTTTTTCTCAATGTAGTTTTCACGATCCTTCTGTCTTAAAAGTGATACAGATACAGGGTTAAAATGTTTCGAGGGTGAAGTAATGACCAAATCATAGTTTTGGGGTTTTACTTGTTAGGGGAGTTTTACTTTTGTGAAAACAAATACAGAATTTTCAACAACCATAACATTACGAATAGAAAGTATTTGAAAAGATTAACATGAAGCCACTTTCTTGGGAAAGGATGGTAAAGGAATGACTCCTATAAAAATACGTCCACGGCCTCCACACTGTAAACTACTCCACAGAACCACAAGACCGATTGACGTTCTTCTCTCTAACCTCCTCGGGCAGCCATACGTGTCTTTTACCAAGAGGATTCCTTCCCACCCCAACACGTTCTAGTGGGAGCTTCAGGAGCTAAAATAACTATTGAGGTGACGGGATGACAAGAATCATCTGGAAACAACTTCTGAATGATGTTATACCAATTTAAAATTGGTCAAAAAATGTTAAACTCTGTTTTCTGAATCTTAACAATAACTCTGACAACTAAGTGCAATTGGGGAAAAATATCAGGGGTGGTCATTGAGCAGCATGATGTCAAGGATGACGAGATCAGTCGCGGAAACCTTAAAAATGGCCTCTTTGGACTAGTTTTTCAATTTTCAAGAATATAATATTCACTTCTAGTTGTTGAAACTTTGGTACACGTTAGAACTAGGTAGAAGCTACACTATAATATTTTTTGCCGGCATGTATCGCGCAGATGTATCCGTGGAATCAGCCAGCAACAACAAATTTACCTTGTTTGCGTAATGACACATCAAGACACTAATTAGTTTTCTCTGTTGGGGGGGGGGGGGTGTGTCAAGAACCATTCCATTCACATAACAGTAGAAAATCACTGGTGGGACAAGTAAAAGTTCAAGGATGAACATACAAGATGGGCTGGAACACGATGGAGGTTACTTTTGTTTAAACCCTTGAGACAATTGGTTTATCAGAAACACTTGCTGACTCAACTTTTACGTGTCTCAAACCTTTTACGAATTCGCCTTTCACTATCGCATACAAATGATATTTTGTTCTCTCTTCTAAATGTACTCAGCAAAAACACGAGTTGATCCTGGTGCAAATAATACTCCGAATTATCATCGGTCTTCAGTTAGAAATAACAACATGAAATTTACAATTCACTTAAGAGGGTGCACGTTCAATTCCGAAGCTATGAAAATAGAGTCGTTGAGTACGTTATTGAACATCAAACGAAAACGGCGAGCGAGGTTCGGGGAAACCAATCGTGGAAGTCGATTTCTTGGAGCTCGTAGGAGGTAGAATGAGAATGAAAGGAAACAGGCATCCAAGGGGTCGAGGAGGAGAATGAGTTGGTAGAGTGAGGGAGTAAAGGAGACGAAAGGAAAAAGGAAAGTGAAGATTGTTGGTGGAAATAAATGCGAAACAGCGAGAATGAAGAAAAGCAGCGATTGTCGATAGAGGATAAACCAAGGTGTGGCGACGAAAAGGAAATTTCTGGAGGCCGCATTGATGGACGTGAAAGAAGAACGTTATTGCCAAATTATTCCAATACCCAACTTGGTCCAAGGAGCGTTTCTACCGACGAGATCCGAAATTCCAATCAAATCGTGAGAACTGTTCCAGGTATTCACAGTACACGCAAATACAAGGGAACATATTTTCGGATTCAGAACGATTACGGTTTGAAGGAGCAGGTGTTACGGATATATACTCTGTAATTGAACGTCAATTCAACTCAATGTATCAAGTTCAGCCCATTCGAATCAGGATGATTCGTAATGTATTAGTACCACTGGGTTATGCCTGGAGACCACTAGGCAATCGAAAGGCTAAGTTCGTAGTTGGGCAGAATCGGCCCACTCTAGGGTGGGGGGGGGGGGTGATTTTTAAGGAGGGAAATCACCCATAAATTCCCAAAATGAAACATTCTGACAAGTGACCCCTCATTTTAAGGGTTTTTTTTCTGCGATGGTGAAATCAGAATTGCGTAACCTTATTCCGATCTCAAACTGGAGCACTTTGAAGATAAAGAAAAGTGGTTGTTAGTTGAGATGTTCTTCGCGTTTAGTCTGCTCTAATCTGATAACATTTAGCGTTGAAAAATCTATATGCTGAGGGGGGGGGGGGGTTTAGGGTGGGGGTGAATTACCCATAAATTCTCAAAATGGAACAGTCTGTAAAGAGGTTTTTAAAACCTCATTTTAAAGGTTTTGTTTACGCTGATCACGATAGTAAAATCAGAAGTCAGACTTCAGATGCTCTTCAAGGACATCAAGTCCTTCGATGGAGACATTTTACATAAAACCAGTCATTTCTTCAAAAACTCGCTCTTATAGTCATACTGCATGACTGTGGATTTTTTCTTTTCCAATGAACGTGAAGTTGAAAGAATAGCCCCCTACGAAAACGGTAGATGAGAACAGTCATAAATGGAAACACAAGGGTTTGAAGGAGAATCACAATTAGTAAGTGGTGGCCCTGAAAAGGACCGTTGAAAGATGTGTGGGGGCAGCTTCTGAACGATCTGCTTTGAATCTACTTTAGCTACTTTGATCTACTTGGAGCTCGTGTACTTGGTCACAGCCTTAGTGCCTTCAGAGACAGTGTGCTTTGCCAACTCACCGGGGAGAAGTAGCCTGACGGCCGTCCGGATCTCCCTAGACGTGATGGTCGACTTCTTGTTGTAGTAGGAGAACCGAGAAGCTTCTGCGGCGACACGCTAGAAAATGTCGTTGACGAAACTGTTCAGGATGCTCATCTCATTCGAGGACATCCCTGTGCCAGGGAGGACCTGCTTGAGTACCTTGTAGATGTAGATGTCGACTCCTTCCTCCTGCGATTCTTCTTCGTGTCTCCCTTGGCTAGATTTTTCTGGGCCTTTCTGGCCTTCTTCATGGCTTAACCAGTTGCTTTAGGCGGCATGTTGACAAGTACACTAGTAGATCGAATACTCGGTATTTGATGAGGAGACCGTCACAAGTTAAATGAAGCAATAAGTGAAAATTTCCAAAAATGCAGAATGGCGGTTTGTGCTTTGTGCAGACGGTGTGTTTGACGAGAAGAGCTTTGTTGTTTCTTCAATTTACTGGTTTTATGAACTCCAATGGCAATGCGTTAAGCGTTGAGGCTTGTCCATCGAAAAAAGGACGTCTGGTAACCTTACATGTGAACCCTTACTTATTAGTATACAAACAAGCAGTCAAATAGCGGTTGTTATATTTTACAATAAATGCAATACATCATAAATTCAACACATAATCAAACCAAGTGCCAGTTTGCAGTTGGGTAATATTTGTCGTACCCAAACTCATATTGAATTTATTCTTTTCTGCACCTCTGACCAGTAACGTTATCCTGAAAGCTTTATTCCGAAGAGATCCAAAGCTGAACCAATTGTAAGTTACTCTGCGATATGGGGTTTCGTTCCCGGAGGAATAAGTACGGAACTACGTTCCGCCCAGCAAAAAAAAAAAAAAACAAAAATATATACCATTTCATTCTCAACAGTTTCATTTAAAACCGACGAAGACCGTCAAAATTCAAGAAAATTCGGTTAAAATTTACCTTTCTCTTAGATTTGGCCATCCTCATGTCGCGGGAGGTTTCTGCTTCCCCGGGTATGACCTTTCCCCAGACGACGAAGGCGATCATGGTGTAGGTGTAGAGGAGGACTAGAAGCGGCACCACGTATTGGAGACTCAGTAAGGTGATCGAGTAGACCTGGCGGATGTGGATCGAAGACCACACTTCCTCACATACGCATCTACAGAAGAATAGCATTAGGATTAGAAGAAAATATGCGTTAGTTGGCAATTACTAAACTGGCATAAATATTAGAAATATTTAGTTGCTCTAGACTATCAAAATAAATTATTTCGTATTATCACGAATTCAATTAAGTACTCAGGTTCAATCAGATAGCGCTGAGATACAATAGAAATTGGCAGTTGTCGTTTTTCTTACAGCGGCCCTCCGCAATATTGATACTAGATAATTTATCTTAAATTCATTGATACTAACTAGATTCATGAACTAGTTAGTTCACTCTCACCAGAAACTTCGCAATCATGTTAGTACTATTCCGGAAAAAACCGTGCGTAACACGAATTGTATTTGCTCGTCATCGATCTTCACCAAATGTCGTAGACACGAAATCCAGTCTTGCAGCACGGCTATAAGAGCGAATTTTCGAAGAAAAGGAAGCTATTGCTCGCGGTCCATAATTTTAAAACTCAAATTTCCGAAAAAACCTAACTAGTCAGTGGACTATCGGAACCAACTGAAAACCCACATGTTCCCAGAAAAAATACGTAGGTGTAGGTGGAAATTGAACAAAATTACCTGAGAGGAAGAATCTACTCTTCTAGATGTTTTTTTTTTTTCTTTTATCTTGATCAACGCCACTTTTGTATTCATTCATTTTTTTGTTCGTAGCATTATTTTGTCTGATAATTTTCGGTCTTCCAACATTTTTTCGTATTGGAATCAGTATCAAGATGATCCTTACCTCAATTTATTTATTTTTTTTTAAATATATAGATACACAATTCAAGAGCCCACGAGTTTATTACTAGTTCGATTATCTTTCAATTTTAGCCTTCTTTCTGAATTGCCTTTTCCAGTTCTTTCCCAGGCAAAAATGGTCAAACAAACAAAACATTTAATCAGACATGACAATTTTCATTTATAAAATACTTAGGTATTTGGCCAAAAATAATTCGAAAAAAATTGTTAGCCTGACTAGGTCAATAAGTCGTTTTTGGTTACCAAGGAACTTTTATATTTTTATTCAGCAATAAGCCTTTCGCATAAATAACGCATCCGATTAAATAAGAGAAAGTATTCCTGATGAGTTCAGTACAAAAATTTTTTGTACTGAACTCATCAGGAATACTTTCACTTCACTAAAAAACTAATGAAAGACGATGACTGACGACAACTGACAACACGAACAGAGGCCAGATTTGATAGGACATTTGAAAAGAGACGATTGTTAAAACTATCGATAGTACTATCGATAGTTTTTGGAAAAACCATCGATACTATCAGAAACCGAAACTATCGATAGTTCAACACCACTACGGTGAACTAAACAGTATGGGCGGTTAATGTAACACCATCTTGTCACACATCAATGAATGAAACATGGTATTACGAGATATTTTTGCGTCCTGAATCCGATCTCGAGAAAGAAAAACGAGATTTCAACTTCATTTAGAGGTTAAACTGACCATTTTTTGAAACTGGACCCGAGACAATTTCTCAAGCGACCTGTAAAGTTGGAGGGTAGCTGTTTAGGTCTTGAATACCTTCTAAACATTGGAATAGAGTCCTAAATCTCGACTGGGAGTATCACTGAACCACCCCAGTGGATAAAATGTTGCTATGACCGTTGTATCTCGCGGGTTTCGATCTACCTGTCAAGGCATCTCCCCGTCGTTTTTCTGACGTGATGGGGCTCAGATGACCTCGGGAGCGGATTCAGGACGCAAAAATACCTCGGAATACCGTGGTCCGGTCAAATAGTCCGGACTTTTTTGTTGTTGTAAACCTGGTGTAATTGGTATAATAGCAGTAAAATGTGGTTAGGAAATAACGTATTTGAAAAGTGATCTACAAGAAATGGAAGTTGAAGAACTCACATGCTTTATAGTTCTTATAAGTGGATGTATAATTTCTTTTGGGAATCTCAATGAGGGCATTGTCAAGGCAAACATGCCCCTTCTGCATGGAATGTGTTTTGCCTATCAACCACCAATATGGGTTGAACTCAGGAAATGTGTATCCATGTAGCAGTGCATAATGAGGAAGTAAAGCAGTGATAAGTACTACCCTTAAACCAAAAACTATTTGTCGAACCAGGAAAATTCGAAATCTCCAATTCGATCATATTCGTTTCCCGTATTGTAAAAAGTTTATACCAATTCTAGAAAAATTTCTACTGTTTATATTTACTACTTTCCTCGTAGTGAATACGGAATTGCGATTTTACGGAATCGATTCCACTGTGCAGCTTTTTTTATGCAACCACTCCGAATGATTAGGTTGTTGTTATAGTTCTTTTAGCATTCAAATCGAAGTGAAGGACACTTCACATTGCCACGCTCGCACCACAGCAATCATTCAAATGACCCGTAAAGCTCAATGTATTTTCCACGATTTTATGCAATCGTCCAAAAGCTCGAATTTACGATTCGTTGAATAGTATTTGGGTACAAACAGGCGGAATTTCAATATGAATTTGTTGTTGGGCATTTTACGTGCATAGAGCCACAAATGTGGGACTTGGAATAAGATTAATATTCCATCCGCTTCAAGCACCTAAGGGAATCTGGGATCTGGTGTTTAAATACCAATCTCATAAGAGGCTAGTACAGCTTTCACCAATAACCACCAATCCGTAACGACTCAAATATTCGTCGACGATAGGAGTGCAAATTCATTCAACCTCATAGACCACGTAAATCTATGAAACCTGATCAAATGGCATTTTAATTGCGATGTTTATTAGGGAAAGCAGTTAACTCAGAACCTCTGAGGAGATTCGGGAGGATTGTGATTATTAGAGGAGGAAACTGGAAATAACTGCTCGTAGAAGTTTAGCCGTTGGAGAGGCGGAATGAGCGAGGCTCTGAGAAATCTGTAACAGATAAAATTATACCTCGAAGGGATAACGATTATTCTACCTTCCCTCGCTACCTCCTGTTTCTCTCTTTCACTACCAGCTTCACATCGCTCACGTACCACCAGTTTCTTCCTCAAATATGAGTATTTACCGCTGATAACCAGGAAACTTTCTGTAGACATGAGAGTCGCATGAGAAGCGGATTATAAATACGTTCATCTGAATAGTTGGAAAATGTAGAACCGATGGGAATTACGTGAAATTTGAATGGATCACGCAGATACCCCCCCCCCCCCCCCTTACAAACAACATTTAGACATGACCACCTAGAATTGGTCTCACGTATGATTTTTCATGGATTAATTAAAGGGAAAAGGTTAATCATGGATAAGTCCCACCTGAGACCAGTTTAAATACTATGTCATTGGTCTGCTTGTTGTTTGTATTCATAGAAAAAATACTTCTATTCTCAATAGAAGAAATATTCATAATAAACATCTTCAAGTATGGTTAACACAATTAATGGTGATTTCTTGATGGTAGCCTCACAAAAATCATTAGTCATTTGACGTAAAAACCGGTCCACTCTGGAAATTCTTGACACGGTTTGTTATCTTCTTTGTGCAGATCATCCCTCTGTATATATCACTAAATAATTGAATAATTACTATTATGAATCATCACTATTTATTAACAACTAATAATTAATAACTCGATATCTGAAAAACATGTATTTCTCGCTCGCTCGCTTCGCTGTTGCCAAGCACTGTGGATGCCCGCTGGCGCTCACATCTCAAAAATAAATTAAAAAACAGCCCCCAAACCACAGATAACATAAATATAGATTAGTTGGAAATCTTCAACCCTTCTACGTCCGCTATTAAGTTCCTGATCAGCGACGGGAGGATATATCGCACTTCAAGAATAGGAGTGTGACAAGTCGAAAAATTCGATTTTCGAGTTATACCCATAGGCAGATAGATCTTGACGGGGCAAACAAGAATAATATAATATTATAATATATT
This sequence comes from Stenodema calcarata, assembly GCA_963920205.1. Classification (NCBI taxonomy): domain Eukaryota; kingdom Metazoa; phylum Arthropoda; class Insecta; order Hemiptera; family Miridae; genus Stenodema; species Stenodema calcarata. The sequence goes on along the minus strand of OY986051.1, from coordinate 7,625,416 downwards.
CACCATTGTGCTCAGCATTAAAAAAAAAGAAAGAAAGAAAAGGACCTTTAAAATGACGGGTCACTCGTCAGAATGTTTCATTTTGGGAATTTATGGGTAATTTTCCCCCCTAAAACTCCCCAAGACCCCCCTTAGAGTGGGTCTATTCTGCCCATCTACGAAATTAGCTTTTCGATTGCCAAGACGGATTTTTTGTGCAAATTTGAACTTTTTATCTCAATTCTATCGAGAGTTATCGTCCGGAGTGACACATACCTACATGAATAGAATATATTATAATACTTGCCTGCATTGCTGTTGTTGATGCTGGAATAAAGTTTTTTTTTAAATTTGCGAGTTGAAACGTGCAAAAAAGGGTAAACAATCAAGGAAAATCATTGGAAATTAATATAAAAAATCCAAAACAGTAATGTAACAACTCAAAACTCTTTCTCAATTTATCTAACAAAAGTAGCCAGAATTTTTTCAAGTCGCTGGTTATTGATGAAGAAGGTGGCTGGAGCTATTCAATTTACTTCTTCTTTTCTCCGTTTCGTTCCTCTTTCTGTTGCGTTTTCCTGTGAGTGTCGTTTATTATTTGTAAAAATGGGAAATTAAAATTATCTTAGTTGCCTCTCGTCGTCCTCCTTCTTCTTCATTATTGTTGCAGCTAATTCTTCAAACTTCTCATACATCCTGATCAGTTCTCTTTTAGCTATCACCCTTAGCCCACTACTCTCCGCTCTAAGCACATCATACCTTCCGCAGTCCTACAGGACATGTTCCAGCGATTCTATTTCTCCACACCTACACCTGCCAGACTCCACTGGATTAAATTAAAATAACTTTTCGGCAAAGTTCTCATGAGCAGATAAAACCTGGACCATATACTCGTACCTATCCACCTCAATTCTCATCTTCAATCTTAGTTGGACACAGAAAACTCGTCATATACTTGAAGTGCATAAGGCCAACCTTAACACGCCGTATTACATACTTATATTCAGAAACGTTCAGAATTGACTTAATCAATAGTTTTCACTTAACTGATTCGTTATTTTCGATGAAATCTAGAATGATGTAGAAATCTAGAATAAGGAATGAGACAACTAGAGGACTCCCATGAGAATTTAAAACGTCGTCCTCTAATTCGACCATTATGCTAATGAGTAGCTGTGAGGCGTTACGACCCAACCCTCCCACATAACCATACGATTCTGCAGGCGGTCCACAAGCGTATTATCATATCAAATTAAAATCCACTTGTTCTCCGTCACTTCGGGCGAGAGATTCCTCCATGTTTGGCTTCGTATTTCTCTCACGTTTTTGCCGCGTTCAAAAATAAACATAAAGCGCTACGTGCTCGCCAAAAAACGGTCCAGAATGTCGGTCATACAAACAGTCAACGACTTAGCGAAGATGAAAAACCACATTTCATTCTATCGATATTGTTCGATCTGATGGAATTGTCCAAAATTTATGGCATCTCAACATTCTGTCACGCCTCAGGGTGTACGAGTATTTGTGGTAGTAGGTCGGCATTTGAGTCTGCACCGAATCGATTTGAGATCGTGCACAAAATTTCAATCCTGAGTAAGCATAGACACACGAAATAATATTAGCGTCAGTATGTAACTGCGGTATTGGAGATAGGAGCAGGTTTAGTTCCCAGTTAACTGTATGATTGATCTGCATTTCAGGATACGTTTGATGAAACCCCTTTCACAATCCCCTGGCGTAAAGAGTGGTTGGAAACTGATAGCTAAACATTTCCAACCCAATCAGCTACTCAAACTTTAAGAATTGAGCTGAAATTTCGCCCTTAGATTTATACTTACTAGAGGTATTTCTGTCGAGACGTATTTGAAGACAAAGAAATCATTTTTCGGGTAATTTTCTCCGAGTGTGACAATTCGAGGAACTGCCCTGTTATTAAAAAAATGCAATTCAACGCAAATTTTTGACACAAAGGTTTATTATATTTTTGTACAGATCATCCTTCTGTATACTTCATTAAATGATAAATGAATTATTAATATGAATCATCATTAATTATTATTATTAAATAGTGTCAAATATAGATCATTGTTAATGATTAATATTATTGTTAGTTATTAATAATTATTATTAATGATATTATCAATTATTATTATTGCTATTATTGATGTTATGTGCCGCTCGTATCAGCTGGACCAGTGTGAACATTGACCCGGCAGGAAGGAACATGAACTAGATGTTGATCTGTTCCAACTTTGAGCCCTAATTGTGAACGAACGGATGGTCGTACAAACCTCCGGATGGTCTTAAAAATTGCTAACTCTATTTATAGTGAAAACTTCAACGTTCGATTTGGCCTTCCCATTGATCCTAGGATTATGAAAAGTTTCAAGGATCATTGTGCAAAGTGATGTTAATTCATGTTATCATCCTTCTGTCTACTTCAATAATTAACCATTTGAATCGCCCAAGAGAAAAAATATTATGTACGACCCTAAAAATTTGAGGGTATCAAGATATGTAGATGCAGAAAATCGAATTTAAAAAAAATCGTCCGTACGCGGCACTTTGCCCAGTTAGCGATGTGCTAAAATTACGAAATTTGGTTTAGGGGTTCATCCCCACAATGGTCCTTGAAACTCTTCATCGCCGTAGGTCAATGGGAAGCGGTTTAAAATGAATTTTCAAAAACTCATATCTCAAAAAATGCATACGGAACGGTATAGTTTTCAATTCACATTTGAATAGAGTTTATTATTTATTATTTTATTTTTGTCATGGGCGATTTTAATGGTTCATTATCGATTATCCGATGACTTATAAATTGATACCACTACCGTCTCGTATACAAAACCGATTGTGTAGTAAATTTTACTCATAAACCGATCAGTTTCCAAATACCAACCCCGGACCTGAGATTTTAAATAGTATGAAAAGTTTGCGCAAGAGCAAACCGTTCCTCCGAATGCTACGTAATTCATGTTATGGATCGGCCAGTGTTCTATTCATGAAAACTATTCAGTTTAAGATTAAGCCGCGCATAAGATTACTGGAAGTAGAATGAAAAATTATATTTTATTCAGTAGTTACTTCCATTATGAAAATGAATGTTAAGCGTTATTATGATCTGGCAGGAAGAAATAGTGACGGTAACGGCTCCAACATTCTTTAATAATCTAGGTGTGGACCTTGCACCTAGCGGCTGATCATAAAGCTTTTAGGAAGGGAATTATGAGTGAACTACCCAAGAATTACCCAAGAAACCATTAAAAGTTTCCTAAATGGCGTTTTCTTCAATGTTTCCCACCATTTTATACCTGAATAGAATTGATTCACTAATCATATATTTATTTTTATGATAATTTCACATAGAAAATACGAAACAAAAAGTGGTAGGAGGAGTTAGACGAGGAGCATTCAAATCTCCAATCCGTTTGGATGTGGAATGTAAATGACTAGTGACACTTCGCATATTGTCCAAGTTGTCTTGCCAGCATTAGTGTGGTTTTCATTATTCGTAAGGAGTTTCATCTTCCTGTCATTTTGACAACTACAAGAGCGAAAAGAGGAAGAGTTAGTTAAACGTATTTAAGACATCGAAATCGCACATCACTTCTAAGAATAACTTGTCTAACTTCATGGAATCGCTTTCATTTCTCACGGATTTTGTCCTGAAAAAGCTATTGTTGCTCTTGAAAATTCAATTTACAATCGAGTGATTCGGTATAAGAAGCGCACTTCCAAAGCGGAGGAGGGAATGACTACTCGCACTTCGGCCGCTTTTAGCGTCTAAGGACGCTCTAGTCGCCATCAGGCGGAAATAAAAGCTTCCAGGTCTTGCGGCGTTCATTATTGATTCTGCAGTTGATACAGACTCCGTATGTGAACCATTTCACTGTACCTGAAAGAAAATGTTTTCAGAGGGAACAAACAGCCCAATTTTGATAGCATATGGGTCTGCAATTCTTCAGAAATAGAATTTAGGAATATGAATATTACAATGTTTGTACTGACTTGCGACAGACAATGTGCCAGGGTGAAGGTTCGACCAACTCAGATACGAAAGCGATCGGTAAGGCCGTGGTGAGGGCTATGACCCAAACTAAAAGGATGACCACTTTGGCCATGCACTTGCTCATGCGCGGTTTGAGCGGCCAGAGAATTGCCATGTAGCGGTCAACGCTGATGGCGACTAGAGTGTACGCTGAAACCTGTAACAGAAACGAAACACAAATTGAACCATATTGGAATCATGAGAAATGGTATGGTGAGGCAAGGATTTTCCCAACACCCGTGTTTCCCAAACTTCCCGTATTTTCTTAAGCATACCCTCTGAATCCTTTCTACATGATGTAAATGACTTAGGTACAACATTTCGTCCCGATCGGACGACGATCACATCAGTATTCTTTTGAAGGTATGTTTATATGTTTAAATCTTTAAAAACCCTGTTTATATCAATCTGTAATAATCTTACAGATTGATATAAACAGGTTTTAGATATTATCTATCAATCTGTATCTATAACATCTGTTTATATCTGTTGAGATCCACAGTTTTTAAAGAGTATGGGAAATTTTCGTCACAATTCATCAACAAGTTGTTAGCAATCACTCCTCCCATGCAGATATTATCTGCGCAACATGATTATCATTGTAATCTTGATCATCTCAGCATGTATGAGTGTCTATGCTATTCCGGACACCAATGATTTCATCTCTGCATTTTTCTCTGCATCATCTCTGCATCATCTCGTGCAATGATTAAAGACATACTTGGTACTTAGCACAGATGGATTTAAAGGCGTCACTAATTTCACACAGGTGATTTCATCAACAGTGTTAGTTCCAATGTTAATCTGATAAAGCAATGGTGGTGGATTCATAATTAATATTTACAGTCGCCTTGATTGAATTGTTCCCAATTGACGGAAGAAAACTTTAGCGGCGTTACTTCATTGGAATAATATTATTGTGAGGGGAAGTTTGCTACAGAAGAGGAAATGAGTATCCACAGCCTCTAATCGTTTAGTCCCTCAGCGTTTAATTTCCTTTCGTTTCTGTTTAAACAAGTACCTGAGTGTTTAAAAACTAATCGCATCGAATTCTTTGAATTATATAAGAACACACTTAATGAAATCGTCGAAGGGCGGGTTCTTAAACTATTTCGGTCACTCTGTTAGCTTCCGAATTGATTTCCCTGCTGTTTCCTCGAAGAAGCGAGAAGTTGCCGAGTTCCTTCACTAACTTCCCTCGGATGTCTTCCAAGATAGAAATATGAATTGATTTCCATCCCCAACGTATACTCAAGCTAGTTCTTCATATTCTCCTCCAAGGGAGAATCACTATCGCCTGAGACGGTATGTTACCGTCATATAAAATTTCCTCTGAATATGAACTCTCTTCGTTAGTTTACATGAACTTCCATTTTTATTATAACTACCACCTGACACCACAACTTGTATCACTTATGTAATTTGACATCATAATTCGGACGTAGCATTTTGGATTCTATAAAAGTTACCGAGGAGGTACGTAGACTTCCACATCATGCGTATAGCGTGAATCCATAGTTATTAACGAAGTCCATTTCAAATTTCTTTATTAGTAGGGAGATAATACTCAAAGGGAGATACGGTCTAGACCCACTCAAACTCGACATCGATCATCAACATCATTAACCTCCCTTTTAGTTTCTCCTTGTCGACAATCTTTACAATGTTTCTCTGATTGCTCAAATCTCTGGTTGTGAGTCTTTGCTCATTAAACCTAGTTCATGGGGCTGGTCAAACTCACCCCTTTGTTTTTAATCGCTCGCGACAGGTTCGTTACCCATCACAAAGCTCCAAGTCTTCGCTTCACAACAACGGAACAAGAAAAAAAGAAAAAAAAGAAAGCTGGGGAAAGTTTTTTCCTTTAGCGTCAATCGGGATACGATGATCCAAACTTTCTTCAAAGAAAACTTGGGAAAATAAGGCGGATGTTCCAATCGTGTATCGATTCGAAAACACTGACTGACTCCGTCAGACTGAGGCTGAAACATTTTTCAAAGGCCTTTTATTTGATGTTAATTGACAGTTCAATTTGATGTTAATATAGTTACTAAAACATTGTGGTTCATGTCGCAGTTAGTGAATTTTCGAACAAAAGGAAGCTATGTATAATATCACGAGTACTATACACAGGCTTTTTGGTGTCTGGATGGTCTAAAGCGGATTTTGGTACAAATCTTTTTCGGAAATCCGAGTTTCAAAAATTTTGAATCCTGAACAATAGCATTATGTCTCAATATAATATGTATATTATGTATGTTATATTATAATAAACCTACTTAATAAGTTCAAATTTGGACTTCGCCATTGTGTTCAGCATTGAAAAATCTATAAACTTGGGTGTTACTCGGCAAAAGATGGTGACTAAATTCGTCACGTAGGTATCCAATACTCTTCTGGTATACAAATAATTGTTTGATTACCCCCCTCCCACCACAAATTTTACTTCGCGTAAAACTCATCCAGTTTTACTTATTCGTACGAATACCTACTGCTTCGAAAATTCGCTCTTACGATCATGCTGCATGGCTGGAACTTTTTAATATTTTTGTCCAAATACTTTTTAGTGCATGTTTTTTGGACTGCTACTGTTGTTCAAATTTAAAGCCATTTAGACTCAAAAACCTGAGATGTGCCTTTTTCACAAATCTCATTTTTTCATGTGTATATAATTAAGTGTGATTTGGGAAAAAACAGCTCAGGACCCGGACAATAATTTTCATGTTCAAATCGCAAGTTCAACATATTTCGTTTCCATTTTTTCGTCTGCGCATGTTTCATTGAAAAATCTGTACTTTGCGCCCAAATATACAGGGTAATTGGGAACTCGTACACACATTCCTTGGGTTAATACATTTTCCACAAATTGGTACCGTTTTTCGAAAAAAATTATCAACAATATCAAAATGAACCTTAACAATCGGTCATTCAGAAAATTATTTCGGAAAATCCAGTCTTGCTGTTCAACCTCTTCTCGACGGCATTTTCCGCGGCTGTTACTGGCATATTCACACCCAACCAATCAGTGAAGTGACGGTATTTCATTCCCCATTGAAGATTTCCCTTTCACAATATACATTGATCACCTAGGTAGGATTTCTTCCATGACCGACTGCCAGCGTGCTCGATGTCGAGTTGACAGCCATAACGTCGCTTTCGCGTTGCCTTACGCGTTTCAAACCACCACCAGCGGTCATCATGTTTATTCAGAACCGAAAAACGTCGTTTTTATATGTCAAACCCGTCGAAACTGGAATTTTGTTGTTATTTCTCCATAACTAGGTTTCCACCCAATCCACGAAGCTCACTAACAGTTTATCGCCTTTCTTTAGGAACAGGCGGTTTTAAGAGGACAAAAGACTCTTCTCAGATATCAGCTATAAAATATGGAATGAGATAGGTCGTATAAATAATACTCACTCCGACTATAGGATGAGCTATAGGCGATAATATACACCTTCCATAAAATGGCTCAGAATACAATGATTTGGACGTTAAGTGGCACGATGGTGTGGGATTTTCATATTTACGTCGAAACCCCTTTTCTCATTGTAGTATTGTTAAGAGATGAATAGTGTCTATATATTCATACTCATGCTTGACTAATTACCTAACGCTTGCACTAAACATAAATGTAAGGCATTTTCTTGTTCGAATTATAGACATTTTAGAAACAATTAAAAAATCAAGTATCATCAACCCTTCACTCACATTTTCATCATGGGTTAACCATGGAATTAAATGAGTTCAAGTTGGGTTTTACGTTACTCCATCAAACGCAGTAAGTATATTGTTTAAGAGTAATTGATTGTCTGGGTGGAAAATTAACTGTTTCGATGATTGATTGCTTTTTCATTATGTACGTTCGTAGCTCAATTATCACTAGTCTGATATTACGCACAAGAGACTGGTGAATTAGCGGGTTGACAGTTGCGAGCTGTAACGAGAGACCAACGAGATAATAATACAAACTTCCATTTCGAGTACCTACGTATGTGAATTGCATAACTAATAATATTACAAATGAGTCAGAAGAACTAATTTTCATTTGTCAGAAGTTTCGCTTCGATTGTACGAAAACACATCTCACAACAAAAGCATATTGCAAACCCCATTATACACAATGCACTGAAACTCAAACTGACGATCGCTTTAATACGGTACACATTGATATTGTGGGACCGTGTGTGTCACCGTCAGAAGGATTTTCATATTGCCTGACGTGCATCGACTGATTCACATCATGGGTTGAAGTCGTGCCGCTGAAAAACATTACTGCGGAAACAGTAGCAGAAAATTTTTATGCAAATTGGATTTGTCGATTCGGAACTCCAATCCACATAATTTCTGATCGAGGAGCGCAGTTCCGATCCGAACTATTCCATGTACTCGCCAAGATATGCGGTTCAAAGATGAACCACATAACGGCATAACACCCTCAAGCCAACGGAAAGATTGAAAGATTCCACCGCATATTAAAAGCCGCAATTAGGGCACATGGAAATTGCAGTGCACTGCCGAACAAAAATAAGGGATCACTGTAAAAAACACACCGTAATGTCACACTTTTTGAGTTATGTGCCATAGTAAAGACATAAAATGTCAAAAACGGTGGGTACAGCTTTCGTACAAGTACGCAACCACGAGGGACATTTTATGTCTTTGCGCCCCCTCCCACACCCACACCACGTACCACGTACCTCGTACTTCATTTTTTTTTTGTTTAAAAATTGTAGTTTTAATATAATAAATAAGAAACACAAAATTACAGTACAAATGATCACCTGTGTGTAAACAATTATTTAAACAATCACGCTCATACCGCAGCTTGTCGGCCACGCACTCCGCAGTGGTTAACTTAATATGGTTAGGAAAAATCGAGAGCTATCCAACGAGTGGTGAACGATTTTTGTACGATAACTGGCGAAGTTCCGTAGCAACGAATCGGTTGTACGTGAAAATCATTAGAAATTTTTCATAACGCTTTCTACGTCACACCGTAATGTCACACTTTTTGAGTTATGTGCCATAGTAAAGACATAAAATGTCAAAATAATATGTGTTCTGTGAAGTATTGTCAGATATGGTGAAAATTGTCGAACTTTCAGATCATTGCAGTCTATTCGTTGATTTTATTCGTTACCCTTGCAATTCACGTATGTAGGTACCCGAAATGGAAGCTTGTACTTCAAGGGATTTTCCTGCAAGTAACGGATTGACGGATTGGGTGACGTAGAACGTCTTCAACCGAACAAATTAGGTCTTGAACGACCTGGAATCTGGCTGGAACGACTTGGAATGTGGCTGGAACAATGGGTTTTCATTCATCTTTGTTTTATGTTATCCGATTTTTTTGTGTGCATATTGTACAAATCCATCACATAGTAAAATTGTGAATTCTGAACTACTCAGTGACGTAAGGATGTGTTTAGTGGAAACACAGTAAAACCTCTAATCTTCTCAAATTGGAGAATCTATGAAGTCATAAATTATTACAAGGAACAAATCTTAATTTTTTTCGTAAAATGAGTTTTGCTATACTTCGTTTCAAACAGCAGTGAACCCCATATAAAGAGATGTAGCCGTACAAAACATGCCTAGGGGAAGACCCGTAAGGAAAATATAGAGACGGACATGATTAAATACGTGTAGATACCAGTAAAGCCTCAACCAGGTTATCTTTTATGTTGATAAAACAATTTTATACGAGCTGGTCATATTCCTCATACAATAAGAACGTTACCAGGCGCCGTAAAGTGCAGGCAGTTGAAAAATCGTAATCCAACAGGAGGGAAAAATCTCTGGAGAAATAAAAAACGCTGAGCTATAAAAAAATGGTTTCATAGTAGCATACTTAGCGCCTATTTATTTACGTGGTCCAACGATGCCACGAGGTACATCAGGGATAGCGCGATTTTTAGAGAAAAAACACTCCACCATATCAAGCTGTGCAGAAATGGTGAGCTAAGCAAAAACTACCTACTCCAATATTAGGATGATTTATGAGCATCGTATCCATCAGAGTATTTCAAATTTAGTGAAGCACATAACAGTCAGATACAGTTTTATCAAGTTTTATCAAGGACTGGAGTATTTCTCCCCAACAACAATTCCCGTCAGTAACGTTAAGGGGCGAGAGTTCTATGCGATCTCTTCACCCTAACAGTGAAATATTGGACCTTCATCAAAAAGTTATCAAGTGTTATCAAATACCTCATCACGGGTTAACATTTGTTCAGCACCTGTGAAAATATTACCGTTGAATATTATAGGAAATTAACTTAACAGTTATGTTATTGATATGACAAGTCGCACTGTGAGAATTACGGGGGCACATCTCGAAAAATTTGGAAAACCGAGTTTTTTTCGTTATTGGCGATTTAAAATTAGATAAAGCAGAAACGGGAGGTTGCTTATGAGTCATTTTACTGTGGTAAGAGAGAAAAATAAATTGTGTAGGGTCTCTATGGAGGGTCCTGGAGGCAATTCAAAGAAAACCAAAACTTTAACCGGCGTTTCCCATAAAACAGTGTTTTTGAGATTTGCTCCTGTAATTCTCACTGTACAAAATATAATATATATGGTGTGAAACCGGCCGTCTAACGAATGCCTGGAGGTCAGGTAGTGGGAGAAAATGTTAGCCAGTGTAAATGGTGCGGTATGTCCGCAACAATATGGCACGTAACTTGAAAATGGAACTATTATGCACTCTTATTGATTTGGTTTCACGTTTTTTAAAAATTTGTATAGTTGATATATATCAATAAGAGTGCATAAGAGTTCCATTTTCAAGTTACGTGCCATAATGTTGCGGACATAACGCACCATTTACACTGGCTTGCATTTTCTCCCACTACCTGACCTCCAGGCATTCGTTAGGCGGCCGGTTTCACACCATTTTATGTTCACTCCAGCTTGTAATTTACTCCTCTCGCATCCCAAATTCAGTGTTGCTCATAAGGAATTTTTCACTAATTTTCATATTCTTTATATTAGGAAATAAAAAAAGAGAAAAAATGTGAATCGCCGTCAATGCCGTTATAAAATACACCTGAAACTTCTATCACGGTCGAAGATGATCCTTTAATTATTCGATAGGTCCAAGGAAAGAGGTGAAAAATATCAGAGTTTTCAAAACGTATCATTTCAAATAGAACGGAGTTTTGATTTATCATTTTCATTCGAACCATCGTTTAAACCCTCCGATCCACCATATTAAAATTAAATTTTTGGGGTTAAACGTGTTCTACACAGAAGGTTAATCTAGAAAGCAATTTATGGACCGTTGCAGAGAATTTGTATTCAAAAATTAGTCTATCTATCCTCAACCCGTAAGTTGGATTTTCAACTTTTTGTACCCCAAATTATTCATCTAAATTTTCTACGGAGATCATGCACATGAACAATTACGGAATTGGTAGGTACATTGAAAATTAAATAATCAAAATAATAAAACAAGAAAAAGAATAATGCAAAATATAAAGGGAGCGAATACAAAAGAAACATTTACCTACAGAAACTCGTTGCACTGGATGAGTAGAGAATTAATATTTAATTCACGTATCAACGTATTAATTTAAAATTATTGTGGGAGGCCTAATTTCCGCGAGACCTGCACGGGTAATTTTTAATTTTCTAGAAATAACTCAAAAATAATTTGATATTAATTATAATGATAGTAGCTCCACGAATAATTCAAGCTACTAAGGAGAATAATTATAATTATGTACTAATAAGTGTGTGTTACATTGACCAATTAACTGAGAATTATCTGAACTTTGTCACGAAAACAGACATGTCTATAATAATATGTATATTATCGGTGCGGGAAGGGGGCCTCGTTATACATTATCTCTTAGTTCTATGTATTACACAGTTGAAGTGCGAGTGTGGTTAGGAGAGAATGGCAGTGTAGAGTTATAATATCATTAGCATTTTGTTTCGGATAGCCGTGAGACAACTCGCTTTCAATAACGAGATAGGGAGCCACTCCGATCAATTGAGTTAGCCCGAGGTTAATTTATTCCCTATTCAACCTACAATACGACACGCCATTTTTCCCTACTACAACTACCAATTCAGAAAACGACTCGACAAAGTTAACAAAGCGTGTAGCAAGCACAAAAACATACCTAGTATTCTATTAGCGATAGTTAGTTACGCCATAGAATTAAGAATTCTATTCACACATAGCATGGACTACGTGAACAATTGCCATTCAATTAGGAGGTGATTTCTGGCTTGGGAGAAGCATTGTAGTCCCAAGCCTTATCTGAAGAGGGTTTGGAGGTCTTCAATAATCAGCCGGACCTTCGAGGAAAGTGGGGGTAAATGGATTGGATCAGAGGTGGACGTTCCTTTGTAGACCGCCTCCGGCGTTAATTACTAAACTCAAGTTTGGGCGTCAATACCAAGTCCCCTCAGGCTAAGGGTTATTTCTAACAACCTTATGCCATTGAATCCGCTCCAGCTGCCAAGGCTAATTCAATATAATTGATTGTGAAGGTCTCACGAAAAACGTTATATACTATGAAGTCGCAACTCGTCGTTTAAGATGCAACACCGCCTAACCCACTTTTTCCAGTTTTTCAGGAGAGACAAAAAACTGTTTATTCCTTAAGTGCCCTGCTTTTCCAACTGAAGAATGATGTTTTTTTATCTCCCAGTGTCTTCCCACATACATTATAGTATAATGAATGTGGGAAGACATTATGATAGATTATAATAGAATATTAAGACATATTATGATAGATTATAATAAAATCATTAAAAGTCGAGAAAAAGAGAGGGTTAGGTGGTGTCATCATTTCGGCGAATAACTCACTCCCATTGGTTGCTAGGCCCTGACAACTGTTTCTAACTTCTTTGGCGCGGTATTTTGAATCAGAATCATATAAAAACTCATTTTCGCCAAAAAGTGGGTTAGGCGGTGTTGCATCTTAAACGAATTAATAGTTACTATTAATTGATAATTTCACACCTATTTCACACTGTGTTTGTCCGGTTGGATTTGTATTTTTCGAGTTGGATGGTTCGGTCCCTAAAATTTCTACAGAAATCGGTTTGCTCGTTCGCAAACGTGACCAAACACGTAACTTTGGCTAAATTTGTTAGAGTTTTATGACATTTTCAGGAGTCAATGGTATGATTCTACATGAAACTCATCAACTAATTTTATCTTGAGCGATCGTGGAATTCAAGTTTCTCAAAAATCATCAACACATTGATATTTCAAAGAAGGTACGAAGGTACTCGTACATAAAGGGTCGTGAAATGTATATTACACAGTTTTAACGGAGTTCCCCGTTAGGCGACCATATAAACTGCTCCCATACCAATGATCGTGATTTGATATTGTCACGCAATTATAATATAATATAATAAGATATTATCTAATCCCATATCATGACGTGATATTGTCACGCAATTACTGTTCTGTGACGCGTGGCTCGCGATTAGAACTCACGAGACAATGCAGTGAGGAAGATCGCTTCTAGGCTTAACTTGTAAGTTGATACTCGACTGTTTACATAGTAGCTAGTAGCGGTTCTGAGGAAGGACTGTTTAGCTGCGGTTCAAAGCAAAGTGCCAACATCATTACAATAGCTAAAAACAACTTGGCCTTGACTGAGGTTCCTCATGGCTTCTCAAAGAAGGCGGGATGGTAAATATACAAACTTCCCCCGCTGTAGCTAATAATTCCAGCAAATTGTTTACAGCGGTTAGGTGTGTAGGTTTGATACGATTATCTCATTGTTCAACTGGTAGCACCCCAATCCCAAAACTCTAGGTGGTACCGTGTAGAGTCCTGTGAATAACCAAAAGGTGGAGGACGAAATGGGATTATGGACGAAAAGCTGATTTCTGAGAATATAATCAAGCTCTCGCTTTTCCACAGAAAGCACATCTCTCGCAATGTCTACGGTGGTGGTTTAAAACTGTTCATACTTTAAAGATTCGTTTTTTAATATTGTGCAAGAGGTTAGAACGCCCTCGGTTGAATTGCTTTAATGGTATCTGTTATCTGGTCGGTGCACCGATAGGACGTCAATTGTACGTAACAGTTACATTCGGTTAGACCGAATGAAAGAAACATTTCGTGAGATCACCGAACAACTCTCTACAGTCGATATACGAGTATATGTGTGCTAAATGTAAAACTGCTAGAATAATCCAATTATTGATATGAGACCATTAAATGGAGACCATTAAAAATTAAATTTTGTAGACCAAACGGTAGTTATCACGTTGTTCAATCAAAGTTGTCCAAATAAAGATCTCTGACGCAGTTTTACCAGACACCTCAGCAATGAACGGAGAAAGGAGCACCAACAATACACATCTGGACAGAGATATAGAGTATTTTTCCTCCTCCAAACAAACCCCTGGTACCGCTCAATGGGTGAAAATAAATGTAAAACGTTTTACTCTACAATCTCGCGCTTAAGAACAGGCCACCTTCTAAGCAACCAACACCTCCACAAATTGGTATGTTGGACACAAATGAATACACAAACCGTCCTGGGATACCGGAGACAGCGGAGCACATAGTTCTTACATGTCCACGATACGCTCTACCTCGTATAAGACTCTTGGAAGACATCAACACGTGCAGTTTAGAGAAGCCCTTCAACTTGGACACTATGTTAGCCGCCAACGAACCAATAGTTTATAAAATATTATTCAACTGTTTCAAAGACAATAAGATAATCAGTTAGTGAACTTATTAGAAAAGTGTATCTTTAATTTATAATACCTGCATGAATGTCTTGTAAATATCTTATGTGCAGTCATGATGTTTGGGGCTGAATGTAAAACTTTACGAGGCTAATAAATCCTAATTAAAAATAAATAAAAAAATTAAAAAATCAAAGTTGTGATGGGGAGTGAGTTAGGTGGAAATTTAATATGTAATACTAAACCTGAGGAGGTTTTTTTTCAAGAGTTACGTTTTCTAAACAATATTTATGACTGGATTCCAAAGGGGTTTCCATCAGCCCCTCTTGCTATATCACCCTTTCTCGTACATTCTTGATTCAGTAGGTTTCTCTCAACTTCCAACGTATTCAACGAAAAACTGTCCTCATTCTTTATAAATACTCGCACTTTTTCATTGAGGTCGACCTTGGTTTCAAGACTTTTAAAACTTGAAGAGACCTTCTTGTTTGCCACTTCCGAATAACCTTATGTTTGATCCAATGCCAAGTTGTCACTAGATGACATTTACTACGTCCTTATTTCCGGAGCTGGGGGGTGGCTTCCACCGTCGGCGGTCGACCTACAGCAGCTTCGTTGTCACTTCCCACCATTCTTCCACTACCGAAGGCAATTCGATACATTTTTCGAAAATTCATCGAATTCAGCTGAATTTTGAGTGTTTGGTGGAAGGAGGGACTTTATGGTTGCACGGTGTACTTTCTAAGATAAAGTTTTAGTTGGACGAACGCTATTGGGAAAAAGCTGCAAGGTATTGGATATCGGTTCATTATCTCCTGTACAGATCGCTGTTCTGTATCCAAAATTCTCGTGTCTCATACCAAGAAACTGGAGACATGATTTAAAGTTGTTATTATATTTCTATGTAATCACACTAAAAAAAACTCTGCAAATTCTTGACACAACGGTTTATTATCTTCCTTGTGCAGATCACCCTTCTGTCTATACCAGACTGTGTTGCAAATCGGCACCATACCATATTCTCACCGTACTCATACCATTTCTTTCCTATCATACCGTACTGTACTATACTAAATCATACATATAATAATATACCATACCATAGTCATACCATGTCGTACCAAAATTCATTTTGAACCCCTTCCCCTTGACCTAGGGTTATGAAAAGTTTCGAGGACCATTGTGGGGTTGGTCGAAACCCATAAAAAAAATTTCGTAATTTTAACTCAACGCTAACTGGGCAAAGTGCCGCGGACGGCGTACGGCGATTGGCGTACGGCGGACGGACGGATTTTTTTTTATTCGATTTTCTGAATCAACGTATCTTGAAACGTAAACCAACAAATTTTAAGGGGGGGGGGGGGGGGGGTTAAAATTTTTTTTTCTTTGGGCGATTCCAATGGTTCATTATCGAAGATAATAAACCAAAATGAAGTACGAGGTACGCGGTGTGGGTGTGGGAGGGGGCGCAGAGACATAAAAGGTCTCGTCGTATGACGGACTAGTTGGCCTCCTTCCAGCCGTCTTACGTCATACGCTCGTGCGTCATAGGCTCTGACGCACTAGTTGGTCTCCTGCCAGCCGTCTTACGTCATACGCTCGTGCTTCATAGGCACTGACGTACTTGTTGGCCACCTGCCAGCCGTCTTACGTCATACGCTCGTGCGTCATAGGCTCTGACGCACTAGTTAGCCTCCAGCCAGCCGTCTTACGTCATACGCTCGTGCGTCATAGGCTCTGACGCACTAGTGGCCTCCTGCCAGCCATCTTACGTCATACGCTCGTGCGTCATAGGCTCTGACGTACTTGTTGACCTCCTGCCAGCCGTCTTACGTCATACGCTCGTGCGTCATAGGCTCTGACGTACTTGTTGGCATCCTGCCAGCCGTCTTACGTCATACGCTCGTGCGTCATAGGCTCTGACGTACTAGTTAGCCTCCTGCCAGCCGTCTTACGTCATACGCTCGTGCGTCATAGGCTCTGACGTAATGGCCCGCCGGTCGCTTGTGTTCTGACGTGATCTGAGGGAAAGGGTGAATCAAGGGAACAAATTTTTCCCGTTTCAGTTTATGTGCCAAAGCAAAGACATGAAAATGTCAAAAAAATATGTAAATAGGTACCTAAGCCCAACTGTAATGTCAATTTTCTGACAATGAGTTTTCGACTATAGTTTTCATACCTTTTTACTTAAGTACTTATTGCAATTTGAGACTGATAATGAGCTGTTTGCAAATAAAAAGTCTGATAACTACTTTATTACATCTTATTAATCTATTTTCAAGTTCCGATTCACAGTTGAATGTATTTTATTTAGATGTCGTAAAATTCGAAAACGATGGAATGACGAAACCTGTCGACTACTGACTCAAGTGATACTGTCGACTTCTAACACATGTAGGTCGACTACTAGTGCAAAACCATGTCGACTACTGAAGAAAATGTTGGTCACTGGTATCGACTACTACCTGGAGCATTGGGATTTTTTACAAAACTTGTTTTTCCCTTTTCAAACCATGTTGAATAATATTTCCCGCTGCCAGGTCTTTTAGGGAAGGATCTTGGGTACACAATGAACAGGTTTGCAATGAGAAATAGTTGATAATAATAATTAATCGAACATTTAGGATCTAGACATTTAGACCTAGTGATCTAGACAGAAGGGTGATCTGTACAAAGAAGATAATGAACCGTTGTGTCAAGAATTTGCAAATCATTATCTTCTTTGTACAGATCACCCTTCTGTCTAGATCACTAGGTCTAAATTTCTAGATCCTAAATGTTAGATTAATTATTATTATCAATTATATCAAGTACCTAGTGAAAATTATTATAATTTATTGTTAGGTATTAATAATTCGTATTTATTATTAATAATTATTATTATTAATTATGATTAATTAATACGATATAATTCTGGGGTTTTTAATACTACGTCGGTAATAATTTTTCTATAAAAGAAGTACCTACCAACAAACATTCGAAATTACCTTCATTTCCGTAGCACGAAACGCACCTCAGAACAACAAACTCGACATCACTTGAGCAATGTGATGTTCCAAAGAGCTTGTTAGTATGAAAATGGACCTGTATTTCAACAGTTTGATACACGATCGTGTTGTGAGGCACAATCTTTGAGCCCTCATTGTGAACGAACGGCTGGTCGTACAAAGCTGCGGATGGCCTTAAAAAATTCTACGGAACAAACTCTATCTAAATATGAAATAAAAAACATACCGTTCTATATGAATTTTTCGAGATATGAGATTTTCAAATTTTCAAAATTCGTTTTGAACCCCTTCCCCTTGACCTAGGGTTATGAAAAGTTTCGAGGACCATTGTGGGGTTGGTCGAAACCCATAAAAAAAATTTCGTAATTTTAACTCAACGCTAACTGGGCAAAGTGGCGCGGACGGCGGACGGCGTACGGCGGACGGACGGATTTTTTTTTATTCGATTTTCTGAATCTACGTATCTTGAAACGTAAACCAACAAATTTTGAGGGGGGGTTAAAAAATTTTTTTCTTTGGGCGATTCCAATGGTTCATTATCGAAGATAATAAACCAAAAAGTAAATTTTGAGGGGTGGTTTATATATGATTTTTCGTAGGTTCGATTCCAATGGTTCATTATCGAAGGTGATGCAAAAGGCCCTACACGTAAAGGCATTAACTGAAAGCATTATTATAGGAAAGCATAGGAAAGCATTATTATTTCTTTTCAAATTAAGTTCAATTCTTCATTTCAAATCGTTCGTCCGTTCTTTCTTTTCGAATAGTTTTTTTTTTTTTTAACTGTTCTCTATTAAACTCTAAGATATTCTATATTTCCACGCTTTCTTTACATTTACTCATGCCCATTGATTTTGATCCCCTGAGAGGAACGTCAATCACGTCCGCGACGCCTGAAGGTTGTTGGCCGCAAAGCCCCAAGCCCAGCCTGCTTGCTTTGCTTAGGAAGAGAACATTCACAATAGAAGGCCACGACGAAATTACTGCAGTGAGCGTTGGATGTGTATTTGTAGACTCTCACTGGTATTATGATATTTCAATGGAAGTAGAAATGCGAGGTAATCTCTGATCTCTCCCCGCTTACTATCACGATCTTATCGAACATGTACCGTCCGCTGGATGCGTCAGAAATAGCGTCGGCGGTGATACGTATCAAGGGAAAAAACTGCTCGTTCCACTCCAATTTTCTTAAGGACGCTTCATTAGACTGAAAGCCAACCGCATTATCCAAATTGGAGCTGTGACGATAATTTTTCAGTCACAAACTTGCTAAGTAGTTACATCAAGTTAAAGGAGACAATGGAACTCCGACTGATTACGACAAATTGAAAAATCTCCAACCTTTTTGTGCGATTGCATATTCACCACATGAGTCGATGAACCGTTGTATGGGTTTATTGTTAAGTTCGTTGGGTGTTTTTTCCGCCCAGTTATATCCAACGGGCGACTGTGTATGACAGATTCGGGCACAATGGAGCAGATTCTATAGAAGACTTTTCCGAGTTTCGCCTCTTTTGGCGCCATTCACGATTGTTCAAATCTCTGAAACAGGCGTGTTACGTTATCCATAAAATATGACTCTTTATTTGAACATTGTTGACTGAATTTATTACTGTTATGATTCATGTAGAAGTGATTTCATAGAACTTCGCATAGAACTGATTTCAATGCCATGTCAGTGAATACAATTCGAGTGGGAGTGCAGGGAGGTAACCCTGGCCTTAAAAATGAATATTTCATGTTCAAATTTACGAACCATCGAAACAAGAATACAAACCCATACTTTAGGACATAGGAGGGTTCACTCCCGGATCCGATGCATAGGGGTGGGGGTTCATAGGAAAGCCGAAATATAAAAATCCTTAATTCTTCCTTCCCGTGAGGCAGATGAATATTAGGTACTTTTGGTATTTGGTAGGTTACAAGGGTTTGTAAAGGGACATGTATAATCCGTAAAGCGACAGGTAACAGAGGTAGATGGACACACCCCGAGTTCTACCCGTCAGCGACGGCTCCGACAGCTAGTTTGAGACTAATTTGATAGTATTATACTAGCAAGAATGCCTTGGGAGAAGAGGGCATGGTATACACGGCTGCACGAAGAGCATGGGTAACAAAGAAGGAAATCCCTTGATGGTCGATGCTATCGTGGTATTGTTTGAAAGTACGTACGTTGTTGCCTATGGAAATTTGTTTGAGGCGATACCTACGACTACCAACGTAATGATACCTTTCTGCCGTAAAGGATGACGACGTTGAGACCTGTTTGTACCCACTGCGCTTGAGAGCTCACGACAACAGGAAAGTTTTCCGTGTCTCTTGCAGCAAAAAGCTTTTGGCCTTCAGCATCTTCCGACCACTATCTCCACACGAAACATGAAAGCCGTATTTTGTTTGCATTCATTCTTCTACCAGGGTCCCATCAAGAGAGCGACAGGTGATATATCTATTCCACCTCCTATATTCTCCGTATTTTTAGAGGAAATGGTTAGGCGGGGGGGATGGGAGAGATAGGATTATTCGTGAAAGCCAGGAGTACGGATTATTTGTGAGCACAACTGTCTTTCTCGTATTTCATATGGTAATCCGTCCGCTTCGACCGACCGGGTTCTTACTTATACGTCTGAATCCTCGGGATGCCACTTGGAATACTCAAGCGATCACACAGGTGTGGCGTAAAGACACCAGCAGATGTTACGCAACACGTGTTCGTCAAGTATATTGAAATCGGCTCAGGTAAATGAGAACATTTTGAAAAAGTGAAACCACTTCAACAGCCCTCACTGTAGTGTAATTTATTATTTTAGAAGGGATGACTGATTATAACACATTACTTGGAAATCTATTTTGATACCAATCTATTTCCAATCTAAATCTTTAGATGCTGCGGTGAGACATATCCATGTCAAAAAGTGCTCAATCACATGTCACGAAGCAACATAATATGATCCACTATGATAGTCGTTTGGGGCGTAGAGTTGCTCCAGATATTATCGTCTAAATAATGTTTTAAATAAGAAATAAACGTGACTTCCTCTCTCGAGTAGATCAAATCTACATTTAGATTTATGAATGTTGATTTATGAATTCATTCCGTAGAAACGGGACGTGAAGCGGAAATTCGACTTCATAAAATAACGAGACTAGAATCAGTCCCACAAAGTTAGTCGGGCATCCTCACATTTCCCATTACTCGAAATAGTCCCTCCTGATCCAACATCATATTGATGTTCTTTCCCGATCGAGCCTTGGAATCTGATCCAGCGATCTCCGGCGTCTCGTAAATAACATCCGGTTTGTGATTGTGAACGACGGATTGGGGTTTATACGATTGAGTTGACAATTTCATCTTGTACGAGTAGTTACCAGGATCGTAATTGTAAGTTTCAAGAATCGACCGACCATCATAATGGGATTTTAGGTATTATCCGCCGAAACAACACAATATCGAAGAAAACCCTCGTATTGATAGAATCATAGATATTCTTCAGCGCAGGAGTTGGAACGTTGATTCTGAGTTGACATAATGGGAGGCGACCCGTGGAGGTACCTACCCCCTACGGTATAATTTCATTTTCCAAGTTCATACAAGTTTCATTTTTAAAAGTCAAGTTTTGAAAATGGATTGGTGAAGTTCCATATTTTTAAACTAAGGTAGCTTCTGTTAGCTAACTGTTTTGGGAACCTCTTTAAGTTTAATATTTAACGTAACCGCTTCAAATAACCGAATACTGTCCAGTAACCTAATACCAGATAACCCTTTGCCAGAAAAAACCCTATTACTGGAATAACTGTTTGGAGAACTTGGGAGAAAGGCCTTCAAGGACGTGATCACCACTAACTACCTGGCAATAGGTTGGCTGGGACCTAATACCAGGTAATAGGTTACGGAAAACGAATACGTGAAAGGTGAGCACCTACCATGAAATATTACCATTATGAATTGCCTATATATTGCCAATATTCATTGAGGCTAGAAAAGCGATTATTAATTGGAAATTCAATTATGAATTGGATTGATGAGTAAAACTCTTGGTTAGGATAGGGAGTAAGCTCAAACTGTAGTGGAAAAGGGAAGCCGTCAGGAGAAATTAGGTGGCAAGATAGGGGACGAGAGGTAAATAATGGCCAGCGTACACATACAGGGCAGGCGATCCCTCCTTCAAGTAAGTTTTGGGAGTTTGTATCAGTTAAGGCAAGTTTTAAAGTGAAGTGTGTATTTTACTCTACGTCTGTCCATTCGTTAACTATCCTCCAGGCCGTGTAGGCAGGGACATTTGTTTCATGACCATATTCTTGAATTCCTTTTCTTCGAAACTCCGCTAACAACAAGAGCACCTGGTGAGAAAACAGTGATGGTTCTCAACTAAGCAAACTAGTTAATGCTATGGGCTAAGGAGAGAGACCCGATCAACAGACTCTTTCAAACTTCTTCCACTAGTAACTGTACGATGAAAACCCAAGGGAGTCGAGTTCTTCAATGCCACTCTGCAAAGAGAACGGGATTTAGGTGATCCATCACAGTAAAAGCGGCCCGCTGTCGCCTATGCATAGAACGCCGCCCTCGTTCTACGAATGTTATCATTGAGTTAGCGTCGTACCACTCACACTGTTTCCATTATCTTGTCTAACCCTTTGCGAGTCATCAAGTGCTGTGATGTAGAAATGCGAAAGAAGAGACCAGTTGATTTAAATAAAAGCCTGCAAAATCAAAATGAAGTTTCCATTATAAAATTTAATCGAGTGAAATTCCTAATCCGCATTAGGTTTCGTAATTCACTGCTTCGATGCAATGAAATGTTGAGTACAGATTGCTATAAAGCATAGCATTCTATCAGCAATTTAGTAAATTCATCTTGGAGAATGGATTCTCTTTATTGGATTACGTTCTTATACTTGGAGATATATTCAACTGGGATAACTAGATTACTATTAAATAATACTAATAACACTAATAAAATACTAATAATGTACTAATAAAATTTTTATTAGTATATTAGTGTTTATTAGTAGTATTTATTAGTTATTTATTAGTTTACCTAATTCGCGTGATTAACAACACATCGAAAGTTCTAACGAGCCAGTCCTACTGTGTACCAAGGAAAATTGGGTTCGGAAGGAGTAAGTGGAAGAATAGCGAAGACTGGATAAAGCTATTGGGTTCGATGACATATTAATCCAAGGTCCTTTTTTCAGTGCTTTCCCACAACTCCTACGTTCATTGAACATTGATGTCAGAAAGGAGGCAATATTTCAGAGGAAGTAAGTGATTGGATTGGAATAACATGAGTGCGACGGAGGTGCTGAATAATTGAGGTTCGTAGAATTGTTAGGAGAGCGCGAAAAGGACCGGATCCCCCTGTGCCCTCAACGAAATATGTTGGAGAACCCTGAAACCCCACTTCAGGCGTGGGTGGCCAATCAATGGGTAGGAACGTTGTGGTATATTTTTAGAACAGTATTTATTGCGAAAATACTGTAATAACAAAGTTTGGGAGGATATCTCAGGACGCCGTAGGGTCCCGGTGAGTTTTAGTGATATTTGTCCACAACTTCCATTCTTGATTGTTAGAACAACGAAATGTCTAGTTAACAAACGGAGAAATATAACAATAATTAATTATAATTATTATCATTATAGTTAGTTATTAATATTTGAAGACTACAGGGGGAAAACGAGGTACCTAACTCGATATTTTTCCAAAAATGAGTTAACGATGGTTTCGGATAGATTTTTGGATGGCGGACACGATGGTCAAGTCAGAACAAGTAAAAATGAGTTTATAAGGCCTCAAATCGCTGTCAAAAGATTAGCGTAAAGGGTATCTGGTGCGGTACAGGTAACGACACTCCACCGCCTCAAGGCCAACTAAGCACCCCCCTTCAACTTGATTGTATTTCATCGGGGTTTTTTTTACAGCTTTTCTGTGGTTTACAGTAACCATTTAGGCCCCTCCTTATTGTAAAAAAATAAGCAAACGACTTCATCCACAAACGGCGGAAACTACCAGAGCACAATCATGATTACTAATCCGAAAAAAAAACGAACAAAGAATGAGCATCAACGTGAAGAATCATGGTCAACAGCTGCAAGCGAATATTCTTATTTTTCCTGCTAAAGCTTATAAACGAAGCCTTCCACTATCAAAATCAAAATTTTGAAAATACTTGAAGCGTTTCTGTAGTTCGTCAGCTCAAGCTTATTTCAGTTCAAGAAAAATGCAGTAGGTAATTTAAAAAAAAAAAGTACCTATTTACATTCAAATTTTCAATATTTTGTTCCACTATTTCAACCTATTCTGATAATAAATCGTCGTTTCAAGTTTTAAATCACGTTTTATTTTAGCAACAGGATGTAAGCTACCTTGGTTCAGACCCGCACAGCACATAGATACCTCATTTTTCCCCTGGCTTAGCTGAGCCTTTGGATGTTCAATTCCATATTACGACCTTATTTCAAACTTCAAGAAACATTGATTAATGCATCTCATCCTACAGTGGGCATTGAATTTATGAATATTTTTATTTCTTCCAAATAGGCTCAAGTTTAGCATGCGGGCAATATCCGAGGAATAATTGACTGTCCTGAACATTTGGGAAAAAGTGAGTTACCCCGTTTTTTATTGTAATAATGATAAATTTTATTATTAATCATTGTTAATTACTAATAGTCATTAATTAAATTATTACTATTTAACATGCTGTTTGGATAAGCTGTATATGTATATAATATATAATGACTATAATCTGATAACGGGATGAGATATCGCAATTCTGGCTTCACCATCGTGTTCAGCGTTGAAAAATCTATAAACGGAAATGTGCAGAAGATGGTTACAAAATTTTTTATAAAACCAATGTACCTAATGGAGACATTTTGCATAATACCAGTTAGTATACCTTCGAAAATTCCTCCTTATAGCCATGATGCATACCTGTTCGTGTAAGTTATTGAAAATAATAATTATTATTAACCGAAATTGCCACTAGACAATTATTGGTGAGGCGATTGAATTATTTGGTTGGCGGTTGTCGAACGTGTTATAAGTTTTCCGTAGTTATGAAAAGTCATCAGGCGACGTAGCCTGGTGTTATTTGTGGTCACTTCATCAACTCAAGTCTCATCTCAACCAACTCACCTCGCGTTCTTTTCCGTCATTTATTCCCTTGAATGATTAAGGTGGATGACCGAAAGGATTCGAACTGACAATCTCATAATGTTCATAGCCCTGACCACTCGTAGGTACCTCAATCGCTGTCGACCTCAATAATAATTATTGTGTTTCGATTTTTCACTCTCGAAGACGGATTTTGTGAAGCATACTTCAAACATTCGACATACGTCGTGACAAATCAAAATGACTAAAATCACTTATTTCCATTCAATACCTTTTACGTTATTGAATATTTTGAAGTGCCTAACACTTACGCACACAAACAGAAACAGTTGCACTTACTCGTACTCGTACACTTATTTGCTTAATGTATATTCGAACTGACCAGTTTTGATTCGAACAGACCTTTTCAGGCTAAAAATGATTCTATATCGAGGGTGAAGTGGCAACACGGCCTACCTCAAATGGGGCTGAACATCAAGGCCTACCTGAGATAGGGCTGGTCAACATGGCCTACCTCAAATAGTACAGAATAACACGGCCTAACTGCCATTTTTGGGCATATTGACTTTTTCTATTTAGCGGGATTCAAATTAATTAAAATTATTCGTCATCACGTAAGTTGTCTGTAAAGTATATTGACACCCAGAATAGTTGTAAACATTCACGTATATGTTCCCAAATGTTAAAAATAAACATTTTTTTGTCTCCTGTAAAAAAAAAAAAAAAAAAAAATTTAGGTCATGTTGTTCAGCACCATTTGAGGTGGACCATGTTTACAAGCCCTATCTCAGGTAGTCCATGTTGTTCAGCCCCATTTGAGGTAGGCCTTGTTGCCACTTCACCCTCGATATATCATAATGATCATCAATGGCATTTCATTTACAGATCATATCAGGGGATCACCCAATATCACCCTTTCCCCACGTAAATTTCATTTCATTTCAGAAGAATACGCCCTCAGAAGCGGGCTTGTAAGGCTTTAATGACAGATATCTTACTATCAAACACCTGTGAGTCTGATAGAATCCTCATGCCAGTTGAGTCCAAATGGTCATCCAAGCGAGTGCACGTCTCACTCTGATCGACTCAAAAATGACTAAAGCGTTGAAAAAAATCGATTTCAATACAAACATCGACACACCAACATTCGAAATACACGTTATATGGTATATAACGATACTTGATATTACATAACGATAATTGATATTATCCAGTAGGTACGCTATTATTTCCCGATTACTTCTAAAAGTCTTCGGCAAGATGCATAAAATGACATTGCATTCATTCATTAGATTCGATCGATTTCTGGGATATTGTCAGCCGGGTATCTTGGAGTATCCAGTTGAGAAACAACTAAAGGAAGTGCGTTGAGATGGTAGCAATAACCAGGGGACCCAAGTTATTCGATTTCTCAGATCCACCCAGTTCTGCTCTATTGAAAGTAGGATTACTGGACGGTGATTCGCCTTTTCGGCAAAAGACGATGGCTGTAAATGGTGGAGAGAGAGGCAGCGAGAGGATTGAGGTATATGTTGAATGAAGGAAGGAAAGGGAGTATCGGTTCAATGGCAGAAGTAAAGGTGGAGAGGAGCATTTGTTGGAGGGTTATTCGAATCGATGGCCTTGAACGGCCGCATTATCCCATCGTGCATCACCAGGAGCCGGCTCAGGGGTATAATGGCGCATGAAGATAACGTCAGGCCAAAACTTCGTAGCGCTTAGTAAGTGTAAGGGCACACTGCTCCTGGAAGGGTTAAGTTTTATGCTGTCTACTTATCATCGAGAGACAACCAGTCGTTATTTTCAACCCTGTTCGCAACCGAAGAGCAAATTATGTTTAGGTAAACATTTTCCCCACAATTCAGAAATTATTTGCACTCAACCACAACGGGTTGTACGTGAAAATCGACCGAAATAGAAACGTTGCATTTCTTTTAGTGTTAAATTTTCACAGATAGACCCCCACGCCTTAGACATATCCATGTCAAAAGGTTGTCTTGTTTTGGATTCTCGATCGGATTGTGTCTCCGTGTTTTTTAATTAAAAACACTTGAATTCAATAAACCGTTTACGTTGAACAAGCGTTTCAATTAACGATGTGTTATACTAATAACATACCAAGCGAACCAGAAATCACCTGTTCAGATACAGAGACTTTCGGTCTCTTGACTTTGAGTCAGTGGTGTCTTAAGCTAGTGCCATTCAGGACTATAAAATTTATGCAACTTGTAAGTGTCCGTACCTACGCAAAGAGTATCCCAATGGTTACGCCTTACTGATTCTTTTTTTTTTTTTTTTTTTCTTAAGAAAAAAAATGTTTTTCGCCACGAAATCAGTAGGTAAGTACATGTCGTGAGAGTGACCCAGAATCTTAAAATCGAAGGCTCATTTCGATTCGTCCCAATTAATCACATTTTCCATTTGGGTTTATTTAGGACCTGTGTAGGTTCACTTGGCTCAGTGAATTGTCGAAATTGTAGCGTTTTCGGTTATGAAAATCAATCAAGCCTCTTCTCAAATCGCTCGATGTCCGTGCCCAAAGATCAGCGGAGCAAAATAGCTAAAAGACTGGCCTTGTACGTACTAACGACCGTTCGTCGGAAACGCATATTTCGCCTGTCAACTGTGTTCAGTTTGAATAGCTTAACAGGGCGTTTGGAATTCATTAATGTTAAATGAGGCCGCGATGATTGATCTACGATGGTCACGCGGGAGGTTTACGCTCTTCAGTTTCTCTTCAGGCACCTTCCCTATTTCCTCTATTTCGTTTTCGAATTTGGAACAGCATCCAAGGTACGGATTTGATGGAAATCACAGAGCGCATTTTCTTTCTCTTTGATTGGTTTCCACAATTTTATTGCAAGTGATTAAGTTGAAGCTTTGCTATCATGTAACAATAAATTGCGGACGAATGGAGCCACACATATGCAGTATTTCACAGTGAATGAAAATGTTGCGGGAATAGGAGAAAACCGTCATTTTGCAATCTACTAAAGGAAAGACCGGCCTGACATAATAAAGTCATAACATCTCCTCGCCAACAGTTTGTATTGCCGTCGTCATGTAGAGAAAAGTAACCTTCTCCTCCCCGTCTGGCTCGGAGAGAAAAGGAGCTAACGTATAGCGGGCTATCAATTCCCAGTTAATTGGAGCTTAGCCGAACTCCTGTCAGGACCTTTCAACCCGACGTAATTGAGGCGATGGGAATGGGTAGAGGATAATAAAACGGAGGTTTCCTCTAGCATTTTAGTCCCTTCTCTCCAGACACAAAAGAAGTTACTAATTTGACCGAGCCAATCAATTTGACTGGCACAAGGTTTGTCGGTCTAAATGATAACCTTTTAATCCGCGATAAGTTCCAGTTGTTTGGCCATCAATCTTAACTCAGCTAAATAACTGAAAGCAAAGTATTTAAATTCACCAACGTATCAAACCTTGTATCAAACCTCAAGAAATATAACTGACGATGAATAAATCATGCTGGTGGCAAATGTCTGTCTCGTATATCCATTGTTCTGTGCAAATAAGGATTCAAAAATCAGCTTGGTTTTCACTTATATCAACTGAGGATTTTGTGGATTTTCCATAGTCAACAATTCAAGCATACTAATTCAAGCCTTGGCAATATATTGAGTACTCGTATTATTCTCAAAGGAATTTAAACGGTTATAGTAAATGGATCATTCAAGCAACTTTAAGGGAGATGAGGATCGTGAATAAAATCCTACAAGTGATTCAGCTTGTTTGCAGGCTCATTGTATAAAAATAAAAAGCAAGAAATACACGCTAAAGCGGGTGGAATTTTATGAAGCTATTTTTTTGTTGATTACCCAGCAACTGCATGTAGGCGAAATTGTATGGAAATAGGGAAGTTTTTTTTCATTTATTTATTCAAGTTACGACTGTATTACAACATCTCGCAACGTTTTTCTAATACATTGGAGCGTCTTTGTGGTCACTACTAGATGTGTGTACTGTTCAGCTGTATGGGGGATGATGGGCACTGTGGACTGGCGGAAATGCCTGCATTACAAAATCTGCAAACGGCCATTTCCAATTTAGTTACTTTATTCCTTTGACAATAATTTCTATGGGGTGTAATGAAATGCGAAATAACTGGTATATTACTGATTTTGATTAACATCATCAGCAGTGTCCTAATTGAATAACAGAATCCGCAAATTGTAACCCTTAATACACTTCTCAAGTGTCCTCAACCGATTTTTGTTTCTGGATTCGATCATCAGTCATTTGGTGAAATACGACCGAATAGGAAGATTGGAAGTAGGTATTTGTACGAGCGGAGAAGCGAGCAGGCTTTGCTACTATTTATACTTATCCAGTTTTTAGAGATCTATAAGAATAAATATTAAATATACTCAGTAATATGATAAATTATTTCCTCCCCGTCACACCTTTACTGCTGACTAGTGCCTCCGGTGACTAACCTGAACACCCCGTTGAGACCTTTCGCCTAATTAATCACAAACTAATTTTTAATAAGAAATTACGTCAATCTAAATTATGGCACTAATTAAAACAAAATTTGTTTTAATTAACATTTAATGTGAATCACCGGCAGGCATATCCTACGTTATTTGAGTTGAGTAGATTCAGCCGAAATCATGGTAAACCGGATATTCAATTTCCGGTTGTAATATGCAAAGTATCGGTTCGTAGAGGTCAGCTCGGCAGTTTCCCAACTCGTGTTATTAAAGAAGCCTTTTGTGCTCAGAGGAAACCTTACATTTCAACAACTGTTTCCTTAACTCGGAGGGGAAAGACGCGGATTCTGATGGTCAAGTGAAATACTCTCTTGCGGGCCATGTTGAATTTATTATACCTATTCTCTAGTGTGTGATACGCAGTATGTATTTCAAACGCTGTAAAAACGAGAACAAGTGGGATATTTTATCACTTGAAAGGTTTCTGCAGGTTGGGAAAAACGCAAATCGCTGTTAAAATGCCAATGTTTAAGTATACTCCATTAGCGTCCAATCCTAACCGTATAATGACTTAAATGTGGATGCACATCTGTCACCTTCAAGCGACCGAAAATTCGGATCATGGGAAATAACCTTATTTCCATTCTATTAATAACAATTCAAGTATGTATTGAAAACGCAACGTAACAATTAAAAAATAATGATAATAATAATAAAATAAAAATGGTTCATTATACAATCAGCTCGTGTTCTATTGTTTTATATAGAATATTTTTTTATATTTTATATATTTTTATATATTTTATATATTTTTTTCATATATTTCAATTTTTCTTTATATAGTTTCATAACGACAAAGTTTTGTGAGAATTTTGCGAGGTGTATCAAAGGGCGAACCAAAACTCCGAGGTTCTAATTGGGGTTTTGAATGCTTAGTCATTAATTAAACGATGGATTGAATTTAACTTATATATTTCTGACAAACCCGAAACTGCTGATTTCAAAAAGTTAGTTATCACAATTTCCCATTTACTTGAGTCACTCAAAGTCTCACCGAATTTACATTATTCAAATCGATACGCGTAGTTCTTCAGTGTTCAACTCCCGAACAGAACCTCATCTTCGGCGGGTACCCCTGATATTTACATTTCACTGGCATTCTACCAGTCGAGCTGTAGCGTCCTTGGACCTCAATATCCTGCAGCAGGTCTCACTCACTGTCCCGGCTTCAGGAGGTCAATCAGGCATTTCAGAAATCTGTAGCGACGAATTTCTGAGACTGTAGATCTATTCCTCCCTCCGTCCCATTACCCGCAGAAAACAAGAAGACGATTTACTGTTATAATAACTTCGAAATCATCACCAAAATTATTTTGAAATACGCTGGAAGGAAAAAACCGTTACTATTTTTAAAATCCAGTCATGCAGCATGGCTATAAGAGCTAATTTTCGAAGTAATAACTGGTTTTATGTAAAATGTCTCCATTTTACTGGTTTTATAACAAATTTCGCGATGGTGAAGTCAGAATTGCGATATCACATTTCGGTGTCAGATTATACTCGTAGTAAACATCTCAAGTGAAAACCACGTTTCTTCATCTTCAAAGTGCTCCAGTTCGAGAACGGAATAAGATATCGAAATTCTGATTTCACCTTTGTGTTCAGCGTGAAAAACCCCTTTAACATGAGGTGCCACTTGTCAGACTGATTCATTTTTGGAATCTTTCTCCCCCCTAAACGATCTTAGCCGAATCTACGTACTTAGCCTTTCGATTTCCAGGACGGATTTTTTGTGCACATTTGAATTTTTTATCTCGAGAGTTATCGTCTGGAATTACTCAAGTCATACACAAACATAAAGGTACTATATAAATATGTCCGGTTGTGGAAATGAAAGCACTCGCGGTGATATACTGGATAAATATTTTCACAGGAGTAGAAAATAGAAGGATAGAAACACTTAATATATACAATTGTAAAGTCTCTTTTGGCAGTGGATTCAAGATCCTAAGGATATTTTGGCAAATAGCTTCCTTATCATCGAAAATTCGCTAAAACTCTTTTTCAAACTTGAACTGAAATTTCAAAATTCGTTTTGAACCCATTCCCCTTGACCTAAGGTTATGAAAAGTTGTTGTGGTCGAAACCCGTAAACCAAATTTCATAATTTCAGCACAACTGTTCCTTTTAGTTACATTTACGGGGCAAAAATTAAAATGTTCGTTAAATCGACAGTTGAACGATTTTTGTGGATTAAAATAGGAAGAAGGTGAACAAACGTAACAACGGAGTCGTTGTATTTTAGAATGATCAGAGAGTTTTCGTGACGATTTCGTGGGTCTTGAACCGTATTCAACGCTGTAAGAAACAAAGACAGTCAAACAGACAAAATCAAATCAACCTAGGAACTCCTCCGCAAATAATAATTAATAATCCATCATGGAATAAGGTTAGGGTAGTCTTTTGACTTCCAGTTTTATTTGATCTTCGTGGATTCTTTCTCCTCGAATGTAGATGTGACCCATGAGAGATAATAACAGTTTCTACAAAACGCCAAGTTCAAATAACGAATATTGCGGTTCACTGCGTCAAAAACTCCGTTTGAGTTGCCTATT
Organism: Stenodema calcarata; assembly: GCA_963920205.1. Lineage (NCBI taxonomy): Eukaryota > Metazoa > Arthropoda > Insecta > Hemiptera > Miridae > Stenodema > Stenodema calcarata. The sequence continues at coordinate 7,593,526 of OY986051.1, read as the reverse complement.
AAGACTGAAAACCGCGTTTAGCCTGGTCAATCATCAAGAATGATTTATTGATGAAGTCATAATCAAACAAAGTTCACTTCACCCACCGGATCTAGAGCAGACAACAATGACACGGGGAAATAGAACGTTTAAACCCTAGCCTGCGTCGAACTTTCAAGAGCGTATCGATTATCATTAGATTTGACGGCTCTTCAAAGGCCAAGCCCCTCTACATCTAGAGGCTCCGCCTCGAGATTGTAAAAGTTAAAATTGTACGCAAATAGAAACTGAACTTGAGGAGTTAACGATCAACAATCCATCAAAGTCATCTGGGCTTTTAGAAGAAACAACATTGAAATGAAGCAGGGTCGATGTTTGGTTACCGTAAGAGAAGGGAATTTTTCGAAAAATGATAGCCGACGATACTCAGTAGTTGAGATGCTGATCTACTACTAGCCTTGAACGATTCCGTATTTGCAAAATTGAATCATTGGTTTGATCACTCCATCAAAATCCTTGATTTAATCTCGATTTCATCTAATTCGGATGATTTGTGAAGAAGGATGCTAGAAGTAACTTGAATGTAATGTTGCGAGAAGTAACTTGAGATTTGTAATTTAGGTACATCATTAAAAATAATTGATTTATCGGTGTGTGATATGCACCCACGTTACGATCACATTTCCCACATAAAATTCGTGAATTTCCCGTAACACAGAATTTTCAGTCGAAAAGGTAATAAATGTCTGCGTTTACTGATGTAAGTACCCTACATCAGAGATGGGCGAATTCATATTCATAAATATGAATACGAATAAAATTCATAAATCAAAAATATGAATATGAATACGAATAGAGATATGAATATGAATACGAATACAGAAATGAATATGAATATGAATAAAAATCTACGAATCATCAGAAATTCACATTTTTTTGTGAATTTTTCTAAAATTTACTGTATTTTTTGTGAATGTTATTCAAATTTTCCTATTGCACGATAAATTTTACTGAAATTCAGGTTTTTCCAAAAAATGTACAAAAATTCACATTTTGTTGTTGTTGTGAATTTTCCGTTATTCACATTTATTTTATGAATTTTCCCACGATTCACATATTTTTTGTGTGATTTTATAAAAACGTTTTGCCATTTATGGATAACTTACATTAACCTTTCGCCTTTTTACTATACATTTGAATCAATAACATGTAAAAAATTGGAATTTTAGTCTGATTGACAGTAAAAAGAAGAAATGTTAGTGCAATTCATCCATAAGATTTATGGATGAATTTCACTAACGTACCTACATATAGTACATTGTGCCATTTAACGGCACAATGTACTATAAAATTATCAAGAAGGGGTGAATTGTGGAACACTACACAACAAATGTGAATGTTAGTAGAATTTATGTATAAAAAACTTGAATTTCAGTAAAAGGTATTGTACAATGGGAAAATTTGAGTAACATGGACACCAAATACAGTAAATTTTAGCAAAACTGATGTAAAAATTGGAATTTGATTTGGAATTCACGGATTTTTTAAAATTTAATGAGCTAGTTAGGAAGTTAAAAAGTTGTTTTACCAGAAAAAAATCAAGATCGGACCAATAATAAACTGGTCAGCCTTGAAATGCCGAAAATATGTCAGGCCACTGGTACATTAACCCTAAATGCGGAAAATTAGCGACAGCATTCATTGAGCCGAGCGACAAGACGGAAACTTCGAAATATTTTCAGGAAGAGAGAACTTGAGGGCGTCATACAGTGTGACTCAAAGCGGCCGTCATATATTTGCATAACAGTCGCGCTTGGGAAAATTCTATTTCCTCGCTCTCCCACGCCCAGGAAGGATTATTCTACCACCGGCAGGCCTCGCCACATATAACCTTATTCCTTTTATGCCCCCGGTAAACGGCCCATTCTCCTGATCCTCCTTCTATTGGTCAATAACGGAACGAAATGTGGAAGAGACTGAAGCACTTGAGTGGTAAATCTCGGACGAATGAACACTTCGAGGTAGGAGAATGTAGGTATCTGATACCTACAAACGCAAAACCCGATTGCCATTCTCGAGAGCTAAAACTGTGAATTTGGTCTCATTTACAAGAATTCACATCGTCTCCCTTCTCTGAACATACCCGTACAGTGTAAATTGGATGATGAATTCATCCTACGGAGGGAAGCTTATAGATCATCGTCAAAAACACGTTGTCTACATTACCCCGTGGCCGGTATCACAAAACCCCTTCGATAAGACGTTATTCGAACTTTATTCTTCCACGAAAATGGATCGACCTAAAGATTCTGACAGGATTCATATTTAATGCTCTTCGCACAACGCAATTGGTCCATCTGGAATAATACTCCATATTATTTAGGGGTATAAATATTTCAGTATGACCGAATGGGCAAATTTTTAGAAGTAGATGTACATCCATTTGGAATACTTGACCGAATATAATATATTTGGACGACAACTGGAGATAGTATTTTTAACTAAACTTCCATACCTAGTCATATAAACAACAGGTACCTACGTTATACAGTTTGAAAATCATTTCCAAATCGATTCCAAATACCGAATTCCATGGCGTAACGAAAACATTTCATTAGATTTACTATAATGTATTTATGTGTAGGGCTTTAGTCCGACGTGGTAATCTCATCGATATTACGACCATTCAGCTACCATTTTACAAGCATTCATTATAGATTTTCCGTTGTAGATTTCAGAAAGATTTTCGATGAATAGTAATAATTTATTAACACATTATACCTGAAGATGAAAGATTTTCGATGAATAGTAATAATTTATTTTTATTTAATTTAATTAAATTAATTTATTATTATTTATTATTAACATTTATTATTATTATTACTTAAAACCATTATTGTCTTCGATAGTCAATTTAATAGACGATTTAATGGACAGATCCACCAACTGAGTGTAATTTCCATGAATCTTTTCGTATATCTAGATTTTTCATTAAATCATCACTGTTTTAAAAATCCACAGTCATGCAGCATGGCTATAATAGCGAATTTTCGAAGAAATAACTGGATTTGTGTAAAATGTCTCCATTTTACTGGTTTCATAACAAATTTCGTCTCTTTTTTGCCGAGTAACACCTCAGTTTATAGACTTTTCCACACTGAACGCGACGGTGAAGTCAGAATGCGATATCTCATTTCGATATCACATTAGAATAGATGAACAGTGAAGAACATCTCAAGTGACAACCATGTTTCTTCATCTTCAAAGTGCTCCAGTTGGAGAACGGAATAAGACATCGCAATTCTGACTTCATATCGTGTTCAGCGTAAATACAACTTTGAAATGAGGTGTTACTCCTCAGACTTTTCCATTTTTGTAATTTATGGGTTGATAATCCCCCCCCCCCCCCTCTAAAACTTCTAGAAACCCCCTCAGCTTATAGATTTTTCAACACTGAACACGATGGTGAAGTCAGAATGGTGATGTTTTATTCCGTTATCAGATTACAGAGGACTAACTATGAAGAACATATCAAGTATCAACTACGTTCTTCATCTTCAAAGTTTAGAAACCAAATAAGATATCGCAATTCTACAATTTTAGATTTCTACAATCAACTACGTTTCTTCATCTTCAAAGTTTGGAAACAAAAGAAGGTATCGCAATTCTACAATTTTGGAAAATTCGCTAAAACAGAAAGGGCTTATGTACAGAAGCTCACACCTCGTCAAGTTCACAAGGAAAACTCAAAAGATGTACGACTGAGTGAAAACTAAGTGAATGCAAATACACATGAGTGACAATCGAGAAAAAAAAATATAGAAATAGGCCATATTTCGAAAGTTGATATTCCCGTTCAGGTACATCGCAGTAAATCTTTTAATTGATTTGATATTTATGTGGAACCGTCCTTGCCGATCGGTCCATGAGGATCCATATAAGAGGAGCTCAGACGAAGAATATGAACATATGTCGAGGTCCCACCGTTGTTGAAATATCGCATTAGTTGGAATTATCTTTTATTTTAAGACATTTTTAGTTGGGAGGCATCGTCGATATGTACGAGCCCTATTTACAGTTTGATGGAAGGAAAACAAAACAGACAGGGGCCACTTTCCCGGGACAATGGAAGACAATCTCGTTCCCAAGCCCGACGACGCTTTCCACTCAAGGAACAAATAAAAACGCTCCGCCGCGGCAAGTTCTCAATTTTCTGATTAACCGAGGACCACCGCAAAGATCCTCTTATCCCGTTGCGATTTATTATTCAAGGCGGCCCAACAGGAATATTTCCTGTATTTACTGATTCAACCTCAATTTTCCGCCACCGCTCTGCCTCTTTTCATTCGACGGAAAACCCTTTCAATGATGTATCGCATTTTTTCGCGTATTCCGGTGATTTTCGATGTATGGGGAGTTTGGGACTGAAAGGCGATGAACTCGTTACTTCACGGGATTTATTAGAATATGACATGAGAGATCATTCACAAATTCATATTTGCGTAACCTTGAAGTGCCATGGGCTTCGCACCGTTGCACCTATCGATTCAGTTCAAGAGCACGACCCTTATGTTGACTGAACATCGTGAAAAATCTTGCCTCTCGAAGAAAAACTCCAACCCGAAGGCCAAAAAGGCCTGAATTAAAAACCCGTTAGGCTGGAAGCACTTCTCATCTGAACCATTAGATCAACGATAGGTAGGTTAACAAAACGAAGGTAAAAGTTCCAGTCATGCAGCATGAATTTTCGAAGAAGTAGGTTGTCGTACGAATAAGTAAAAAATTACCCATAAATTCCAAGAATGAAACAGTCTGACAAGTGACACATCATTTAAAAAATTGTTTACGCTGAGCACGATTGTGAAGTGAGGATTGCGATACCTCATTCCGTTATCAGATTAGAGGAGATCAACCGTGAAGAACGGCTCATGTAACAACCACGTTTCTTCACCTTTAAAGTTTCTTCATCGCCAGTTTGAGAACGGAAGATATCGCAATTCTGACTACACCATCATATTCAGCGTGTAAAATGCCTTTAAAATGAGGTGTCGCTTGTCAGACTTTTGTTTTCGAACTAGTCACAGCTCTATGAAATAAGGGGTGGGATTTCTCTTACGAACTTCAAAGAGAAATCCTGACCTAAGGATAATGGAGTAAGGAGGGGGATATTCCCTTTAACCAGTTATAGGTGGTATATTATCGTAGGGAAGTTGCAGAGTCTACAGACAATACCAGTTCGCTAATAATATAAAATCAATTCCGGGTTTATCTAGGGAAGTAATGTTCAAGAAAGGTGTTCCTAAAGGTTAAAGCTCGGGTGACACCATTCAAGCCAACCACAATGTTTGCATATCGACGAGAGCAAGGAGCCCTTATAGACCCTTTGAACCGCTGAAGCCACCTACCAAAAGACCCCGAGGTTCTGAAACTCGGGCCCCCATACCAAATGTTATGCAAATTAGGTGCTTAGCCGACAATCGGGTCGGATAAAATTAGCGGGACAGGAGGCGGAACCAACAACCTCTAGATTCTCATATTTTCCTTGAAACTGATCAAAACTTTTCAAATCCGTGCGGTCAAAATCGTTATTCAAATCAATACAAATTGAAGAGAGAACCGCTTAGAGGCTGACGGATCTAATGAACCTTGAAATAATTTTGAAATAATCTGACCAAAACTGTTTACACACTGTCTGTCAGGTGCACTATTCTTGACTCTTGAAATGACATCATTTTGTTACTTTTAACAGCAGTCAAAATTATTTTGTTTTCGTTTTGAAGATCGTTTAGGCGGTTGTCTCAAACATGAGTAGGACCCGGAGTTACGAAGATGCGAGAGAAGGACAGTCAATAATGTCCCCCCAAAAACCACTCTGTTGTAAAAAGGCCCGCCAAAAAACCTCCGCAGCCGGAAAAAGGAATGATATCTATTTTGCCCGCCAGCCACGTATATAGGATGCTCGGTGCTTCGCACCTCACTGTTGAGTGTGCATATAGAAACCTGATCCTCCTACCCCTAACCACCACCACCAATGATATCCTGTTCCCTGCCTTCTTCCCACAACCCCCCTTCTCAGTATGTTCAGGCAAGTTACTTAAGAAATGCGAGTGCAACTTCAATTGTGGAGGAATTGAATAAAATTATTGTGAGCATAATATGCTAACACACTATAATTATTGAAGGTTAACCATACCAGAACGGAGACTGCCTGAGTGTAGCTGACGAGCCGGCAGAGATGAGGGCCGAAGGGCCAGTGCTGAAGGAGAGCCGGCACGCAGGAGAAGGGGACGCAGAAAAGTGCCATGAGGATGTCGCCAACGGCCAAATTACCGATGAAGAAATTTGTGACAGTCCGCATCCTCGGGCTACTCTGCACGACGTAGCAGACGAGGCCATTCCCGCTGAGTGCGATTACGAAGATGAGGATGTACAGAGCGTAAACGGCGCTTTGGAAGTACGAGGTGCTAAGGAGACCGCCAGGGCCGCGGAGAGAGCAGTCGATCGTCTCGTTGTACGTTTCATTGAAAGAAAACTCTTCCTCTTCTTCCATTGCTGCGATGATATCATCGTCCAACGGAAATCTGCCAACAGAATCAAAATATTAGTTAGCTTGCCAAATTAAAAAAAAAAAAAAGGCTTTAGACGAGCATCATGGCTCGGCATCTATTGCCCAGCACCATCCCGTGTACATCCTGGCATTGGGTTGCTGAGCAATATCGCCCAGCAATGTGTGCCAAGCAACTTCCCGGTTACATGTTGCTGGGGAATTTCGCGTTTACACAAAGTTGGGATCGAGGATGAGGCCGCTGCCTAAGTCATCCTCCGTCAAGCTCTAACTTTTTTGCCAACCCTGGAACAGGTAGGTACTAATTGGAGTTGGCAACAGGAGGAGGAACATTGAGGGAGTTTGCTTCTGTGGAATATTTGGTTTAGTTTTTGTTTTGCTTGTTTCAATTGTACTTCGCAGAATTCCTCCTACTTGGTAAGTCCACCCCACACTGTGCATCCACCTAGAACGGTCGTACCTATTTAGTATTCAATCTCAGGCTTTTTTGGTAAGAAAAAAAAATTATTTTTTCAGACTTTTCAGAAGAAATGTAGGAGAGTGATAAGATAGGTAAGATATGGGAGGCTTCTGATGAATGAATGAATGAATAATTGATTTATTCCGATAGACATAATTATATATACATCAATGGTAGTATAATTACATGATTGAAAGTACCTATAATAATATTTAAAATAATAAAGATCATAAATGGAATGTACCCCTAGCCATAGGGAAAACCCTGTGATAAGTATAGCATCTCGACCTGTTAGGTCTATTGAGCCCTCCCAGTAGTTAGAGCTCTTCTGTGAGCTCCAGTTGTTTCATCAATTTCCAGAGGTCATTAAGATTCCTCATTATATTATAGTATAATGGGTATAGTATAATGAGTATACTGGGTCAGGGTTTTCGTTGCCGAGGCACAAAAACCCAGGACCTAGCTAGTCCTTCGCAATGGCATAACTCCTCCTCCTCGAGGCAGAACCCGACACTCACTGTCCTCAGCCACCCCGATCCTGCACAGATGTTTTCGGAGTCGGCAGTGTCATGTCAGTAGGCCTACCGTTATCCTCAGCCTGGCGCGGCTGAGATTGAGTAGGTGTGCCGTAGTTGCATGCAGGGGTACACCTATGAATTTCTTTGCATGCCTCTGGGTTGTGAATCTATTCCTCGAGGCTTGAGTTTCTAACAGCAACCACTCTTATGTGGTGCTTTTCCTGATACTAATGTAGGTGAAGAAAAACGAAATGGCCAGGCAATATTGCCGTATTTTTTTTCTCCATATTTATACATATTTATTTAATATAAGTACAGGTGTCACTCAAAATATCTCCAACCATGACTCTTCGAGTTCGGTTTTCGAGATAACTCCCAATCCCTTTCGAAAATTGTTGGATGCAGATTGAGTTTGGACATTTCTAACAAAAGCCTACCATGAGAAAGGGTGTCAAAAGCTCCTGGATCGGCAACACGCTGGCAATACCTTAGCATCATGCCGGCTGCACGGTTATATTGCTGGGCCATCTCGTCGAAATATCCGTATGATGCCGGCAATATTGCCGAGCTTGAGCAATGTTGCTAGGAATCTATTGCCGGCATCAACACATTGCCAGGAAAATTGCCAATTTGGCAGAAAGGGTTTAATATATGCGAATCTTCAGATTATTAAAATTTAAATATTCTACAAAACTTCTACAATTGGCCACTTTTCGCACAGTTGCCGTGGGTATAATTTCATGCCCAGTTCAGCAAGTGAAACAGGTACTTTAACGAAGGAGTAGCGAAGGGCCGTTGCTATTTTGATAATTATTTAACAGATCGCTCAGATTAGTGCCCTCTGACGCCTACTTTATCCCACGTGGGGCCAATTTTTCAAAACAAAGCGCACCCCCGCAAAACCCAACTCTTGGCAATGTAAACTATTAGTCTACATTCATCTTTTTCAATTCCACCTTCAGTTTCCTTAAGTTAAGGCCTCCGCGATTATGAAAAAAAACCCCACTCCTTTATGCCCGCTCATTTACAAACAAAAAGGAGATTAAAGAGGAAAAACTTTGTAGTCCTCCACTGTCAGTGTTTTTCTTTGAGAAGTTGGGACTCCTCTTATTAATCTGTCTAATGAGTATGCCGAACTCCGTCGCGAGTTTTCCGGAAAAACGTTGTTATTTGCCTCTTTTGGAGTTCATTGGGGAGTTCAACTTGCGTTTTCAATGACTCGTCAAAGTGGCAGATCTATTGTCCGTGAATGGGAGTGTTCAAGGGAAACGGAAATTAATAACTTGGTCGATCTGGACAGTTTACTTGAAATTAGAATGTAATCTTTATAGGCAATAATAATCATAATTGTTAAATAAGGCGTGAAATAAGACCTACTAATGAAAGGTTCGGTATCACTTTCAGGAGATGAATAATGTGTATCCGTATCCTTGTATGAATTCATCCTCAACGTTTTTTTTTTTTTTCTTTTGTCCAAAAATCATCATCCTAAATTACACCCTAATATCGATAATCACCAAAGTAAATGAGTTCGACGACCAGCAATTTGCATATTGAAGGAGCAATAACAACTACTACGATACCTCACGAACAATCCGTTCAATTTGACTCAAATATTGAGATCAATAGGCTTCCTCGAAAATAAGTATTGATTTGCTTCTAGGGCCATCTCATGAATCAATCTGGTGGGTTTAGGTATAAGCTGTTTTTATTTTTGTACACACTTTTGGGACGATCCTCACTATGGAAAATTCTATGTCATTCTTTATACAGGGTGTACCACGAGTGGTGTCCGATACCTCTCTTTTGTGTTCCACATTAAATTTCCGAACAAAAGTGTCTCGTAAACCTTTTTTGTAACGCACAAAACAAAAAGGTCCGACCATGCGTTACACTAACCTATTTCCGAGTTTTTAGAAAGTAAGGTCGAAAACACGAGGAAAAAAGTTTCAAAGTGGAAAAAGTTGGATTTTGAGTGGACTTAAAAGAGAAGACTACGAGCCACTTTCGGTCGGAAATTAAATGTAGAACTCGTAGGAGAGGTATTGGACACCACTCGCGTTACCCCCTGTAGATTCAGTGATATAATTCACAAACTGACCAGATCGAGCGTGAAGGGTTGTAGATCATTATAAAGGTATCCATCCGAGTGAAACCCTCGTTTATCAAGCGTCCGCTTCCCTTAAACTCAACGGCATGAAGCAACGCAACCGGGAATATCGTATTTTCTAGATCATTGGAACCAGCAGCTTTTTATTTACTCTTCAACCCGCCAGACCGTCAAGGTTGGGAGTCCCTATTCAAATCCGCAAAAAACTTCCGAATATAACCCGATGACTATTCATGTGATGTCTGAGCTTTCATTTTTGTATCGCATTCAGATCACGTTCGAGTTTAAACAGTCTGTTGTTAACGATCGTGAGAACGCTTCCGCGTGTCGCTGGAAAGCTTAGTTGTTTTCTTGAATTATTGATATGCTTCGAGGTAGGTCAACACATAAATATTTTGTTCAATTGTGAACAAAGTTACGCCGTATTTAGTTCTACAGGTGTTCTATGGTTCATACTCCTCTTATATTAAAATAAAAACCATGACACGTAGCAGAAGCGAATAATCGTTATCACGAGTAGTATATCAAGTAATTCGGCATATGACGATGATCTGACACACAATGCTGTCACGAACATGTCGATTAGTACGTCAGGGATCTGATTCCTAAACAGGAGTGCCCACGTAGTTCACCCAACCCAGAGCGGGTGGTAGGCACATCTGATTTATCAACCTCAAGAATAATCCGTTGGTGCATAATTCAACTGACATACAAATTATTATGTTGAATTGATATAGCGCAACAATAATATTAGGTTTGATACTATTACAGTATGTGAAATGCATTATTAATTGTATGCGACCCTGACCTGAGCGTTGAACAACGACCGTTTGGTTGTCTTGCGAAACCAATTGAATCACAATTTGGTCCATCGATTTACATTGAACAGTTATGAAGATGATTCGATCTGGTCCAATTGGTGTTCAGGCGACACCGATGCCTCGGAGATGACAAGAATCTGTAAAGCCCATGAACCAGTTAGTTGATCAACAAGATTGCTAGAGAAAGGCTAGCAGAGATCCAAAACTCTGTGCATAGCCTACAATGAATTGATAATATTGGAGGGGATGCATGAAGCTGGGGATCAAACGACAGCGAATTCAATCAGAAATGAACTAATGAAAGCCCAAACACAACTTTGGATCATTCATTTCAATTTCGGTATCTTAAAGCTATAAAGACTGTTTTGTCTTTTATTATCAGTTTGATGAGAAGCGCCAACTCGTGAGAGCTAAAATGGACTGCGCGCGATGGTTGCGTGATCCTTGTCAAGTTTATCTCAGCACCTTTGTCTGCAACCTTCCAACTGTATAACTCTCGCTCTATCGGCTTCAGAAAACCCAATTTTCATGAAACCTCCATTTCCTTGATATCAGTCCCTGAAAGAACTACCATTTTCCAGATGCTTTCGGCAATTAAGGTTTTATTGTACCCCAAAAAGGTTTTTGAACAAAGTCAAACTTCACTCACGTAAAGTCCTTAGAAGTTGAGTCGACATTCATTTGATATTTGTATATTCGGGAGGAATGGTACTAAACCCACCAATGTTACTTGCCTCATAATCAAACGTAATGAGTCAACTGTTAAATATTCTCATTCCATCTGTTTGTCGCAGTAATCATTATAAGATTTCAGATGGATAAGGAAAATGCTTTTCGGTGCTAATTAAGGTCAGCACGTGCTCCTCCAACCAAATTACCTTCGCAGCGAACCATTCACCGCTCACAACCCAGCTGTTCTATGACATTGTTAAGCCGGGTGATTGACGGCCAATCCCCACGGGGCTTATTTATTAATTACGAAGTAACTCACACCTTTCCCGCATGAGACGACTAAATATTAAGCAGCCCCCCGAGGGCTCCGTCCCCGAAAATGATTAAATATGATTCTGCTGTTGATCGTGGCACTCATCAATAAGTGGAGGGAGTGAACTAATTGCTTAAATATAGCACTGAACATAAGGCTCCTGTCAATTGCCTCTCCAAGCGTAATACTCCAACATTTATTTCGAATTGTGCCACCACGGTCGATACTCACCTTATGGCTCCAGGATGGATCACAATGTGGTTATTGAAAGAAAAATTTGTCTTATAAAATATTTAATATGCACCATCCATAATTTCGCAGCATTACCAATTGTATACTACTAAACTAATGGTGGACATAATCAATTGACTGTACATGTTAATACCGATAATTTTGAAGATTATTTTATCTAAATATTGTTAATGTAGGTTACTCATAGTTTTCGCATTTAGAATTGAAAATATCATCTGAGAGAACATTCTTATCCTTGCAAGGTTGTGGTAGTTATCTCACAATGTTAGTTTTTGTTGTCTAAACAATATGAAATTGGAGATAAGCCGTCACTGGCAAAGTTATCACGCATTTCCTCCGATGAAATATAAGTAATATCACGAAACATGATATTTTATTGCCCACCTAATTTATACTTCTGTAACTCTACTGTTCTCATTTAAATGTATTCCAATACATGATTATTTGATTATTTGTTTCAAGATAACTTTATTTTCTTACAAAGTGCAATGTAGTTGTGAACATATCGCACCTCAAGAATAGGAGTGTGATAAGTCAAAAATCTTAAATGTTGGGAAAACGCATTTAAAGTTTCGAGTCCCAAATATTGCTGAAAATGTCGTTGAATTACTTTTTTAGAGAAGCAGCTGGTGACTACTCTTTCTATGGGAGTCTAGCCACCTTCTCCATCAACAACTGGCGACTTGAAAAAATTCTGGATAATTTTGTTGGATAAATTGGGGAAAAGTTTTCAGTGGTTACATTACTACCTTGGATTTTTTATATTTGATTTTCCCTGATTGTTTACCCTTTTTTGGACGTTTCAACTCGCGAATTTGCAAAACATTATTCCACCATCGACAACAGCAATGTAGGCAAGTATTATATATTTATATATTTTTGTATGTGTCACTCCGGACGATAAATCTCGATAGAATTGAGATTAAAAGTACAAATTTACACACAAATTCCGTCATAGCAATCGAAAGGCTAAGTTCGTAGATGAGCAGAATCGGGCCACTCCAAGGGGGGTTTTTTGGGAGTTTTAGGGGGGGGGGGGGTTCATTCCTCATAAATTCCCAAAACGAAACATTCTGATAAGTGACACCTCATGTTAAAGGTTTTTTTAAATGCTGAACACGATGGTAAAATCAGAGTTGCGATATCTCATTTCGTTCTCAAACTGGAGCACTTTGAAGATGAAGAAACGTGGTTGTTACTTGACATGATCTTCATGTTAAGTCTGCTGGGGTGTCGGGGGGGGGGGGACCCATAAATTCCAAATATGAAACGGTCTGTCAAGTGACACCTCATTTTAAAGGTTTTACACGGTGAATACGATGGTGAAGTCAGAACTGCCATATCTTACTGCTACATCTCAAGTAACAACCACGTTTCTTCATCTTCAAAGCGAATAAGGTATAGCAATTCTAAACATGTTCTTCGTGGACATCATGTTCTTTAATGGAGACATTTTACATAAAACCAATTATTTCTTCGAAAATTCGCTCTTATAGCCATGTTTATATTCACCCATCTATGAACGTTTGCTCTCGAGTCTCATTTTGTTCGTGGCGATGGTATGTAAGCGGATGTGGCTTGAGCTCGTGAAAAGTCATTATAGAGTGGAGTAGATTGTAGCAGGTCTTGATTACTTCCTCCCCACATATAACATCAAAGTCCCTGTGGGGATGATTGCACTAAGCTGGTACAAAGGAGAGTTGTCCAGTATTCGGACCGACCTGTTATGAAAGATTTCAATTTGTTCATTCCTGGGACTTGCATGGCAATTACACCGTTGTACATTAAGTAAGGTCGAACAAGAATTAATTGTATTCGTGGTCTTTTCAGGCGGAGAGGCAGGCGATAGTTAGCCAAAACAAGGTACGAGCCATTGGCCAAGTCTTTGAATGAGTAGTTTTATTGGTGGACGAGGGTATACCTATTGTAAGTTAAGAATCAGTCCTTAGTAGTTCATTTCTTCCACCTGGCAAATAACTTAGTCGTTTCTGACACAATTTCATTGTTACATTTCATGTCTTGGGTTTTTTTTAAAGTAGAATACTTGCTTCCTTTCTTTAAGACTATGAATACTCGTGGAAGTTTCTTGAATCTTCCCCTCAATTTATAAGCCAGTGAGGCACAAGGTAAAGGCGAAACTGTTTAAAAATGCAACCCCTCGCCCTGAGGCTGTGGCCAAACGATTTCTAGCTTAGCCACAAGCCACGTAAATTGCTTGGTTTCAAAGCTCTCAATGTGATTCTGTTAAGCCACAACGAAGGACCACAACACTGCGGGTTATCGCTTTTTTGCTCCCTTGATCCGAGAGGAAAATGTAAGCCGAAAGATTCCGGGGGCGGACCTCGTCGGCGACAGGGAAACTTGATGTTGCCAAACGGCCGGTCTTTTATCTTGCACCAACTTTCGGTCATTAAGTCAGAATGTCCGTATCATTTCATTACTTATCCTTCGCTCCTGTGAATAAGCTGGACTGAGCCCCGCTAAATTGGCGATCCCGAGAAATTGCTCAATTCCAACTCCGCAACTAGCTGACGTTTGAAATGAACCATCTAGAAAAGGTCCTGTATCATTTCACTGAAAGCCTTTGAACTCAGAGCCATATCCCTAGTGAATTCCCTCTCACGCACTACGTGAAACAGCGTCAACACCTTAATAATTTATTCGATCTGAAATCCTGATTTCCTAATTGACACATTTCAACTGAGTAAATGAGATTGAAAGAAAATTCAAAATGTTCATATGAAAACCCGAACAACCGTCTACGAAACGACGTATTACGAGTAAAAATACGTAAATTAGAGATCACTTAGATAATTTGTTCATTACTTCCATTTCAATCCATTTTTCGAAGGGTTAGGCTCCAAAGAGATAGATGAATAAAAATCAGGGAGCAATTTAATTGCTCGTTTTTCAAATGCAGATAGAGTACATCGAGTAAATTTATTATTAAGGCCAACCTGGAATTCAGTTAGAAAACTGAAGAGAACATCACTGAGCATAACATAGCCATAGACTCCAGACTCCTACCCCTTGACTATGTAGGGCTAAGTAGAAACCCACGAATCGTATAAGAACAAATAAAATATAAATAATTGTTCATTCAATAATTATTTTATTTATGTCATATAAATAAATAATTGAGGCGCAGTTGTGCAAAAGCGTACAATTCCTAAAATGTAAATGAGAGGGAAAATTTAACGTGAAAGTGGGGAGGTTTTGCAAAACGGTATACATCCAATTTCTGTACTGTTTTGCAAAACCGTTTCCACTCAAACCCAAGAGATATCAGATATTCTTTTCTATTGATGCCGTTCGATTTCATATATTATTTTTATGTGATTTTGATGAGACATCCATATAATTTTTCATTTATTGGAAAAGGATAGAACATGATCAGATGGTTGGAACATCTATATAACTAAATTTAAAGACGATTTTCGTATTCCTTGGGTATTTTCGAAAAGATTTCACTAAAGTTATTCGTCTTGCGTGAAATGGAGTCGAACCATGCCGATTTTGAATTTGGTGTCTGTCTGTTTGTAGGGGGGTTCACTTCCGGATCCGATGCATAGGGGTGGGGGTATATAGGGAAGCCGAAATAATGAAAAATTGAAATTCCCAACAAAATTCCCGTATTGAGATGTTTTCGTTATCGGGAAAGGACATATGGGGTTCACTTACGGGTCCGAAGCATAGGGGTGGGGGTTTATACGGAAGCCGAAATATAAAAATCTTATATTCTTCCTTCCCGTGAGACAGATGATTTCCACGTGTGTCCAACCTTTGCATTTTAATAAAATGTTCAGTTTAAGAAAAAATTGAGTTAAAAAAGCTGATGTTGCTTTTTTGAAACATGAGACAGCTGATGTTGCCTATTAAGCGACGAAATGACAGTAAAAGAAATAAAGAGAGAGATAAAAGCCTGTGGAACTTCGTGTAATTTCTGTTTTATTGAGGGTTCTTAGCCTCCAATACACGGAGACTCTCTCTGATTACTTTGTTCCGCGGGCTTTGTTGGTTATAAATAAACAATGGACCGAGGGTTTGAGGTAAAATAATAAACTTCCAAGTTCGGTTAACCTGTGAGAGGTCAGCAGAAGGATATCGTTAACGCCTGAGCTATTTCCACCATTACAGAATCATCTCGATATTTTTTCTATGCGGTCCTTTCATATACGAGTATTTATTGGTTATATATTGTATATCCATTTCAATTGTATTTCTTTTATATAAAAGGGTTATAAGAAAACATTGAAAATATATTATACTTATGAGAAATGTTCACGTACTAGATGGTTACTCATTTTTTTATTTATTTACATTATTTTTGATTTGCATTATTTTTAGACTAATTATGAATAATAGTTAGTAGGTAACGATTAATTTAATAAGGGTATTAAGAGTGCAGTTATTAAGAACTTTCTATTCATTTACACAGACGAAATTATTATTCAGTATCATATATTATTTATGATGCATCATTTATTCATCTTATGTATTATGTATCTCCAGAAGAAATGTGTTTTTTTTGCAACTCATTGCAATAATTTGAATAAAATAACGTACTTCTATCTGAACGACCGCCTGTATGACAAAGAATAACTAAGATCGTGTATGTTGGTATGGTAGTAGTTATTTATATTTGCGACAACCAGCCGAGTATATAACATTCTCAGTTTTTAATTGGAAAAACTAACCGTATGCTGAATCTTTCACCAACAGCAAATACTAACAAAGGCCCTCACAATAATTGGAATACTAAGAAGAACCCAAGCCTATTAGTTTGGCCATTCGTCTCTCGTAATATTCCCTCGTGCTCGCTCTCCACAGTTTCCACACTCCCATAGAGGGTGGTGGACCTATTAAACTTCCGCGAAACATCTGTTGCATGGTATTGGCCTCATTAAAGCATTGGCGTGTTGTGGTCTTGACAGGCCTAATTCCGCCATAAAACTACGAAGAGGGGGAAACCTGATGAAATGTGATGGCTTTGGTTTGATTTATAATGATGATTTCGGTTAGTAGATTTCGAGTGGGTCATGATATTTCAATTATTACGGTAACGCTCGTACCAACTGGATATACAGTAAACGATCTGGTTAAACCACTAGTTAATAATCTCTTTGGGCATGTACGGACCATCGGGCGGATTGTTTTATTGGTTACAAACTGCTCTTTACATTTATTTGGGACGAGAGTCCACAGCGCTTTGAGCTGCCAACATGCTAATATACCATAATACAATATTATGGGGGAATCTGTAGCTTTTGAATTCAGCAAAAACCCAGAGTTGCGACTAGTTGATATGAGGGTTGGTTAGGGATGACAAGGCCTGGACGAGATGTTGGATGGAATGATTGATGGTTGTAGGTCGTGATGCCGTCATGAGCGGTCATTACAACCGGCTGAGGTGTCTTGAGTAGTCGTAGGACACGAACCGACATCAGCCCTTCGGCCTAATTCCAACGGCGACCCAGAATGAGGTGCACCCAATCAACACATCCAAATCGAAATATGATAACAGACTTACACCCTGCTGTTAGCATCACTCATTTTTAATTACTGAGATGACATTAATTGATTAAATTGAGGTAGGACGGCGTAATAATCTTGATCTCATAGAACACTTCTTTTACTATCGAATCGAATGTGAGTATGACAAGTCCACTACTGCAATGTCTCCAACCAGAGTACATAGGCGGGGTATACGAACCAGATTGGCGGAGGAGTGATAACTGGCTCAAGTGATCAAGTAATGCGCTACCTTTTTTGCGCTACGCTATTGATGGGTCAATAGAAAGAGGACAGACTGTTGAATGATTAGCCGAAAGGAGATTTTCAATTGGTTAAAGAATTTAAAAAATGCGAACAGGTTTGAGTTCGAGTAGCAGGGAACCTCTCGAAAAACTGCATATTTTTGTAAAAAAGAGGGTTTCCCCCAATCCAACCAAAAAATGTCAAATAGCAAACTTGTGGAGTTTTCAAAGACTAACAATTTGACACCAAATTTGTTTGGTAACCATCGAATCTTGAGATAATCCGCTCGCCTATTTTAGTTATTCATTCATTTGTTACCATCATGTCGTATTGTCGTTCATAGAAGCCCCTACCAGAGCAACCCACGAAGCAACCTTCAAAGTTGATGAAGTCTCCTCCCCAAAAGGCCATATCTCATCTCGTTCAACCTTTTCCATAATTTGTTGTAGTTTCAATCATTGGCAAACTAACTCACGAAAACCAACCTGTACGACTTCCCTGGCAAATGAAGAAACATTTTTACGATTGGTTTTTTTATTCAATGTCATCAAGACGCCATTGCACCCGAAAAAGAAATTGGCGTTATTCATTATGGGCGAGAGGGGTTCGTTTCAATCAGAATCACAGCCAAACTGTCAGCTGCAGCATACGGCTTCCCGTCTGAAGCAATATAAGATTTTCCAATCAGTTGTGACCGACCACGTATAGCTAGCAATTTTCTCTTTACACAATCCCATACAAAGAAAGGCGAAACCTCAAGATCCCTTCCTTGGCCCTCACGCCGGATACAATTGTATTTTTTTCCAGTTATACGAGTATATCGAGAATGAAAGTAGGACTACATGTACGCCGTATTTCATACTGGCAAAAAGCTATCGAAGAGATCAAGCAAACTTACTGAAACTTACACGACGTTATAACGTAGTACGTCTTTGGGCTCAACCTCGTATTTATTGCGCAAGTTGATAATTGGTAGCTTTTGGTGTATGTAACGTTTATTGCCACAAATTGACTCGCAAATTATTTCGCTGTGAGTACAGCATCAAAATATTTATATTTATAAAAAACCTCGGTAGTCAGTTTTGGTAATAAAACGAGGATGAAATATTAAAATTGAAAAGATGAGTTTGGTCATTTAAAAACCTAAGAGAGGGGGGAAACAATGGAGTATTTATCGTTCTTATCAGCCTTGAAGTGGCGCGGTATACAATCACTATGTTCCATATTATACTCGTTGCTAATCCCACTTTATGTAACTCGTCAGTACGGGTCTTATTATGATAATCCAGATAATCCTCCGAACAGCAAAACGTTTGTTTATTTTATAAAATCCCGAATAAAAACGCAGGAAACCAAAGCTTGAACTGGAAACCAGGCCACTCAGTTAACTCAACAATCACTCACATTTTATTCCCCACAGTACCATTCCCTCATTCGCCTGAAATAATAACTTGACTCATTAGTGTTGGAAGCTATACACACAGAAAATAGACGTCTACTAGATCTTGTAGCTCACCAAACAGTGGTCTACGTGATCTTCATTCGTCATGATCTAGACCAGTATAGTCGCCTATTTTTCATATAAACTTCATATTCTTCGACTACATCTATCGGAAGACGTTCTTTAGATGACAATTTTTAGTCTACAGCTGGTCTATGGGTTGACGTAGACGTGGTAGATTAAAATCAGATGTCTCTAGATGAACTATCTCCGTATACATTACATCTGTATGTAGACATCTACTCTCCATAATATTATGCCGTGTAGACGACTGGTAGATGATCTACCGACATATAATGCAGGTCTACATCTCATCTAGCTGATCACGACAGATCACAAAAAATAGCCCTAGTGGTGGCTGTTACGCGGTGGAGGTTGTCACGTTACTTCACCTACTTCCGCCTCACAGTGGTCGAAAAAACTCAATTGTTTCATACATTTTTGTACAGATTTGAACATTTCATCATTTATTCTACAGCTCTTGAAACACCCAAGCCTGCCAAGGCTTTCCCGAAAACTGCTTAGAAAAGTTTGCAGGAAATTCAGAATGTTTAAGATGTTAGCGATTTCTTGGTTAATCTAGTGATTTGTATTTTTTCCCCCCAAATTGAGAGCTTTGCTGATTTGGTAATCACAGCCAACAAGTAGATCCCAAGATGACTTAATTATCTTCAAAGTACGATTTTCATGAATATTTTCCCAAATTCGGTAGAAGAAATCGTTCAAATATGTGCGCTCTACAATAATTGGTCTCAGATTGTCGAGAAAGGTATAAAAAAATTGTCGAATCAATTCCAGGTGCCACTACTTGCTACCTGGGCCTGTAGGTCAAATGTGAATAAAAACATGATTTTTGGAATCTACCTAAGGACTCAAAAAAAAGAGACCTACTCATTTTGGAAGCAAAAGTGATACAATTAAGTAGCTAGGAGTTTCGATCACGTTTTTGGGGGTTCTGGACCACTGTGCGCCTGTTGTGGCCGCCTTTCTGGCTATTACTATTGTAGCATCACCAATTAAATAGAATTGAATGGTCTTCATCAGTTAAATTGGAGGATGTGATGATATCCTCCGCCTCCCCTCCCATACAAGAAATGAATGTGTTTACCTGCTTTTCCTCTTATTGCTTATCTAAGCCCGATGCGAGTCACGATGACTGCCAGATTCAAAATTGATAGACGCCGTCTGACGTTGATAGGCACTTTTTAAAAGTCAATAACCGTTGACCGACCGAAAGTAACTAGACGTCTAGTAGAACATCTTCCACGGGCGTCTACTAACGTGGTTACGTCTACCAATTGATGACTATTGGACATCTAGCAGACGTCTATTTTCTGTGTAGGTATGAAGACGAATTTAGACAACTAGGATTACCTACAAACACTGCAAATACTTGAATGTTGGAATATTGTACATTTTATCACTTGTGTCAAATGGGTAGGTAATTAATGGAAACGAGTACAAAATGAGATGCCAAGTTAGGCGAACTACGTCGAAATGGCAAGATGATCGAAGTAAAATATGTGTACCGGAAAAATGAAAAATTGATAACCAAGTTTGATTCATGATAGTTCATTCAACGCCGGGATGGCACCATTGATCATGTAAATACCTAGATCAATCATCATGTACGTTTTAGCAGAAAGGTGGGAAACGAAAGCGAACACGTCTATCATCTTGCCTCTCGATAATAATTTATCCAAGCAAATCTAATGGATTTTTCTTCCAAAATTAATGTGATTCTCAAACCCATTAGAGTGTGTAACGTGACACGCCAGACGGAAAACCTAGTGAGCCAAAAAACACCTTTTAATTGAATGACTGGGAGGGAAAATTCGTGGAATCCAGTCGTCCAAACGGGAGACCGCCTCGGCAGGGTCGATCAACGTTGTTATACACGTGAAGACAAACTGATTGGTCGTAGATGGTGACTGTGAATTACAGTTGGATGAATATTCATACTGAGCCCAGAAGATAGTCGATGGCAGGTGGAACAACTTACCAGACTATAGTTTTTAGCGAACAGGTTGCGTCCATGAATTGAAAATCTCTAATGACGAAGTTGACAGTCAATAAGCTAGTTCACTGCCCTGTGCATTAGGGCAGTAAGTAGTTAATAAAGACAGTTTGTTCAGAACAGTGATTTAGGTAGGTCCATGGGTATGGGGGTCCAAGCATAAAAATTCGAGTTGAATACGTTGTGATTTTTCAATGGTTACAGAACGCAAGTAGCCAAACTTGCCCACTAATAGGTTTGCAAGTATTAAAATAAAATTGGTGAATCCCCACTTTTCCATGACATTTCTACTTGATTACCTACTTGTACCTATAAACTAATCAATAGATATGTGCGGTTTTTTCGGAGGAGAAACATACGCGGGCCCGTAGTTGGTTGACTGTCCAAAAACGAACGAAATAAAACTGAAACTCGACTCGAAATTCTTACCGATGTCCGCGTTGCAACGCACAGGCAGAATACCGATCGGATACTTGTTTGCGCGCTTCAAGCCATATGAATTCATTTGTGTCAACGCCCCATTTGTTGTTCTCCTATTTAACTTGAGCGGCGAGGGGAATTTATCATTCGAAACGAGCCAGTAATTTGAGATAACGCGACTGGAAGATTTTTCGAACCGTTCATCTTTATTTACCACGCGACGAGGCACAAAACAAGCTGTGGAACTGGGACGATTCCTCAAGTATTACAGTGAGTCAATAATCACACTCAAATACCCAAGAGGAAGGAAATTTTGAGAGGAAAAAAGTGAGGTCATCAAAATCAAAATTTCCAACTGTGCCCAATTTTGTTCTGAGGCTGGTTTTCTTTAAATCCAAAAATACTGGTATGTATCGATTGTATTCAGATGAACATACGGTACATACACAACTCATTTACTCGAACATATTTTGATGAGTGTTTAGTCTTCGGTAAATCTTGAAATCTGTTGGAAGGTACCATCTTTCGCGATGACATCCGTTTTCAATATAATATATTGAATATATTATAATAGTATATTATACTGACCACTGCACACGAATATATCACCTCGTTGCTGAAATTATAGTAAGGGCTGGAGTATAGACCAAAGCATTCACTTGAGTGTTGGAGCTTCTAATGGGAATTTATTCACTACAGAAATTAACGCTAAAATTCAGTTCAGATAGAGTGGAGACAGGAAATTGGTAACTCTATTTTCTGTGAACCGATTGCATTATTTTAAAACGTTGATAAATACTGTTGATATATATATATATTTCTCGTAGTACTAATGTGAAATTGATTAATAGTCAAGTATCACCAATCTATTTCTCATCATTAGATCTATCAGGATTTATTAACACATCTGCCATCTTTAATAGAGATGTATAGTCATATAAAATACTTTTTCCTCAGGTAGTTCTATAGAATTGGCTAAACGTTATTAAAGTTATGTTATAATTTATTACATATTGATTGATTGTCTCCGTAATTACTACAGGATTCTGCTTACTTACCTACTTTTTGTCTTGGCAGCCAACACCTAACGTCCAACCAAAAATAAATGCTAAGGTGACAACCAGTAAGTTCCTTTCATTAACCTCCTTTATCCAAATCGAACATAGCAATTTGTCGACGTTTTTTAGTCGATCATTGGTCTTGCAGAAGGTCGATTTCATCCTAAATGAAACCCTCAATTCGATCCAAACTCAGCTTTTTCAAGTTTTTCGAGTTTTAGAGTCGAATTTCGAAAATTCTGATGACTCAATCCAACTCGATTTTCTTCCATGGTCTTCCTTTATCCAAATCAAGAATAACCATTTGTCGACGTTTTTGAGTCGAACATCGGTCTAGCGGAAGCTCAATTTCATCCAACATAAACCTTTCAATTCAATTCAAATTCAAGCTTTTCCGAATTTTGAGACGTTTTGGAGTCGAATTTCGGAAATTCCGATGAGTCAGTTCAACTCGATTTTCGTCCTTAATACGAAGCGAGTATAACAATTTTTCGACATTTTCGTTTTTGGTCTTCAGAAAGTGGATTTCATTCTAAATGCACCCCTCAATTCGATTTTAACTCAACTTTGTTCGAGGTTTTTCGACGTTTTTGAGTGGGATTTCGGGAATTCCTCCGAGTCAATCTAACACAATTTTCTTCCTTTATCTGAATCGAGTAGGTATAACTATTTTCCGACGTTTTTGAGTCGATATTGGTCTTCAGAAAGACGATTTCATCCTAAATGAACCCCTCAATTCGATTTCATCCTAAATAAACCTTTCACTTCAAACTAACCCCTTTTTCGAGTTTTCCCGACGTTTTTGAGTGAAATTTCGGGAATTCAGAGTATAATAGTTTTTTGGTCGACTCTGAACGCTCCCGTTTGAACACCTCGAGCTCCGCAAATATAATTTCCCCTAAGGTTGTTTTTGTTTCCGACATTATTCATTCATTTTGTTTCTGAGTCTGGATAAAGTTGGTAAGGTTGGTAAAGTTGGTCTAACTAGTCGTAAGGATGTCGTCATTTCATAATTAAATATTCATCGATTCATTCGATTCTCGATGTTCATTCACCGTATCGTCGAAAAATCCATGGTTTGAAATCCTTGCTTTTCAATTCAAGTAGGTAAATACTTTCATCACTCCAAGCCCGATTTATCATGAATAACTCAACACCAGCTGCGGTCCAGCGTTCCTAGCCACTATGATAAAGTATCAGTGTCGTTAGCTTCACTAATGAATTATCGAATAGGATGTAACTGTATTTAAAGTTCCGCTATCCTCTTTATTTTCTTCAAGAAATAGCTTAAGGAAAAGTTCAAAGAGGATTCGCAACTTATTTTGGAGTTGAGCCTAAATCCGAAATGATACAACATCTCAACAACTGAAGCACAATGTCATGCTTCTTGATCCCCAACATTGGATTTTGTCGACGTCTTTTTTTCTTTCTCTGAAGTTTTGTTTTTGTTTTTAAAAAACCTTGAAACGACCAAAACCAATCGCAGCGCTTTTTCCGAATAAATGGAAAAAATTTAAACCTGACACTTCCGTATAACATTGGTCTTGGCCATGTAAATTAAAGACCTCACTCCGTGGAAAATAGAGGGGAAGAGGGGATTCTAAAGCAAAGCATTATAGTCGGGGAAGTCATCTCCTTGAAACCCATAATATTAATATATTTGTCACTTTCCTGAATTATCTTAACTTAAGTGATTATTTGGTTAATCGACGGAAAATGTGATTCGGGGCCAATAGCGCACTGAGTTGAAGTGGTTATTTTGAATTGATACTTGAGAATCAGCGTTTGAATCTAGAACGTTACAAACCGATATTTCGGATAATAATATTATATATTATATACCTAGGTACTCTATCATCATTCGGTGGTTCACATTTCTGGTAGGAAAGTAACTTGGTAATTTTCAAGAATAGGATTTAAATAACGAGTAGGTAATTATCAATTGCTGAAAAAAGATACCGCTTCTATTATTGTTAGCTTATTATTGCTATTATTGTTAGCTTCGAAATTCAAGTATGGAAAAAATTTGCTTAAATAAGGTTATTTTCATCTTTGGGATACTCAGTTATTTCTATTCGGGCTCGTACGGCTTTTGGGGTTTGCCAAACCGTATTAATATATACGATGATCTTCATAATTTCATTCGTATTTGAGTTTCAGGATGTTCATACTCCTAATTCCACTATAACTAGTTTTATTAAATAGTCCTAGTACCTACTAATTAAATTATTACTGAAAAAAACACAGGTTCCGTATTTTCACCATCAGTGACCCATTGCAACATTTTCACCATTGCACACCGTGGTTGCACACCATTCACCCTTACACATTTTCACCATTGCAACAACAGTCTTGTTAAGTAGTCGTTTTTCAATTTTAAGTTAGTTCATCAAAAGTTATGCTCGCTATAGAAATACTGATGTTCGTCTAAATGTTTTTCTTTAGGCTTCGCGGCCGCTAATATGAAATGTTAACCATTTTTCATAGGTACATCTGGTTCCTAGGAACCACATCGCCGTTAGGAAGGTGACTCCTCCGATTTCGTATAGTTCATTAACTTGTATAATATACATAATTTATATATTATATAATCTTGTTCTAACTCTAAGGAGACCTACCATGAAGAATAGACAACGCATTGGCAGAGTTGAGAGATTGCACTTGTGCGGTAAGAATACGACAAATGGTGGCGATCGCAGCGACGGAGGGACCTTCCAGTAACGCGCTCAGCCGAGAACTAAAGCAAACTTCCCTTCAGCGTCAAGGCTCGAAGAAGATATCAAGGCGCAGCCGCTAAACCGCCCGTATTTTATTCATCCTACAACATTCTAGGCTAGAAACCAGGATATTGGGTATTACTTCTGCAACGTGCTCCTTAAATAGTAAGACGTTGGTAAGACCCACCTCCACGACAATCACGATAGCGACAATTCAACCTCAATCCCTCGTTATGAAATCGTATAAAAACAATTCAATTCAAGGGTCAAAAATCGTATCAGACAAACACAAAGTGCACTGGAAAAGGGCGAGGGACTAGTTCAAGAGGAAAATGACGTTTACTGTGACTGAGCTACATGACAGAATACATTTGGAAGAAATGACGTTGCTTGGAGGAGAACCAAGTTATTCCGTTATAGAAATGAATCCAATAATGGATAGCTTTGAAATAACGAGTACCGATTTAAAAAAAATTGTACTACATTTTTGGCAACGTCGATTCTATTTGGTTGAACAAATTGTACTAAGTACCTAATTAAATCCGGTTAGCTTTCGCCTAAAAATATATTTTCCCGACAGCTCAGAGAAATTAAGCAATGAGTTTAGATTATGCTGTAAAGATACCTCCAGTTCACTATCCAATTACTGAAAATTACTGAAAATCGTGATCGACATTTTCCTGCAGACAGGACCGTAGCCAGGGTGGGGGGGGGGTGTACTAAGTACCTACAAATTTCATCATATTATGATCGTAGTTCGCCATTTTGTTTTTACTATTGGGGGGGATGACGCCCTGGAGAAACGCGTTTCTTTGCACTAGGGATGGTCATCGGTAGCCAACATATCGATATTCCGATATTCGATGACGATATTTATCGTATAGCTCAGTATCGATACTTATTGCAACCGATAGTATCGATCAAAAATAACGATATTTACTAAAATATCGGTTGAAAAAAACATTCAATTAAAAAACTATGTAAATAGGTACCTGAGCCCAACTGTAATGTCAATTTTCTGGTAATGAATTTTTTATTATAGTTCATATACCTATTTAAACATAAGTACTTGTTTACGACACAGACAAATTAAACATAAATTACGAGACAGACCCCTACACTCACCCTTATCAAAATCAACACAAAGTGATCCTCTTCTTCTTTCCATTTTCCTGTCCAGGCCGACGCCATGATAGACTCATTTAGTGAAATGTACCCATGAAGGTTAGAACGTCCATGGAAGTAGTAGAATGCTCTAGTAGTTCATCCACAACACTAAAACTCGAGATTTTTTCGCTCAACTCAAGAATTTTGGAATTATCGGATTAAAAAAAAAAAATATCGTCAGAAACTATCGGTTAATCAAGTATCGATTGATACTATCGGACTATGCACTATCGAGATAAAAATATCAATATATCGATGGAAAATATGGACTATCGATGGCCATCCCTACTTTGCACTATTCCCAAGATAACTTTAAAATCAACCTCAAGCCCAGATGGTAAAACCGACCATAAGAAATACGTAAGCATATTAAGTGACTTCACCTCATTTTAAGCTATAGCAGTAAAAATAAAATATTCACGAACCAATTCATTATGTGAATACGAATTTATTATGTCAGATATTTGCGACAAAACGAAACTTTGGTGTTATTCATGAAAGGGAGACCCCCCTCTCACTAGTACTTCCCACCGTTTGACCCTCCTTTTTCACTTTCGTTTCCATCAGGCGTGCCACGTTATTGTGAATTTTCTTGCTCCGTCGTCACCCATACTTCTATTTTTCGACATATTAGTAGTTTTCTCTTCCGGAAATATCATTTCCTACAGTATTTCGGAAAGCTTTGTTTTCAAAAATTGTATCCAACTTAGTGGTATCCGTAATAGAGCCCCTGACGAATTCCTGCTCCAAATCGTGCTTGTCAAAGTCAAATTTGGGATCGTGGCTGAAAGAAGATACTTTTGCCTCTACGTCATCGCTCAAGTCTGCATCGCTCTTCTGGATATGGGGAGGAACCTCATTTAGTGCTTTTACATCGACGTTTATGTCTTCGTTCATTTTCAGCGAAATATCAGTTTTTTCTGAGTCGATTTTCGGATCAACGCCCGATGGTTGAGAGTGATCCTCAAATTTTGGCGAACTTGACGATTTCTTCTTTTGTAGAATATTTTGTAGAGTTATTTCATTCGTACCAGTATTTAATTTACTAGGTGTACGGCCACGTACAGTATCCACGTTTGAAGTTCCCTTAACGACATTGTAAGCTGTAGGTGGAACGACTTCATGCTCAGAGTTTAGTTCGGATGGCTGTTCTGTCCCACCATGGAATGGTATATCAGCTGGAATGTCACTGATACCTGACGAGATAACCTTATCGCGTTTTTCGTTTGTTGTACCAACAGTTTTAGGGTCGACTTGATGTTTTTCTGCTAACGTTGTAGGTTTACTCCTTGGTGAAATGGATTTTTTTGAACGGAAAGATTCCTTTCTACTTACTGAAGATCGTTTTTCGTTCGGGACGTGCACACTTCCTGCATCACTAGAGCCTTGGTTTCCTACTGAATCACTTCGTTTACCACTCTCACCGTATTGAGGAACTGTAGAGCTTCGTCCCTGCATGCTTCCTCCTACCTTGATGTCTGTAGACCCCAAAGGTGACTGATCAGGTTTGGTAAGCGAAGAATCCTTTTTCTTGTCGCCCTGTGGGATATTTAATTTTGAACTTCCTTTCCTCATTTCTATCGATAACTTGGATACGGAGAGCCTGTTGTCAACCAAAGAGTTTTTACTTGAAGTCTTCTTATTTGAAAGTTTCAAAGATTTTGAACTCGTAATAGTCTTAGGATTTAATTTAGTCATCGACTGAATTGATTGCTTAGAGGTTCGAACACCTTCGCTTGACAAGTTCTTTCTAGATCCATCATTGTCGGGCACGCGACCTGTTGAAGAGCGAGGTGACCTGGTGAATTCCTTCGAACCTGCCGTTCTTTGACTCCCCTTGCTGCTATGCCCCTCATTATGTAGCAAGAATGGTTCCTTGAGTACTGCCCCTTTTAAGGGAGAGTCCCGATAACTTGTACTTTGGAAACTCTTCTTATGTAAGGTCGACAGGCTCAAATGCTCACTCAAAGCTTTAGCTCGGGTCTTAGGAGTGATTGGAATTGAAAACTGGCTTATACGTTCATTTTGTAGTACTGACTGGTAAGATACTTCAGTGATGCCTATACCAGAACCATCTTGTTCTTTAGTGGTTTTCTGCTTTCCTGGACTCGATGGTTCTTGTTTGGTGGTCGATGGGTCGACGTTCTTTTCTCGCTCATGCACACCGTAACTTGCATGAGAATCTATGTTCATATTTACATTTACATGAGTTGCGTTAGACCCTTCTTTGAATGTAGTTGGCAACTCAAGTTTTGCTCTTGATATTCGATTTGAGGTAAGAAGTTCATCATCTCTACGATATAAATCATCTTCGGTTTCCAAGCTCCCAGGTGTTTTGGATATCCCCTCATTAATCCACTTATTATCTCCAGACTTCGAATGAGCGACTACAGAAGCACGGCCTGCCTTCTCGGCCGTTGGTTCACTACTAGTTTTTGTTTCTGATAGCACCAACGATACACCATTATCTTTTGAATGTTTTTCAATCGAACCTCTTGTCAACGGCAGATGTGGCGCTGGGGTAGAACTTAGATTGTACTCTTTGTTGTTAAGTTCGAGCAATGACCAAAGTTTTTTAATGGGTTCTTCAGGATAAACATTCGCATTGAATTCCTTGTGACCTACAAACAGTAGGTGCAGTTATCCACAGTAACAGGAACAAACTACTGGTTATTAGTGAATGGAAGTTACAATATAATTGCCTACATGAAAATACGAAAATAAAACTAATCAAACGGAATACCTCATTTTGGTTCATTATTTTCAATAAACCATTGGAATTGCCACCTCAAAATCGGAGGGTTAACGATTTCATAAGTAGAATCCAAATATCGAATTAAACGAATCTGACCGTCCGCGCACTTTGCCCTTTAAGAATTTACACTCAAATTTAAAATTCGACAAGCGGGCTTCGACGAGGCTGAGGATGACCCTTGAAACTTGTCATGACCCGAGCTCCAATTAAAGGGGTGAAATATTAGGGTGGCATTTCCTAAACGCTGTATTTCGGACACTGTAAATGGAACGATCGAGTTCTCTACAAGTAACTACAATTGAAATTTGAAATTGAAATGTGAAAATTCTAAACCACCCGAATGCTGATGACATTGAACAACTTTAATTCAAAAGAAGCTCAATCGAAAGCGTGGGGTGATTGAGGCAGTACAAAACCAAATCAAAGTAAGAGTAGGTAGATAGTTTATTGAGTCATCAGACTGATCATTTATGCATTAGATGACACGAATAAAATTGTTTGTAATACATTTTATTAGTGTTATTTCATATTCAGACGAGAAAGTAATGGCGTACCCAAGTGCTTATATTGGGCATTCTGTATCGTCACTTTCGACGTTTTCGGCTTGGGTAGTGTTTTCCTACCTTTCTTTGCTAGTTCGCTTTGGAAGGTGTTTTCTCTATCTTTCTTTGCTGGTTCGCTTTGGGAGGTGTTTTCTCTATTTTTCTTTGCTGGTTCGCTTTGGGAGGTGTTTTCTCTATTTTTCTTTGCTGGTTCGCTTTGGGAAATGTTATCTCTATCTTTCTTTGCTGGTTCGCTTTAGTTCTAGATTTTATTTTTCCACTTAGGTTCTTCATAGTGACAGACTTGGCGGACTCATCAGGCACACCAATTGAGCCAGTTTTACGTGATGATAACTTCCTAATGACTTCTTCCGGTGACATTTTCCTGGACAATAACTCATCTAGCAGCCTCTCAGCATATTCCCTATGGGATTCCTCGTACTGGTTCTGCGAAAACATTTTATGTGACGCTTCACCCAAAGATTTCCTCAGCTCTTTCAATTCCTCAATGACATCGGCAGGTGGCACAAATACAGTCGGTACCGAAACGTCAGAACAGCTATTTTTCCTCACATAGACTCCATCTTTATTCATTTTCATTATTTGTTCCTTCTCGTGTTCTTTCTGAGCTCTCAACATCGCATCTACAATTTCCAACAGCGTAGCCGCTTCAAAACCATCGCTTCCGATGCCGCTCGTGCTTGCTCGTCTTGGATGCCTCCTCTTTGAGTCGGTTCGTCCTAATGGACTGAGCGAATCTTCTCCATAATTAAACTCACGATGTGTAACTCCACCGCCAGCCTTGACAGGTGTAAGGTCACTGAATTTCACTTCACTCTTTGAAAAACTCGTTTTAGACTCTATCGGGGTCGTCTTCGTAGATTCTATTTTCAGTGCACTGTGAACGGGTTCGTTTTTCTCGCCACTATCAGACACATTGCTCACTATCCTTGTGAAAATCAACGAGTGACTCTCAGAATTATCTTGTTTAATCAATATATCTGCAGAAATCGATGATTTGAGTTTTCCTTGGCTTTCACGTCCTGATAATCCCGGTGGAACTGGCTCAGAAAACTCTTGGCCAATCTCCAGTATTTTCAAACTCGAAGATCCCTCGCGAAAGTTCCTGCGCCCGGACTTTTTCCTCGGTTCAGCCACAAAACTGTTCACGTGACATCGACTCTCGCTGATCAAACTATTCGAACGGCTTTTCTCGACTGTGGGCACGACCGTAGGACGGTTAACGACATATTCTTTTTGAATACGACACCGATAATTCGATTTCAGCACTTTGAGAGGTCCTGTTGAAACCTCGTCCTCTGAAACTATTTTTGGCGGCGAGTCGGTACCAGTGATTTGTTTTGTACTGAAGTGCTGGATTGCAGTGGTTTGTTCATCCCCGCGTTTGTTACCGTCTCTTTTCAACTCGTCTAACATATATTTCAATTCACCTGAAGAGACTCTAGGGACATATTTTCTTCTATAAACTTCCCTCGATAGCCAATCCCGGTTTTCGTAACGAGAAATCATCAAGTCCCGCGACTCGTTATCATCTTCACTCTTCCCCCTCTTTAATGAAAAACTATCAGAATTCATACTTTCGGCAGACAGTTCTTTCTTCCCATCTGTTTTATTTGTATTCCCTCTCTTCTTTTTTTTCGTAACTTCGATCTCCTCTGGATAGTTTCTGAAAAGATCCGGATTCCGAGAACCCAAATTTGTACTTTCAGGGTACTGCTGTTTAGGAGGTTTTTCATCTCCAATTCTAGAAACAACAACGCGCCGACCAGAGTCGCTTGATATATCAACCACTTTTGTGTTTTCCGTCACAATGTTTCCGTCATCTTCTGCAATGAGTGTGTCACCGTCGTTCATTTTCATAAGGGATCTCAGTATTGTCGCGGGCTCGTCCGGATATAGATGCGCTAAGTATTCTTTACTTCCTTCCATCCCACGTAAAATATAAATAATCTCAATAATTTAATTGTATTAAGAATGTTGAATTTACTACTATTGCCAGCTAATTTTGCATGACGCTTGACTGAATATCGTGTTTTCGGTTGATTATTTTTCAATAATGAACCATTAGAATCGACCGAGGAAGACAAAAACATTCATTTAACCCCTCCTGAATATTGGAGGCTCTACGTTTCGTCACACGTAAAATTCGAACATCATTTTTGTGTCAATGAAACGTATGTTTCGGGAATCGATACTGATCCTGTTTCAAATCCTTCCAACTTGTGATCTATGGTTTGCTGAGTGCCCCGTTCCCGGGGTGGTTAGGTAATATGCCTACCCAGATGGATGTCCGGTCTGCATTCACAGACCTGGCTATCCCCCGAGTGGTCGAACCAAAACTTCGGGAACCAGGGACACTCAGCGAACCATAACAAACTTCACGATATTTTAGCGCGTTCCTAATACCTTTGGTAGGTACCTAGTCCGTTTGTGAGAACGCACCATCTCCTGGGACAAGCGCTTCAAGGTAAAGTGCTATTAAATAGTTTGGGAAGACTCTGATTTCTGACTGCTGATTGACTGTTGACTTGATCTTCTGGTTATGGGACCAATGAAAGGTTTTCCTCCCCTCTTTTCATGTTTTATATTAAAAACGACGTATACCGTGAACTTCAAATAGAACAATATCGTTTCTTTATACATATTTGAATAGATTTACCTATAGATAATATCTACATCTATTCAAATATGTAGGTACTCGTATAACGAAACGATACTGGTCAATTGGAGAATTGACCACCCGGAGATTTTGTGAATAGCAAAATATATAAATGCAACACATGGTTTTGTGATGTCGAGTTTCTTCAGTTGGAATAATGCCAAATCCATCATTAAACTAGTTACCGACTACTGCCTACTCCGAGAGAACAGAAGTACAGAGAAGTAAGCAGTGAGTTCTTTCGATGAGATAGACAATACTGCATCCCTATGTCTCTCTGAAGGTAGACAATTCGACTGAACTCAAGTTCTAAGGGTGAACGTTACTATGATTGTCAGTATATATAATTTTTGACGTTTTTAGGGACATTTTCCTCGTCGTATTAGTAGGTGATTAGTGGTTGAAATTTCAAGTCAAGTATATTATTAGAAGTAAACTTACCACTTCGAGTTCTCATCTTCACCTCGATCATTCTATCCGACGTTTTTTCATTCAGCTGGATACTACGTGGGCTTTCAGACTTCTTTTTATCCATTCTGAACAGAGAATGAGACGAGAAATAATCAAATTACAGTATGAAAGCGTAAAATGTTTTTGTCTTGTACAAAATCAACATTAACAACTGGTTTTACCGTTCCAGAACTCTCTGAATCTCCATTGATACAGTCGCATGTCCAATAACACGTTTAAATGTCAGTAAATATTCAACTGATTCAATTCATGAGTCGTGGACAAAACGTTGTAATACAAGGTAAAATGACTCGAGGCCCAAATTTTCCCCACCAAGTTGTATTAAACCATTCAGATGAAAGACGATACTCGTACTTCTAGATGAAACAGAACTATGGAACTGCCATTATTTTCCAACTGTGACAAGAACTGTATCATGATTATAGTTACCCATATGGTGAGTTTACAGTGTAATTATGAGGGAGAGTTACTCTATAAACATGAGATGTCAACACTTAGATTAATAAAATATTCCAATACGACAGTACCATGATTGATATTATCAATCATGGTACTGTCGTATTGGAATATAATATTCTTTGGTCTAAGATGCTGAACAATGGCTAGAAATACGATGTCACTATCAATTATGGTTAGTTAAGGACATTAACATGACATGATTGACTATTACGACAGATTATGAAATTAGCATGATCTTCCGTAATAACCCTTGGGAGGTGGAGGCCGATTAGGAGGACACCCCAAATCAGGGGAACAATGATTGTGAGATTTGTACAGAATTTGACTTGATGAGAGCTCAAATATTTTCATTTGTCTAAGTTTCCTTTTTGGCGAATTTTCGAAGAAAAGGAAGGTATTTTTCTCGGTCCAACATTTTTAAAATTCGAATTTCCGAAAGAATTTTAGACCTAATTCCGTTTCAAACCTCCCGTAATTCACTGCCAAAAGACTTACATACCTACTGCCAAAAGACATAAGTACATTTATATATGTATGGTTCATTCCAGATGTTAACTCTCTCGATAGAATTGAGATAAAAAGTTCGAATTTGCACAAAAAATCCGTCTTGGCAATATAAAGGCTAAGTTCTAAGATGGGCAGAAGCGGGGAAGGGGGGTTAAGGGGTATTTTAATTATCCATAAATTCCAAAAGTAGGTAAAACATTGTGACAAGTGACACCTCATTTTAAAGGGGTTTTTACGCAGAACACGATGGTGAAGTTAGAATTGCGTTCTCAAACTGGAGCACTTTGAATGTAGTGGTTACTTAAGATGTTCTTCACAGTTCAACTGCTCTAAACTGATAACGGATTGAGATATTGGAATTCTGACTTCAACATCGTGTTCAGCGTTGAAAAATCTATAAGCTCAGGTGTTACTTGGCATAAAAAGGAGACAAAATTTGTTATGAAACCAGTAAAATAAAGACATTTGACATAAAACCCGTTGTTTTTTCATAAACTCGCTCTTATAGCCATGCTGCATGACTTGATTTTTTTTTTCAATTTTCATAAATACCAATTTATGATATCGTGTAAATTACGAGTACTTGATAAATCGCTGAATGTACTAACATTGGAGGAGAGACTGAAGTTGGAGGTGGAGGAGAGGCTTCTTGCTCCTTCGGGTGACCGAAATAGACGAAATTCGGCCAATGAACGTTCGGATCGAAGGTCGTCCCTATGTGTACAGGATCAGGCGGAATCGGAGCCAAATTCCGCGTAGCAACTACCGGACTTGGCGATGCTCCTTTCGGGTTTCCCTCGTTTTTCTCTTCCTGCTCCTGAGATCGTTTCTTGTGCTGCAAGACGTTCTTCGTGTTCATGGCACCTTCCGAGTACTTTTCACGATATTCGGTCTCTCCAGTGATCTTGATCAGGTCAACAGCTGCGTTGGCACAAGAATGGATGAGAACAGAAACGAAATGTCAATTGGACCGGTAGAATAAATTATAGTGGACCAATTGCCAGCCTTTTAGTATTTGAATTCAAATCACTAGGCCAGGATGACTCCTTACTTCTCACACAACTAGTATGGTATTTTCTTATCCAAATAACCACAGAATACTTACTACAAGTAGCTATTCGAAAGACTCAATATAATAATACGTCCATTGTTATTTTGTAATCAATACTTAACAAAGGGAACCAGTACTGATATAGGAGCCAGACTACCATCTCCAAGTAAGTCAGGCTATTTCTAATCTAATGTTCATTAGCATATTCGGAATTGGTCACTCAGCTAACTCGTTTTCCGTGAAACTTATTTCATATTGCTATATATACACATGGGTCGAGATGAATAAGTAGAAGATAATTTTGGATGCTGATGGAGTCATCAATAGAATAAATTCTCACTGTAGGACAAAGTATGATACATGAAGGAGTGTGACGGTAGATACACCGGATGGATACGTGTATCGTACAGGTTTTTCAAACTCTAGCTGGGTATCATCTTTAACTAGTTGAAATTACCTCGAATGCATTGAGAACCCACCAACATACAAATATGTACTATGTAAATTTATTATGTAAAGGAGTTTTACGAGTTATCGCATTAGGAGGACCATCCACAATAACGATCCGTCAGTATTTCACCTGTAAGTTGTCCTCACATTTTTGAAATTTAGGAACGCGGTTCAAGCCGCTAGGTCTAAAAAGATGGTGATGATGATTGGGTGATATATATCACTTCAAAAACACTGTTCATCTCCCTAACCTTGTCCTTCTTCTTATTCAGACGGTCAAGGCTACAGCCTCTCCACCTCCATCGATTGGCATGAAATTTTGCAGAGCTTCGTTTCAGCTAATTATCTCAACGATGACGAGTCTACATCCTGGGTAACAGGACCAATCGACTTGAAATTTTGCACAGACCTACGAGTATATATATGCCAAGAAAATTTTAGGAACAAAAAACTGAAATTTAGGCTCATTTTGGCCACTAGGACGGGTCTACAAGCAATCAACTTGAAATTTGGAGAGAATTTTCTTGGTGTGGATAATAGAAAGCCCAAAAAGTTTTAAGTCGGAATCCAAGTAATAAAGCTTTACCATAAGTTTACCATATTATACAACCTAAAATGGTTTGAAAAGCCTCCTTCAGCTTTTCAAGATTCAACACAGGTTGATTTTTACACGGAGTGATTTGTGGTGGGATATCATTATGGTCCTCGAACCCACCAGATTGGTGAAAATAATCGCCCCAGAGATTTCACCAAATCATGGCCTCTGATTGTGAGGATGCAAGATAAAAGTAATCAACTAATTCAATCAACTTGGATACCTAATTGTGTATTGACCTCATATACAATATGGCGGCTATATAGCCACAACACAATCGGATTCAAGTTGTCAACAAATACTCTGACGGTTTAATACAAAATATGCTTTATTTTACGAATATCAATAAAATAATTACATCCAATCCCACCCTCCTCTTCCGGCGATTCTGACAATTGCGTACCGTATGCGCAGTTGCAAGAGTGAGGATGATGAACCTGTACATCAAATTTGGTTCACATAGTATGGTACAATATTGAAAATGGTTGTATAGGAGCTTAAATAAAAGCGCGTCAGCAGAAACCCGACTTGTCCGGGACTGATCGTATTTCAATCTTCAACTTTTGAAGATTGACTAGGTATGAAAACAAAAGTGGTAATCAAGCACAATCATGTTATCTCCACACAAAAAAAAGAAAAACAAGATTTTGACCTAAATATAAAAATTAAAATATCTACATCATGTTTTTAATGATTCCTGTCTTATCTGAATGAATGTTTTCCATGATACAAGAGTAATTTATGCACACATCAACTCCATGTTGCTTCGAAAAAACACGACAGGAGTTTGAATTTCAAGTTGAGAGTCAGGAGAAACACGACTAGTCCAAACTCAAAGCCATTTTTGAAGCATTTAGAACAATGATTTTTATGCCAAATAAAACCGTGTGTATTGTTGGAAAATCTCAAATCTATGTCAGATGGGCGAGGGCAGTAGTTTTTCGCGTTTCGTGGTAACTTGGGTTTTGTGGACTAGTTGGGTTTCTGAAACGTCTGATTAAATTATCTTCGTCGTATTTCCTACGATGGAGCGGTATCGGACGATTAGTATGTATGATTTTGAGCTAGGATGAAACTTCCGCCGAAGGTACTCAAATTTTGGGCTTTTGTTCATGAGCTGATGACAAAATCTATTTACAAACTGGTACATCCCTAAATATATACCAAATAGGTCACCGCTTCTTTAAAATATTCAATTGTTTCCTTGGCATTCACTTCTTACCGGACAGATTTTTAACGTCGTCGGAGGAGGAATAGTTTTTTGACCGTCTCCCTTCAATTCACTTGGTGTCATTTGGATCGTTATTGGCCCTTCATTGTAAGTGATATTCTAAAAATTTAAAACAACGACAGTTTACAGTGAACATATGCACACTTCTATCTATTGGAACGAGCGTTGGAACTTGAGTACCTACACTTAAACAAGATGAAGCTTGTACACTTTCACGAGTATTTATTTATGACTCGATCCCTAGTGGCTTCTCCGCTTGTTGAGACACTCTATTGGTGTTTGATTTGTAGGTACCCATGTTCTTCATCGAACGCGCTGGGTTATGAAGTAGGTACTAACCGTAACATGGGTTGATGGAGGAAGAGTTACAGGATCCTGTCCTACCACGTAAGTCCCGCTTGTTTGGGTTTCTCCAGTCTTACTCAAAAAGAAATTATCAAAGTGCTTGGAGGGAGGTCCTATGGGCTTTTGGACATCTGCCAAACGGTCAGACGTAGAAATGCTTGTTGGAGGTCTCGGCAGTCCAAAAGAGTCGTTCGTCAGTTCTTTGTCTAATTCCACATTGTGCTCATTCTTAGTAGATTTCGGCACCCTTGTGGAGCTGACTTGAGGAGACTGCCTGGCAACATAAAGCTGCTTCAAGTCCATACTTGAGCTCCTACGATCTGAACTAGCATTGTTGGTATCGCCATTTTTACTGGTCCCAGAACCTGGACTGAGTTTTCGGCTGTCTTCAGCGGCTTCTGGAGTCTTCAGGGTGTCTGTATTGCCCATTGTGGAATTGATACCGTTTGCGACGCCTTCATTGGTCTTGGTACCATCAGCTTCTCTTCCTCCGGTTCTCTCTGCCCCTATCCCATTGTTGAGACCCCTACTGTCTTTGCCAGGACTGATCTCACTATCAATTCCTTCCGTTTCACCAGAAATGGATTTTAATAAATCTCCAGGACCCTCAGATCGTGTAGCTTTGATGTCTTCACCTATCTCTTTATTCCCACTATCAGCATTTGCTGCATCCATCGGTTGGATCTTACTGCCAGCCTTTGGAGCTTCAGTTGATGTTTTTGCAACTCTCTTGATGATACTTCCTCTATTAGAAGTCCGGCCTTCCCGACTAAGGAAACTACTGCGTCGAGCACTTTCACCAACGTTTATATTTGGGTCATTCACTGATCCACTTTTCTTTTCTTTTCCCTGATTCGTTTCTAACCCTCGTGACGATTTTCGAGATCCACGTAAAACAGATGAGGCTGACCATTTCTGAGGAGAAGAAGTCACATTTTGGCCCTTCAACACAGCTCTCTTATTAGGATCGTCAGCAAACTTTGTACTCCTCATATCTCTAACCTGGATCCGTAAAGATAATAATTAGGTGGCTTCGCGAACTTATGAAATGAAATTTCAACGAAATCCAGTCCACTTCTGAAGAGAAAGTAATTAATTTTTAAAACTATGGCCTCATTAACAAATATAAGCATTATATTCACCGAGCCCTTAAATAAATAATTGATTATGATTATGGATGAATATAAAATGGAACCTTGAAAATTACGCCTTCCGGATGTTTGCCCTTGAGTTCCGAAGGAAAATATCCGTCTTCCAAATCCTGAAAAAACTCTTCCACAGAAGAGGAATCGTACGGCCTGAACGGATTATTCTCCACCTGAATACCGTCAGCGTATAACGAAAGATTCAGCAAGTCAGCATTCTGGAGTGATAATGACCCAGTTAAACAAATGCACCAAGCTGTTAGCTGTTGGTGGTATAGAAATGAGTTTGATATTTTCATTAAATGTGTGGTTCCTATGAGGAATTTGATAATTTGGTTTTGTATGACGCCACCTAACTCATCCGGATGTAACGAACCAGATCTTGTCAAGTCAATGCACGATCGTGTTTGTAAATGTGCGCTAAGTATCTACGTTTGGTTGAAAATAAATTTAAATATAAATATAAAAACCGTTCACAAAAGATTGATTTTTTCATTCGACTAAATATGTAACTGTTTACCTTGAATTGTGCAGTATTTCCAGTCTTAACGATTTGAGGTTCCGTATTATTCAAGTTCAGCTCTTCGACCACCAAAAAAAGTTTGTCAAAATCCGGCGTATAATGAATGTTCGTCTTGCGCACCCTAGAAAACGGGAGCGGAAATAAGCACATTACATCAGTAATTACCAGCTGTAGTTACCAGCAGTAGTGTGAGATGTTGAATCGAATGAGTATAATATAATATTATTATTTTGTAAAAATTCTCCTAGTCGTTTGTTATTAGGTTCACCATTGTAATGAATGGTTTGCTGAGTTTCCCCTGTAACCCGGGGATGTTGGGCAACTACGCCCGACCCAGGGGGATATCCTGGTCTGCTCCCACAGACCTAGGTATGCCCAGAGTGGTCGAACCAAAACTTCGAGAACCAGGAAAACTTAGCAAACCATTAAACTCCCACCTTCAAACAACACCTGGTATGCCAGGTTGTTGTTGGTAGAAAAAAGGGGGGACTGAAAAGTAGTATGGAGTTCCAATCCAGGAATAGCAACTGGAAAATTCCAAGGTATGGTAATGGAACTACTGCAAACTTATTAGAGAACTATGCTCCTACAAGCATGGATATTGGCAGGGGATAGAAAATAGAAAATTGAAAATAGAAGAACCCAATGAATAATAGAGGCATAGAAATGAGAAAATTGAAGAATGGAGAAAGATATTGAAAAATGCCAATATTAATGCTTATAGGCAAATGGGTATGATCCCTAAATAGGAGTCTCTTCTGGGAAAACTGCTGAAAGAGCTCGTTAAAGCTATTAACAAAAATAGTGGAGGAGGTACCGAGGCAAACCCAGCACTTTCCTACCAACCATTATACCATCGTAAATTCTTACACATTCTTACCACAAATTATTTGGATCATTTTCATCTAAAGCGTCTTCTTTAACCCAGGCCAGACCGTAATCACCGAAAAATTTCTGTGAAGTTCGAAGTGTATTATATCAAAATTACCTACGCGTATCAATCTGGAACTCCAAATGCCGATCAATTTAATAATATTCATTAAAATAATTAACCAAATCATCCACCTAGAAGTCGAACTGACCATTGTTATTCAAGTTATTGAACAAATTTCTTATTCATAGTTCTTTTATTGGAATGTAGATGAAGTTTAAATCACAAACCTCCATCTCTTGAAGTTTCTGAGCAAGTGTACTACACTCTTTCTGAAGAAGCTCATGTTTGGATTTTGATTCCGGATCGACGTCTTCGGATAAATCGCGGAGATCTTCATAAGGGGGACCTTTTTTCTCAGCTTCCCTTCGTCTCTCAGCTAGTGCAATCTTGGGTAAGTAGATACAGTGGGAAAACTAAGTAGCGTTAATTGTGTTTCAATGCGTTCTCAACCCCATAACCATAAGCCTACTCCTCTACATGGACCAACAAGAAAAACTGATGTGTTACCGAAAACCAATTTGAAACACTAATGTTCATTATTCGAGAAAAAAATTTGACCACTTCAAGCGATCTTTAAATAGATGAATAATTTGAAAACTACTTTATTTTCGAGAGTGGTGATTTCTTGGTTCTTCTTTTTCAATGTTTCCACAGCGTCTTTGAGATCATCGCGCAAGAGGACGAGCTGCTGCTCCATGATACCCAGCCGCTGAGACAGGATTTGGGTGATATTGCTTTCTCGCGGGTCCTTCACATCACCTTGCATCATTGCAGTTACAGGTATTTTTGTGCAGAAATGTTGTCGGTAGGGACATGAATTATTTTCTAAACTAATCAAAATCCAATTATAATCTATAAGGGTTCGTGCGGGATGCTCCTAAAAATCATAATATTTACAATCAGTTTTCTCCATACTTGCAGAAACGTGGTACTTTCACGAGCACCATACTAATAAAACACTTTTGAGATACCTTTTGAGGCACGATGCTTCCTCTTACCCGTTGAACTTCATAGGAATATTTTAATATAAACAACTGAAAATTGTTCATTGTGAGGCCAACCTTCATGCTTCCAGAAATTTTCATTGAATCAGTTAAATAAACGTGTAATTTGTCTTTCAGACATTCTTTTAAGTAGCTATGAAAACTTCGGTTTGCTTACCTGGTGAGACTTTTCCTTGACTGTTCCCAACCTTCCGTTCGTTGCTCCGCGCCAATCTGTAGGGTTATACAGTACCGTCATTAGATGTAAACAAGTAGGCATTGACTTTATTATAAAAAACTTAAATTCACGTAAAAACTATCGAACTACCATTGTCATAATGAAAAGTGCTCAACAACCATACAATTCAAAATGTCGGAAATTTCAAAGTTGAGGCTTACCCGGTCGCGATCTTTTGAGACATATTCCCGCGCTATTTACTAGTGATCTCCATGTTAGGTATTACAGTTTGCACCCTTCAAAAGTCGGAAACCTCGGAAACTGAGGATTGGCGGAGAAGAATGTCCAAGGCCCAAGGCTTAGGTTTTGTCACAAACAATCTCCAACATCGTAATTTTCAAACACCTCCAAGATTCAACAAGCCAAGTTCTACGTCTTCCGGAATGAGGAGTGAAGATGACATGTGATATCCAATGGAGGTCACCTGTTTGATCGATAGCAACCTAGAGACCGCTCAATGCTGGAAATTTTCAATTTCTAACGGAAAGGTTTTAAAAATTAATGCGTTCGTTTGAGGGGGTTTGAAAAAGTTATTTCGTTCGGTGAATTTGAACTTAACGCGAAAATGCTCGACCTCTCGAGAAGCGAGTTGGAGATGAGGATGAAGCAGATGAACAACAAGTGTTACCCAGACGTTCAGGAGGTTCAGCCCAAATTTAAGAAGAAGCTACCGCCGCGGGTGGTTCCGCCGTTTTCCATTCAGGTAGGAAATGAGTGCCAAAATAACACCTAAACACATGTACACATAATTGCCACTCAAACTTTCTTTTCTTATTTACCGACGAAATATTTTACCAAATTCCTACCAGTCGCGACAAAAGAACACCATCGTCGCGCCTCTACCCAAAGGAAAACCACCAAAACCCTTCCCCGTCGGTCAGTCG
The DNA here is from genome assembly GCA_963920205.1 of Stenodema calcarata. Classification (NCBI taxonomy): domain Eukaryota; kingdom Metazoa; phylum Arthropoda; class Insecta; order Hemiptera; family Miridae; genus Stenodema; species Stenodema calcarata. The sequence continues at coordinate 7,551,406 of OY986051.1, read as the reverse complement.
TCTTTCAGAACTTACTACAAAAGAGGTGACTTTCCTATTGGGATGGACTTGGATCAGAATGGTTACAAAATCGCGTGGCGGGTAAGTGTTCATTTGCCATGTAGATCTATAACTATGTAGTATCTACAAACGCGGTAGCATTCCGCCCTGTCAAGCAAACAAGGCGAGAAAAACTATTTATTTGAAATTTTGCACAGAGCTTCGTTTCCCCTTGAGACAGTGCCATTTGTAAGAACTATCCCATTATCTCAACCCGAAAAAATTTTAGAAACAAAAAACAGAAATTTCAGGCTAATATTGTCCACTATGACGAGTCAAGAGTCTGGGTAATAGGACCAATCGACTTGGAATTTTGCACAGACCTTCTTTACAACATGACCTAGCGCCATATGAAAGACTATCTCAACCCAAGAAAATTTTAGGAGCAAAAAAATGAAATTGAGGCTAATTTTGACTGGCCCACAGCCGATCAACTTTGGTGTGGATCTTCTTGGTCTGGATAATACAAAAAGTCCTGAAAGTTTCAAGTTGGGAGTTAGCCAAGGCTACAGTTAGCCACCTTCTCCGATTACTTGAAATTTTGCACAGAGCTTCGCTTCAACTCTAGATGTGTAGCAATAAAACATCTCGTCATAGCGCCAAGAGGAGCTGTAGAATGATATTTGCGAGGCGGTGTGACTTTTTACACAGAGTGTTTTTTGGGGGGATAGGAAGTATGTCTATACACAGTAAACGTCAACACTATACCAAGGGTTGTAAGAAGATGATTGAGATTCACACCTGAAGATGACTAAATAGTCGAAAATTTGCAGAAACTATTATTTTCATATCAATAATTTTTGGAATGTTTTGAAACAACCATGATTCGTTCGTAACTTTAGTGTTAAAACATTCAACCAACTCATTTAAAAATTAATATTTTATCAGTTCAAGAGTTCAAGATCGGTTATACCTACTTGCTTCTATGAAGCTGCAATTTATACAATAACTATCGTTTCAGGTCGCTATGGAGGAAATTGATTACCATTACTACCTCCCGATGTTCTTCGAAGGGCTAACAGAAACCGAGCACCCTTATAAGTTCTTCTCCCAATATGGGATACGTGACATGGTGACGAGATCACCTCATAAAGTTGTTCCAGTCATTCCTCAAATCATCATACCTATAAAAAGTCAGTACCCTTGACATTGGCTAGTATCAGTTAGGCTTATGCTTAGGTATCCGCCAGGTATAAATGTATCTACCTACTACAAATGTATCTAACTACTACTACTTAGGTACCCTGGGTTATTGATCTAATACGTATGACATAATATGTCATACGTATTAGATCAATAACCCAGGGTACATAGGTACTATTGTTAGAATTTTAGGTCTGTTTTACAGAATAAAACAAAAAATCTCGTTCTGTCCAAATATCCACCGTTTAAGCAATTTTAATCCTCAAGTAACATATTTTTTCAGATGCCCTCAATACTCACAATAACATCGTCGTGGCAACAACACTGAAAGTACTCCAAGACCTCGCTTCGTCGTCCGAAGAAGTCGGGAGAGCTCTAGTGCCTTACTACCGGCAAATATTGGCTCCGCTCAACTTTATGAAAGACCAAAATGGTGAGCAATAGCAGCAATTAGCACGATAATAGAAGGTAATGAATGGCACTCAAATTAATCATGGAAATCAATCCAGGACTTTGTTAGTACTTTGACCAGAGGTGATCTCATCGATGTACGAGGCGTGTCCAGAAAGGGTCTCACGACCGTAGGAATATTTTTTTACTACATTGGCTACTTGTAACCTTTAAAACAAGACCAAAACGTTGAAAACTGTGGTCGCATGAATTTTACTTGTTCAACACGTCGGTCGAGTATGTCGCCAAGTGCGAAATCCGCGCCGTTACCTCGTTACGAAGGAAAGATCTCCACAAGAGATTAATCTTTAATCATTAATTTATGGTGAAGGTCATATGAATCGTACGAGTGTGTACAAGTGGTGTACGATGTATAAAAACGGCCGTACGAATGTACCTACATGACGATCTGAGTAGCGGGAGACCGTCGATTCTGACTGACATTGTGAAAAAAGTCGAGAATGTGGTCCGTGACGGTCGCAGGATGAACTTTCTGCAATGTTTAAGCAACTGTCACGGTCATCTGCTGCACGAAACAATCACAGAAACACTTGGGTTTCATACACTGGGCAACATGGGTCCCAAACCAGCTTACTGAACAACACACGATGAATCGAGTGCAAACCCCCAGAGTTTTTGGAGCGCTATGAACTGGACGGTGATAATACACTATATGCCTGAAACCAAGAGAAAGTCACCGAGAGAAACCAGTGGCGTCACACCAGTTCACCCTCAACCGAAATGTTCAAAATCATGGCATCAGTGTTTTGGGACCACAAAGGTAACTCATCGATAGTAGATACCGTAGCATCACGTGAATACCAAGTATTGTTCCTGAGTGTACAGTTTACATACGCTCTCAGAAACGGTTCATCTGACTGACATAGAAAACTAATTACCTGGTGACTTGGATAAGTGGGAATAAGTGAGAACAGGACGCTGAAAACTGAGTGCACTTGAGGGGTCTGCCGACTTCTTTCGGGTTGGGATAGATAACATGCAATAATCAGTTAAACTATGCCGCACGTGAGTAGCCTTCGATTATAATCAGTTACGAAGACTTGAGTATAAGTAGATTAAAAAACATTATCGTAGTTACCTGTCATAATATGATGAGTGAGATATTAACATAAATAAGAACTAATCACAAGAAAAATGCCTCAAGCGTATGCGTTTTGGGGCAAGGGGGCCCGAACTCAGTTCTCCGAACTGCGAATATCTCCTACGTGCGCACCGGCCAAAATGGATGCGGCGTATGGATGCTAAATATATCCACCCAACTGATTACCGTGTTCAAAGTTGTGGTTCAAGGGAAATTCATAACTAAGAAATCTTTTAATCGCATTGGAACCAAACTAACAAGAATTGTAGGGGTGAATATTTCAAACGAGTTCAAGCATCTACAAAATGTACTTACCCTCCAGTAGAAGTACTTTCAAAATGTACCTAACCTGCAGTGGAGGTACCTACCTACATGGATTTAAGCATGGCTCTGGATATAGGGGTACAGCTAGGTAGGTTTAGTGTTGAACATAACACGGTTAATCGTTTGAAATTGCTTTATTTATTTGCTATCGTATAAGTCACAAACATTATTCTCCATACTGAATTACAAGATAACCCCACTCAGGGTGGTGGTTGCTGGGAATCCATTATTGTCCTGCATGGATACTACATCCCTCCCCTAGGGGGAAGCACATAATCTTGGAGCTTCTCTGGAAGTCTTGTCTGCCTTGATGATCTTCTAGGGTCAACTGGCGTACCTGGGGATCCTTTCTTTACTAGAGTTGCAAGTTTTGCAGATGTGGCTGAAGTTCCAGACATCACCAATTCAGTTGAATTGTCTGGGGTTCTGCACATGTTGGATCCAGGCGAGGTTGATTCTAATGGTTCCAGGTCGTCGTCTTCCCCCTCTAGCCTCTTGAAAAATGAGGAATTCCTGGTGACTTGATGGTCTCCTCTGCTAGCTGTGACTTGGCTTCCTTGCACTTGAGTGACCTGGTAGGGTTGAGGATCAAAAACTGGGGAGAACTTGTTGACAATTGGTTGTTTAAGAAGTACCTGGTCATTCACAGTCAGATTATGCGGTTTGGTGCGGCGAGTGGAGTTAGCATACTCTGCTTGTCTCAATTTTTGAGCCTGGTCTCTCTGTTGCATCTCTTTGTCAACCACTACATCCACCATGCATGGAATGAACCCCACACTGAATGGATGCCGAAATAGCAATTCGGCAGGGCTTTTGCCTGTGGTAGCATGTGGTGTAGCCCTATAGTTGAGTAAGTACATCTCCAGCTCCTCACTCCAGTCCTTGTTCTCCACAACAGCGGCTTGTATGGTCTTCTTGATAGTTCGGAAAAACCGTTCAGAGGATCCATTGGCTTCTGGCCAATACGGTGTCACATGTCGTGGCTTAACTCCCAGCCGCTCAAGGAAGAGAGTGTACTCCCGACCATTAAATGGAGGCCCATTGTCCGATTTAAGCACTTGGGGCACCCCAAACTCAGAAAACCATCTCCTAAGGGATTTCAATGTGGAGGAGGCTGATGTTGATGTCACTACATCCACCAGAGGGTAGCGTGTATACTCATCCATCACAGCAAGCACGTATTTTCCATCTGGGAAGGGCCCAGAGAAGTCAATTGAGAGATTGCTCCAGGCTTGTGCCGGGAGAGGAGTTGATTGAATAGGATCTCGCTGAGTTAGAGGTGTAGTAGCTTGACATGCGTGGCACTTTTTAACTGCTGACTCTATTAGGGAGTCCATACCTGGAAACCAACAACGAGCACGGAGCAGCTGCTTTGTTCTAACTATCCCTGGGTGGCCTCTGTGGGCCAGCTTGATAACCCTGGCCTGTAAGGATGAGGGAACAACAATACGGTGACCCCTGAGCAAAATTCCATCATATGTCATGGAAATTTCAGGCAGAATGTGTAGAAATGGTTTCAACTGCTCATCCTGCTGCATGTGAGGTTTTCTTAGTGATTGTGCAATCAACTGTAAAACAGAATCCAATTCTGTGTGTTCTGCAATCAGCAAGCGGGTCAAGGCTGTAGGCACTGCTTGCTCAGTAACAAAATTCAGGTAGTATTCTGCCTGATTTGTCCTAGATGGTGCCGGAGAGTAAGGGTGGCGAGACAGGTAATCTGAGGGATTAGAAGCTCCTGGACGGTGAACAAGCACAAAATCATACCCCTGTAGGCGCAGTCGTAAGCGTTCTAGTCTTGGGGTGGTGTCCTTGCAAGTTGTCATGATGCCAAGAAGGGGCTTGTGATCTGTCACCACCTTGAATTGGCTACCCAAGACATACAGTTTGAAGTGTTCGATACCCCATGCGATTGCCAGCATTTCCTTCTCTATCTGAGAGAACCTTTTTTCAGGGTCACTCAGAGATCGACTGGCGTAAGCCACGACCCCTGGGGAAGAAGCCAGTGGTTGTGCCAGAATGGCACCCAAGCCCTCTGGGCCTGCATCCACAATAAGCTCAGTTGCCAAGTTCCGATCAAAGTAGTTATTACTCAGGTTTCGACTGAGCTCCGTTTTCAACTTCTTGAAGGCTTTATGTTCTTCTGAGGCCCAGGTCCACAAAGCACCTTTTCTTATTAGCTTACGTAAGGGGGCAGATACAGTAGAGAGGCCTGGTATGAAGCGAGCACAGTAAGCCACTGTCCCCAGGAAGCTTCTTACCTCCGGCACAGATTTGGGCTCTGCCAAGTTGTTGATGGTTTCTAATTTTCGTGGGTCAGCCTTGAGCCCCTCTTTCGAAAATTCGTAGCCAAAGAAAGTTACTCGCTCTGCTGACAGTATGCACTTATCCCTGTTTACAGTGAGACCAGCAACAGAAAGCCGCTCCAGAACCTCCTCAAGCGCCGAGTCATGTTCCACCTGAGAACGACCAAACACAAGGATATCATCACTGATATTGATGGCATTTTGGACTGGGGCAATGACTTGACGAATTTCACCTTGAAATTTCTCAGGGGCTGAAGAGATTCCAAAGAAGAGTCGTTTGTATCTCCAGAGTCCTGTATGTGTATAAAATGTTGTTATAGCTCTGGATGACTCTTCCAACTCAAACTGATGAAAGCCATCCCGCAAGTCTAACTTGGAGAACACAATAGATCCATTAACAGATGTAATTAAATCATCTATTGTTGGCATTTGATGACGTTCGCGGAGAACTGCTTTGTTGGCAGCTCTCATGTCCACACATAGCCTCAACTTGTCTGGCTTGTTAGCTTTTGGTACCAGTACAACAGGTGAAACCCATGGTGTTGGGCCAGATGCAGGCTCGATGATATCTGCCTTCCTCAGACGGTCCAATTCCTCCTCAAGTTTGTGACGCAAGTGAAAAGGAACGCGATTGTGCATTTGCACTACTGGAGGGATGCTTTGGTCCAAGTGTAGTTTGATTGGGTTGCCTTTAAACTTTCCAATTCCCTTGAATACATTAGGGTATTTTTTTTCAGCAGTGTCAGTGGTTATAGCACACAGGATTTCCACTAAACCAAGCTCCTGAGCTGTTTTTGACCCAATCAGGGATTCACCATCCCCCTTGACGACATAAAATGTAGCAGCTGCTGTTTGGTTGTTGTACGCCAGGTTTGAGGAGAATTTTCCTAGAACGCCAAGCTCATTTTTAGCCTGGTAGGGGAAAAGAATTTTCCGTGTCTTCTGTAGATTTATTTTATGCCCCAGAAGTGAGAAAACCGAAGACCCGATTATGTTGACAGGGCATCCAGTGTCAACCACAAAGGAAATTTTCTTACCCAAGAGCCGCAATTTTGCTCTAGGGGATGAGTGGCTGCTAGCGGTGACTCTGTTGATATCAGTACTAGAAGAACCCTGGTCAGAACAAGAGTCTTCTGAAGAATCACAACCTCTGACGAAATCAATCTGTTTGTGCTTGGCAGAGGAAGCCCGCCGAGAGGACCGACAAAACTTCTCAAAGTGGTTACGTTTATGACACAGGGTGCAATTGTAACCTTTGGCTGGGCATGAGTTTCCCGCTGGGTGAGGCCAATTTCCCCCACAATAAAAGCAAATTTTGCTTTTAATTTTTTTTTTTTTTTTTTTTTTTTTTTTTTTTTTTTAATTCCTTTATTATAATCATGTTTCCTTTATTATAATCATTTTTTTATTCCTTTATTATAATCATGTAGGGATGGGTCGAGAAACGAGAAACTAGTTTAGAAAACTAGTTTGAAACAAATAACCGTTATAACCGTTTCTCAATTTGAAAGAAACTAGTTACAAAAAAACGGCAAAAGTAGGTAGGTGTTAGTTTTTGAATTGAACTATCGAAAACTTTGTCATCACATTATTCGTTATTGAACTATCGAAAACTTTGTCATCACATTATCACGTTATTCGTGGTTTGTTCCGAAGCATAAGTAGTTGATTATTAGGTAAATATGACTCGGAACTAACCACGAACAAATGCGCCGACAAAGTTTTCGTTTTTCCTATTACAGTTGAAAAATACAGTTTTTCGTTTTCTTTGTAACTAGTAGTTACTAACTACTAACAACATATTAGAACACCTGCTGTTTCACCCGTTTTTCATTAAGAAGAAATGAAACTAGTTTTTTCGACAGTTTGTTATTTTACGTTTTTCGAAAGTAACCGTTAATAACGGGTCAAGAAACAAGAAAAGAAACGGGTCAAGTAACCGTTAATAATAGGGACGGGTCAAGAAACAAGAAACTAGTTTTTTTTGGGATGGGAGAAGAAACGAGAAACTAGTTTAAAGTAACTAGTTTGAAAAAAACGTCATCACTGTTTCTTAATTTGAAAAAAACTAGTTGAAAAAACGGCAAAAAAAACTAGTTTTTTCGACAGTTATTATAACGAACGTTATTAAATAACTGTTTCACCTGCTGTTCCACCCGTTTTTCATTCAGAAGAAAAGAAACTAGTTTTTTTACGTTTCTCGAAAATAACCGTTATGCCCATCCCTACAGCTAGGGATGGCCATCCGTACCCACCATATTGATATTCGATAGTATGGGAGGTAGGCATCGATGACGATATTTATCGATACCCAGTATCGATACTTTTGCAACTGATAGTATCGATATTTACTAAAATATCTGTTGAAAAACATTCAATCAAAAACTATGTAAATGCTATTTAGTAAAATTTACTAAATAGTATTTACATTATATTTAATATAATGGATACAAATTTTAACAGTAGGAGAAATTAGAAGGAGAGATACACATAATATAATATATTATATAATTATATTATATATACTATAAGGGTTTTATTTAGTAAATAAAGCACTATTTAGTTTAAGTACTATTTAGTAAATAGGCCATCCCTACGGTACCCCTATGCCCAGAGCCATGCTACACTCCTGGTAGGTACCTCCACTGCAGGTTAGGTACATTTTGAAGGTACTTCAACTGGAGGGTAGGTATATACCTATTATATGTATAATCAGGAAGCTCACGGAAATTTTCGCCCTACGGCGTTATCGGCCTGAGTCAATTCAACAGACCCCCCCCCCCCCCCATCCCTAACCACATCTCCCTAAAAATGAAAAAATGAAGCAGTTTTATTCAAAGGAATTGTATGATATAATTTATTTTCTAAAATTATTTTGTCATCTATCACTCTGTTCACATCATTGGTTTTCCATTGATCGGAGTTTTCAACAATATGATTGAAAAAATCAACAAACAATCCATAGTGATCTTCAATCATGAAAATCAGCCTTGAGGCGAAATTCCACATAGTCTGAGCTAAAGAAGGAATCTTTTTAATAATGATAACAAACCATTTATTGTACAAAGGCTGATTGGCCCATTTGGTACACATGAATTACAAAACATTTCTGGAGGTTGATCCATATCAATCCTCTGCATTCCATCTGCACCTACGCCTGCGCATTACATTTGGGCACCGAGTGTTAACACAGCCAGGCGAGATTATTTCATCCTCAGTGGGAGCCAGGAAGTCATGAAATACAGTAAAAGCTAAGTAATATATTTACTTGTATTGAAAACTACTGACATGAATACAACATGAGACGCATCATAGACGTACGAACTCACAAAAACAGACGACATTATACTGGTACTTGAGACTGTTACGTTAACTGTTCCAAAATCACTTCACAACAGCCAGTAGGTATACACACACTGTACAGTTGACGTCATAGCCCCCCCCCCCTGTAATCTTGCGGTACCCCTGTGGCCTGAACTGTTCGGTGGTCTCACTGCAATCAGATAGGTACTTATTTGTAATTCTTCTTCTCAGATGACTAGGCTTCGGTTATGCCAGTCATAGTCATTGGATTTGTGATTCAAAGCAACCATCAAAGGTAGGTAGCTGTAGGTAACTATGGCATAATGAGCGGGCAATTCAAATCTTCAATTGAATGTTTTACTGTATTTTCAATAAATTTTTTTCATCATTCAAATCCTACCTTCATTCGTCATTTCTGGTGGGGCAGCGCCACTTCCTGCGCTTCCCCTGACGCTACACCCCTGCTTCCTTGAGTTCTAAGTCAGTACAGTGTATTTCTTCAAGTTGTTCGTTTTCAGTTGCAAAATACAACGAAGGAGGTGGGGACGACGACATAGATTATGGACAGCAGAAGAGAGAAAATGTTGGAGACCTCGTCCAAGAAACGTTGGAGGTTTTAGAAAGGTTTGGTGGAAGAGATGCGTTCATCAACATCAAATACATGATTCCTACTTATGAATCATGCGTCCGATTTTGAAACGAAATGAGTGGAATGTGTATAAATAAATAGAAAACCAAACGTTTAGAGACTTCTCAAAGTCAATACATTGAAATAAGTAATTACTTAGCTCTCTAGTATGTAATTAATTAACATGGTGCTCGAGAATCTCAGAAACTTGTCAGTCGAATGACACACACTGTGTGAAATCCTACTTACTGCATCAAGAAAATTAGCCTGTCATTGCACAGGGACTAGAACTGCATCATTTTTCAGTGAAATAATGGTGGAATTCACAGTCCACGGCTCGTTTTCACGGTGCTTGAACACATTTTCATCATCCTACTCTTACATTTTACATCAATACAGTGTAAACTTAGGTTCACACTCAATGCAACTATGAATATCAGTAAGTGTGCATCAGCCCTCAAATGGAACACTTACAGATACACCCATATTCGAGGGAGAACTATGAATTCCGCCCTGAGTACTAAATGGAATGATTGCGGAGTTTTTAAGACCCAAGTAGGTACCTACCTAATATTCACGAACGTCATGTTCATGTTATTATTGGTCCACGATACCTGGTTTTTTCATTATTTGTATTTTAATAAATATAGTTGTTTTCCATTACTTCAACCTATTCTTTAACATACCTACTCATTAATAGCATTTATTGCCACTAGTTCTGGGTAGAATTCACTATATGGCAGATAAGTATTGTTCGAGAATACTTAAGATACTTGAGAATTATGCTTTGCGGGTATCCCTTCTAGACCAGAGGCAGAATCGTTTTTGGTTTTACTCATCCGAAAACTAGCTCTTAGGAGAAAAAACAAACCAATACGCCCTTTTCTCGTTTATATCCCAAACCAATTTTATCGCTACACAATACCCAACCTGACATGCATTTTGTTCGTCAAATATAACAAGAATTGTAGCTTACCCACTGTAAGCAGAGTATTTGGTTCATGGTACTGCAAAGGAAGTCGAATAATTCAACTTGAATTAATCAAAAAATTGTGAACAGTAACTTTTATTGTACATAACAGAACCAGTGCATCGGTAGCGACACAACGTGATGAATAAATCAATAGAACAAGACTCCGAAAACAGTCACCACGCAGAACAAAGATTCCTGGAATGAGAAAAGCTGTATTAGTATTTTGCTATGTCTTCACGTGACATCTACGTATACGAGGGGGTACCCAAAAGTAACGGGAATTGGGGTGCGGTGGAGAGGGAGACTATGGATAATCATTGTCTTCCTTGAGAAAGACGTCTCCTGAGTCTGTGTGTACATCGGTTCGTCCATGGGATTTTTTTTTCTCTTCAAAATCTTAATTTATTAAAGATTAAGATAATAACTGAGCCATGCAGCCCCACTCTATGCTGCTTTAAGTAAAACTAGAGATTACGAGTGGTTTTCACGTTTTAAAAATGGAGGAACGTCAATTAAAGACGCAACTCCGTTCGGGACGCCCTCTAATGTCAAGAAGACAACATCGACAAAATCTATGCTCACGTTCGTTAAGACCGTCGCCGAACAATTGATCAACCATGTGAAATGAGTGGAATATCAATTTAGAGGAGTTTACACGAAGATTTGCACATTGAAGAGTTGCAGGCGAATTTTTCCCTCGCCTTCTTACGGACGAGCAAAAGGAGCGTCGACTTCAGGCATGTTTTGAGCTTCAAAATCAGCTCAAAGAGGGCCCTGATTTTGTTTCCAAGGTGATAACTGGGTATGAATCGTGGTGTTATGGATACGACCCCGAAACAAAGCAGTAATCAGGCCAGTGGAAGTCACCTAGCTCTCCTCGTCCCAAAAAGGCTCGCCAAGTTAAGTCAAACATCAAGACAATGCTCATTTGTTTCTTCGATTGCAGAGGTTTTGTGCTCAAGGAGTTCGTCCCCACGAGTCAATCTGTTAACCAGAAGTTGTACTTGGAGATTTTGAACAGATTGAGGGAGAGTATCCGAAACAAAAGGGCAGACGACTGGTTCTTCCATCGCCGGCCCACACCGCCCTTGTTTTTGACCAAAACGGCATGACATCAAATATTTACCCCCTGTACTCACCGGATCCGGCCCCTATTATTATTCTTTCTTTTTTGTTCCCCAGACTTAGAAGGGACATGAAAGGAAAGCGATTTGCCTCTGTGGAGGAGGTAAAACAAAAATCGCTAAAAGGTTTGAAGAATATCCCTATAAGTGAATTCAAAAAATGTTTTGATCAATGGAAGGATCGATTGCAGGGGTGCGTAATGGCCAAGGAAGAATACTTAGAAGGTGATAGAAATTTGGTGTAAAAATATTAAGAAATAAATAAGTTATGACGAAATTCCCGTTGGGAGGCGGAAGGGTAGTCCCCCTCGTATAATTCACTGTTCAATACAAATAACACTAGAAGAACTTACATTCATGTAATGTTCTGATACGTAAGCGTCACATTCAGGATCCCAAAGACATCTGGCGCCGCATTTGACTCCAGCTCCCTTGAACTCTCCTAGAATGACCTGGACGATAATCTTGTACCTCTGAGAAAGGTTGCCTGTTTGGGAGATGACAAAGGAGTGTACACATTTTATACCAATCCAACACTTTTTTACGTCAAATGAATGAAACATACTAGATGTTTAATTAGCTTGTGAGGAACCCTGTAGGTCAAATAATACTGTATTATGTGGTATTATTAGAGGTTTACATAACAACAAACCAAGTACCCACTGCAACAGACTGGACACACGAAAAGTATATTCGCAGAGTTAGCTCTAAGGTCACGCCCCTCGATATTTCGTTGGAACACGTTTGGGAGGTAATGAAGGCGGTAACAGTTATGTGTGGCTCGCCAGTGCAGGTTATTTACAAAGGGGGTATGCGCGAGTTTCAGAGCACCCAATAGTACAGGGGCTCAGGGGGAGCACTCAGGGGTGTTGACACACGGAGCTCCTCGCCCCAAAAGCGATTTCAAGCCCCCGCAAGCTTTTAGCTCCCACAGTTTGCTCGTTGGAACACGGCTTCTATTTTCTTAAAATAAATATCGACCTTTTTATTTCAGAGGAGCCCTTTGTTATTATTTATCGAGGTAACAAATTACACTGCTGACCCCTGTTAACAGGAACTATCCTCATAACTACCACAACAATCAGGCAGTAGGTTAAGAGGGTAAGTGCTCTTAGTTCGTGTTGAAACCCCAACTTATACTCGTACTATACAACATTGGAGTACGAAAACCACTTCGAGTACATGCAGGCACATTAATCTGCTTTGATGACAAGGACTGAGTTATCAAGGGTTGGCTGTGTAACCTCGAATGGTAGACAAACAGAGAGGGATCTTACCACAACAAAATCACTGTAGACGATCCTGATCCAAGTCACCATTTAACTCTACAAAACTGCAGATCACACTCATTCGTATCACACACACCAACCATCTTTTGAAAGGCCCAGTGTTAGTGCATTTGAATGACATCTTATAGTAACTACTCAGAACTTTACAGTTACTTACACTACAATTTTGAATGGGTACAATTCAAGGTATCGTCCATTCCCAGTCAGCAGATATTTGACAAAATAACTTGAAAGATTCCCAGGAGATGAGAATGACTATTATATTTTCTCCAACACCCTAACAAATCGTCGCTTAAGAACCGATACATCCTAACCCATTTCCCCCAAGTATTCAGGAGAGTTATAAAACGGTTTTATTCCAAAATTACCAAGGATTTCACACTAAAATTGCTCCTTGTACTCTCCCCATAAGCCTCCTACCATGATTTAATTATTTGTGTTGCCCAGCTGATTTTAAAAACAATGATTAGGGGGATTTACATTTTTGCGATTATCTTGCCTTTAGCAGCAGATTTTTGAAATTCCGACGACACCACGCTATCCGGCGCGACATAAGAAAGTGTCGGCCTAACTTCATTTTGCCCTAATTGTGGGTTAGCGACGAAATGTCGCCGTTTAGTATAAATCTATAAATCTTTATATCCAAACTTGTGTAGTGGTTGTGGTTTGAACTCTAATTTTAGTTCTTGATATATATATCAGTTTGACTCAAATACCCCACAACTAGGCATGTCTAAAATAGAAAGCATTAAAAAAAAAAAAAAAAATTAAAAACCCCAGATACAAACAAAATACAAATTTCCAGACCACTCTTGCCTCTTCTCACCACTATGATGTACCATTGAGCTAGGAGGCGATCACGCGGCTTTACTTATGTATCTTTATATATACATAATATAATTATTATATAACTATTATAGTTCTAGTAAGTAAATAACTCTCGATAGAATTGAGATTAAAAGTTCAAATTTGCACAAAAAAAATCTGTCTTGACATTCGAAAGGCTAACTTCGTAGATGGGCAGAATCGGGCCACTCTAATGAGGGGTTTTGGGGAATTTTAAAGAAATTTTAAGGAAATTTTCTTTGAAAATTTGCTTTTATAGCCATGCTGCATGACTGCATTTTTTTACGTTTCTGTGAAATGTTGTGATAAGGTGACTTGGTAATTGGTACACCCTAATAACATAAGTATTTCTAGATCAGAACACGAGTGGCTGCAGGATAGCTCTGTACCTCTTCCGAAAATGAGGAACTTTCTTAGGAATCTCCAGAGAACGATCCCCACCTCCGCTCAGGTGGAAACATTCAACAATATTCATGATATACATGAATGTTATGTCATTTCTGAGGAGTTGTTCAAAGGTTTCGTTCACTCAGGAATGACAAAACTCAAACGCCACGTTGATGTGTCCAACTCACCTTGAATGCGGTTGCGGATGTGGTCAGCAACGTGCATACTGAGATCCTGAGCCTCCACATCGGAATATTTCTTCCCAGTAAGTAAAACGTGCAATGTGTTCGAAATCTCTTCTCTTACAAAGTTTACCTTGAATCTGTAAAAAATACAAGGAACCGTCAATGCAGATTTACATAGATTGACATTTTGAGAAGGATATTCAAAACAATTTGAAAGAGATGAATGACAGATGGTATAAAAACCTCTTCCCCACTTAGTATATTTACTACCTAATATCGTGGGGAAGGATTATGAGAAAAGTGAAGAGTATGTTCAGCATCAAGCCTTTCAAAACGAATAGATAATAATGATGCCAAACAACGATCATGACATACAAGACCAGCCGCCCTCCTAAAAACAAACCGCCAATTATTTGTGTTTTGAGTGTTCAAAGGAAAAACAGTGGCTTTAAAATGTTTGCGTTCGTTTGGTTAGGGTTTGTTCGATTAGCGCACTCTCTCAATCAAGACCCACGTAGCATTCAATTTATTTAACTAAAATAACCGTACGTTTTAAATGTTATTAATGGATCATTCTCACAGACAAAGCCAGTTTCGAGTTTGACTTTTGAAAGAAGTAAAAGTGTGTGAATCGAACTGAAAAAAATCACAGATCGTCTCTATATCGCATGTATACACCAGGACAGGGCGATGATGCGACCCGTTGATTCTTACCATTTGCATCATCGCCCTGTCCTGGATTTCCTTTCATTTGTAGCTTTGGTATGCAGAACAGTTTTCACATGTAGGTATTTAAAATACTAAAACATTAGATGGGCTCGTCGGGTTTGAATTCGGTCTTGCTCGCCCAACAGCTGGTCCTATCGAAGCGCACGCATCTACTGGAACTCTCTAATAACTTGAAGTGCGTCCCTCATTTTATGAGTATTTGTCCAACACCTCTTTCCCAACTTGTGGAATACGTTCC
Source organism: Stenodema calcarata (assembly GCA_963920205.1). Classification (NCBI taxonomy): domain Eukaryota; kingdom Metazoa; phylum Arthropoda; class Insecta; order Hemiptera; family Miridae; genus Stenodema; species Stenodema calcarata. Next base: position 7,536,343 of record OY986051.1, on the reverse strand, counting down.
TCTGCTTCCCAAACTCATATGCTGACTCAAATCCCTACCAGAGGTGTTGGTGCCTCGTAAAACTCCTTACTTGTCTTCGAAATCCGGTCTAATTTGGAACTGTTTGTACGGTGTCAGATCCTCTTTTTTTTCGAATTTAGACATATCCGGCAGTTCCGGATCAAGAAGGAGATCCACTTCATCGTAATCTCCCGCTGCTTTCTTCTCCACCTTTTTACCTCTGCCCTTGTTCCTGAAAAACAAATTCACTTATAGTTATATCACAATAAGTAGTACTAGTACCACTCTCGCCCTTAAGGTGAGTAACATTCCATCTGTATTGTCGGAAGAAATCCGCAAAACACCAACGCCCTTTCCCTGGCAAGGATACCTACGGTTCCCCTTGACTTCTAGTAGAATTTACAGGTTGATCTCTGGTTTGAGACCTTTTTGTCATGTTGGCTGCCTTGGTGGACGCACTGAGAGAGATTCGTAGCCATTTTCAAACCTCCAGAGCGCACACCATGTGGGAAGGTAAGTTTATGTTGTTTTCTGTAGTTTTTAGTTGTTGTTGAGAAAACCCAAATCAAAAATCGATTTGAGCGGATGATTTTCTATAGGAAACGTTCATGAACTGGTTGAAAACTCCGTTCAGAGTCATGGTGCTTGAAAACACCTAATGGGGAACTGGAGTTTTCCTTGCCAGGTCACCAGTTGATTCAAGTGGGGAACCACAGATCCCCTTGTTACGATACCAATAGGGCATTCAAACTGCGTTTCCTCGTGGAAAATCATGAGAAATGGTACCCAGTCAGAAAAAGGTAATTTGTGGAGTCGGTAAAATAAGTTTGATATCGATTATGTCTATTAGGTACCTACGTACTGTTGGCATCAGAGGCAGCAAAAATATGAATCTTGTTAGTAGGTACCTAAACCTGACGGATTCGCACATCGATCTACTTTTTTTTCTATTTTTAGATGGAGGTCGGTGTTCAAAAGCTTTTTGAGGAAGTAGCGCACATTGATTTTAATAATGAGACTGAGACGGAATACACTTCGATTCCCTCTGATATAGAAGAATGTTTGTACAAGCCTCCTATCAACAATTTATCCGGAATTCCAAACAATCCAGTCCCCGGTCCACTAGTTGAAAAAACTCTGCCATCTTTCGAGAACAGCCCTCTCCTCTACTTACAAGGGCGAAACAAGAACAACTCCCCAAAACACTGCCCGTTTAAAAAACAAAACTGAAGCCCTTGAATGTCAAGTGGAAGTTGTCAAAAGTTTGCTGCGTAGTTTCTACGCCCTCCATGGACAAACCTCCACTCTATCCGACGAAGGACCAAACACGCACTGCGCTTTCCTTCTTCTATGACTTATTTTGAATTTCGCGTACATTTTGGAAGTTGGCACATGTTGTAGCCATGAGCTTTTCAGATCTCCGTTTCTAGTTTTTTCTCCTCACCTAACGCGAATAATTTTCAGTTTATTTAAGCAGTATTTTGGAGTTAACAATTTGTAATAAAAACGTATTTTTCGAACAGATTATCCACGACTTTCATTTCTGAATTCCTTTTTCAACTTATCAACTCCATGGGAAGGGGAACTGTAGGTCCCCTATTTCGAAATTGGCTATAAAATGTATAAAATCCATTTTTGGCGACTATGAATCGTCATTTCGTTAATAATGAAGAGTCTATGACACATTCGATACATTTTTTTGCAACATTTCCTAGTCATTCTGTTTTTGCCAGGAATAGGGTTAACAAACATCCAACACCTGGAATGCTGGTCATGCAGGTGATAATGATTTTGTTATCCCCATTTGATGGAGATTAATACATGACAATAGTATTTTGGAAAGGCAGTAAGCAAGCAACATGGTTTCGACAACATAAACCCAAAGAATCACAGAAACTAACTCAAGCTATATCCTTCATAGTTCAACGAGCTTTAGCAATACACCCAGGTTTCCAGCATTCTCCAGATTCTGGAGGACTGTGATGAACGAGAAAAACTAATATAAATAAAGTCGATCGATGTGTCTGAGATTGAAGAACAGAGTCATGAACTAGCATTGAGTTACGGGATATACTTGGGTCCGCGGGGTTGGAATATTATGACCATGAGGACGTCGGGTAACTTCATTATTACTGTACTCTGTGGATAGAAACATTGCATTTATAATGAACGGAAATACGTACGGCATTTTGGAGTGATGTCAAGTTGAAAAACGACAACACAACGACGGGGACAATCGTATACCTTTAGAGACAACACAGTCGTCACCAATGCGGGTAGTTTTGTTGAGTAGCCGAAGGTTTATATATCATATCACCAGAGAGTACGTTTCACATTATTGTTTTATGACGAAGATTATAACCAAATGTCGTTCCAATAAGTTTCAAGAGTTGATGAATAAAAGGTTCGCAGAGACACATACAAATCCCGCTCGCATCTTCTTCGTTATCACATATTGCTATGACAACCAGATAATGTTGGTGGTGGTTGTTCTTATCACTGACTAGTCTTACATAGGACATAGTTGTTCCTCAAGCAGTAGTTGAATGTATCCTACAAACCAGTGCACCAGTCTTCGTCGGTATTGTTGGGACGTTCTCGTTGATTGTAGGGAAAATGAATTTAGGTGATCAAAAAGTTCAACTCAGGCGGTTTGATAAGCAAAAAACTAATACTCTGACTTTCGAGTAAAATAATAATATTTCCGATCCAAACCCAATCAACCTTTCCATAGGAGCAAGTCTGTTCAGATTTAAAAAACTCTGCAAATTCTTGACACAACGGTTTATTATCTTCCTTGTGCAGATCACCCTTCTGTCTACACCAGACTGTGTGGCAAATCGGCACCATACCATATTCTCACCGTACTCATACCATACCATACGAATTTCTTTCCTATCATACCATACTGTACTATACCAAATCATACATACAATAATATACCATACCATACTCATACCATGTCATACAAACCGAGTGAATATTGAAATGTCGTCCATTTCTGACCTATATTTAAAATTTCAAGTATCTAGCTCATCATCAAAATTTAATTTGTTTAAACAAATAGGTATTATTTAAACAATTTTACAGACAAGAAAACGAGTGAATATTGCATTGTGATCCAGTTCTGAACTATTTTTAAAATTTCAAGTCATCAGCTCATCATCAAAATTAAATTTGTATTATTACAAAAAGGTATTATTTAAACAATTTTACAGATGAGAAACCGAGTGAATATTGCAATGTGGTCTATCCCCGACTCACGGTTAAAATTTCTAGACTGTAGTTTACCGGGAAGATGAAAAACGTAGTTTTATTCTGGGCGTCTGGAGGTTGGGTCACATAACGGCCGTTTTCGACGCGAAAGTTTAGTGTTTTTCCTAAACCTTTGCGCGCTCACTGTGAACGAACGGCTGGTCGCACAAAAATCCAATTGGTCCAATTTTTCAGGTCATTCAGAAGTGAACTAAAAATTACACGGTTCAGTTGAATATTTTGAGATATGACATCGTCGAAATTTTAAATTTCGTTTTGAACCCCTTCCCCTTGACCTAGGGTTATGAAAAGTTTCGAGGATCATTGTGGGGCTGGTCCTAACCCAGAAACCAAATTTCGTAATTTTAGCTCAACGCTAACTGGGCAAAGTGCCACGGACGGCGGACGGCGGACGGGGGACGGCGTACGGCGTACGGCGGACGGACGGATTTTTTTTTTATTCGATTTTCTGAATCTACGTATCTTGAAACGTAAACCAACAAATTTTGAGGGGGGGTTAAAAAATTTTTTTCTTTGGGCGATTCCAATGGTTCATTATCGAAGATAATAAACCAAAAATTAATTTCAAGTAACCTCGTTTTAAACTACATTATTGTTGTAGTTGTAATTGAGAGAATTAGCCGATAATACCTGGGTATGCGATTCAAAAATACCAAGTAGCCGCTTGGTTCAATCATCACCAGGCTTGATTTTTTTGGTTTATTATCTTCGATAATGAACCATTGGAATCGCCCAAAGAAAAAATTTTTTTAACCCCCCCTCAAAATTTGTTGGTTTACGTTTCAAGATACGTAGATTCAGAAAATCGAATAAAAAAAAATCCGTCCGTCCGCCGTACGCCGTCCGCCGTCCGCGCCACTTTGCCCAGTTAGCGTTGAGTTAAAATTACGAAATTTTTTTTATGGGTTTCGACCAACCCCACAATGGTCCTCGAAACTTTTCATAACCCTAGGTCAAGGGGAAGGGGTTCAAAACGAATTTTGAAAATTTGAAAATTTCATATCTCGAAAAATTCATATAGAACGGTATGTTTTTTATTTCATATTTAGATAGAGTTTGTTCCGTAGAATTTTTTAAGACCATCCGCAGCTTTGTACGACCAGCCGTTCGTTCACAATGACGGCTCAAAGATTGTGCCTCACAACACGATCATGACTCAAACTGTTGAAATACAGGTCCATTTTCATACTAACAAGCTCTTTGAAACATCATATGGATTAAGTGATGTCGAGTTTGTTGTTCTGAGGTGCGTTTCGTGCTACGGAAATGAAGGTAATTTCGAATGTTTGTTGGTAGGTACTTCTTTTATAGAAAAATAATTTTTATTACCGACGTAGTATTAAAAACCCCAGAATTATATCGTATTAATTAATCATAATTAATAATAATAATTATTATTAATAAATACGAATTATTAATACCTAACAATAAATTATAATAATTTTCACTAGGTACTTGATAAAATTGTTAATAATTAGTCATAATTGATAATAATAATTAATCTAACATTTAGGATCTAGACATTTAGACCTAGTGATCTAGACACAAGGGTGATCTGTACAAAGAAGATAATGAACCGTTGTGTCAAGAATTTGCAGAGTTTTAAAAAATGATTTGGATTCATATTTGTTTGTGGAGAAAGAAAGAAAGATTGTGGTAACGCCATCTTACTTCCTCTGTCAGTGGAGCAGCAGGCAACGCCAAGAGCCATTTTGCTTCCCCTGTCAGTAGAGCAGTAGGCAACACGTAAGAGCCATCTTGCTTCCCCTGTCAGTAGAGCAGTAGGCAACACGTATGAGCCATCTTGCTTCCCCCGTCAGTAGAGCAGTAGGCAACACGTATGAGCCATCTTGCTTCCCCTGTCAGTAGAGCAGTAGGCAACACGTATGAGCCATCTTGCTTCCCCTGTCAGTAGAGCAGTAGGCAACACGTATGAGCCATCTTGCTTCCCCTGTCAGTAGAGCAGCAGGCAAATTAAAATAATTTCCAACGGTAGGTATAAGTTCAACAAGAATTTGACCAAAAATAGCCTGGAGAAACACGCTGGAATAGGGATATTTACTCAACATTGATATTTCGAATTCATTTGATCTTTGCCATATGATATATCATACTGATTCGATATTGTGACCAATATTTATTGTATTCGATAGATCAATATATTTATTTATAGGAACATCGATTGTTTTTATTTATTTTTTCGAATCTATTTAAAAAAAAAAAATAATAATCACAATGAAAACAAAAGTAAATTTTAACACTATTTGATGATTTCAATTTTTAAAAAAAGGTCATTAAGATAGTGCAATTTCTGGTGAATTATCGATCTACTTACTTGCATAGTCCAGTAGCAGGATGGGTCTGTGTGAATCCTTTACAGATCTGGCAATATCTACAAATTCAATTTCCTAGGCTTTATAGGGTTGCCTACCAGTGATGTAGCCAGAATTCCTTCAAGAGGGGGTCCAGAATAGGGCCTACCTACCGCGAGAGGTATGGAATACTCCTGCCCCAATCATCCTAAGCATTCTTTAACTTTCCAAACCGCCCTGGACCATTTCCAGCTCAACCCAGCCTCAAGCGCTCCCTATACCTCCAAACTAACCCCAGCATTCCTTCTCAAGTCCTCCTTAACTATCCAGAGATACCTGTGGATAATTTGTTACGTCTGCCATCTTTAAAAGCTTCCATGCCTTCCTTGAGCATTTCAAGGACTCTACAACCTCACCAGGCGCCCCCCAGTCCATTTTGACAGCCCAGAGGCATCTTTGAGCAGTGTTCAACCAACCCTAGTCATTGTTCACCATTACAAACCTTTCTCAAGCATCCCAGTCCCTCTTATGCCTCACAGTAGCGCCATAATAATTTGATAGGTTCAAAGGCACTCTTGAGCAGTCCTCAACAATCCCCTGTCAGTGACGTAGGCAGAATATGATCAGAGGGGGGGATATTGTTATATTTTTTAAGTGGACACCCCAGGCTGGAAAGACAACTTGAGACGGAGCGGTATATTTGTCCGTCTCCAGCTACATAATATGTAGCAATGTAATATTATAAGCGACCTAATACTTCCCAAAGTAGTTCGGACTTTGTCGCCTGTGATGTAGTGACACCTAATGTCAAACCATATTTCTCAACAATAGAAAGTCAATAATAAGAACAGTGATGTATAGATGTATAGTGAAGATATTTTTGGTCGTCATAGATATGTGTTTCTAGTAGCTTAAATAAGGCCTTTTAGTTAACAATCAGGAGTGCAATGAAAAATGAACATAAACGCTTCACCAATACTTTTATTGTCACATGAAATGATGCCTTTCAACCGTAACCAAGGAAGAATTCAGTCATTGCAATGAAGTGGTAGGTACATCCCTACTCGTATAGCAATTTATAATGTACGACGAAAAGAAAAACCTACATGAAAATGGCGTGGACAACACGTCATGGGCGTACCTACATAAAATACAGCTCTTACGAGTTCATTGCGACCTTGGTCAATATCACAGAGACAGGCACTTGCTAACATTCAGTCAACCAATGTTCTACCATGGGGAGTGTGATATTTTTTTTACATCTTACCAATAGACAAGGAATTACTGTAAGTTCTGCTCGTCTTAACAATTGGTGAACCTCATTCAAAATTTTACTTGAATTACTGTAAAGTTAAAATCAACCAAAGAATGGGGGATAACTGAAATTGTATCTTCAAGAGTTTATATTAAAAATTGGACCCGTCTATGTATAAAGATTTACATAATTTATAAGGGGCAATACAAACATTGCCTTTACAAGGATCATGATCCTTCATGAAGGGCGATTAGATCGTGATGATGACGTTGCAGCAGTCCATGATGACAGCTATGATGATCCAAAGTACTGTCGACCAGGCATTCATCAAGAGTGCGTGGGTATGTGTAGTGTGGTCGATGGGGGACCAGGTCCAGGGGAAGGTGTTCTTTGTAACGATGTGACCAACGTACAAGAAAATGGCGTTACGACCTGAAAGTTTAAAATTGATGATGCGCTTCATGAACCTCCAAAATCAACGGTAAACTACTTGAATTCTGCTTAAAACTAACAGTGCACGACGTATTACTCATTATATTCAAAGCGATCTAACTAAGCTTACCAACTTGTCGGAATGGGGACCCACTCCAGTACTTTTTTTCGTCAATATTTCTGTATAGGATCGTGAAAAAAGCGAACGCCATACTCGAGGTAGCTAAAACGAAGGACAAGGACCACAAATTTTTGTTGATCGGGATGATTCCGTCATCTTTTGAGAACGAAATCAAAATGAAAGTCAGTCCTGCCTGAAAACCAAACGTAAGAAGATTTGAAGCACAGCATGTTGAGTGTGAGCACCAATGGACTGGACATACCTAGGGGTGGGGAATAATCAACGTAATACCAGATAACCTATTACTAGAAAACCCCTATTACTGGAATAACTGTTTTGAGTCCATTCGGGATTCCGTGATAATAGGTTGACTGGGGCTATTCCAGGTAATAGGTTACGGAAAACGAATACGTGAAAGGTGTGCGATCATAACTGCCGACAAGTTATTTGAATGAGTATTGATTTAGTTTCGAGTAACAGCGACCGTCTGGTAAAAGGTTGTGCTATTAGGTTATTTTGGTAACCTATTACCAAAATAACCTAATAGCACAACCTATTACCAGATGGTCGCTGTTATTCGATAACCTATTACCAAGAAATATATAACCTATTAACCCTATGCCCTCCCAAAGCTTATATCCCGCACTTACAGCAGACAATCAGAGTGAACTGGGTCAACAAGTTGCTGCTCATATCAAACTTACACAAAGTACAGCATGGGCAAGCCAACGAGTATTTCTTTGCAGAGATGTTGAATACACCATAATGATTCGTCCAGCACTCACGCCCAAGAAAACGTTAAATGCTGTGGTGATAGTCCCAAACAGACCTGGAACAAGAGCGGGTGGTTAGTTACCAAGAAATGAATAACAAGTGTAGCCATCACAAGAGCTTGATCAAGTCGTGCAACAGAAATAGCAACTAATATGTAGAAATGTGAAATTATGAAACTGCTTTTATAAAAATATGTGATCTTGAGGATGACATCGCCTGATTCGAAAATGCTTACATGGGGAACAATAACTTGCAAAAATTTACTTTAATTTAAGGGCCCAAGTAAGGTTGTACAATTGATCATAGATCGTGTAAGGTAGGATTTTTAAAAATAGGAATTACTATGTCCTACCTTCTGGATCGAAAGGAACGGTTGTGTGATAGACTTTGGAGGATGTTGGGTGTTGATAAATGTGCTTCGTTCCGAAGACTGCACGATCTATATAGCCCGTGACTCCACCAGTACAATTTTGGGCTTTGCCCTCCATGTCCAGACCACCAGGTCCCATGTAGCCACTTGGACACCCACTGACTTTCGCAAACAGGACAACACACGTATGGGCAAGAACGAGACACAGAATTATGGACCACTGTTTCCACCCATAAATTAAATCGGACACCAGCTGCGCTCTTCCTTGCAGCTGCAACACACACACATCAGTGGGTATTAAACAGGACATAATTAAAAAAGACAGTAGAATTGATGTTATGAATAAACTTACGATGGTGATCAGATTTTGGGGTGTCATCAAACATGTTTCGATTGTACCAACAATTAAGAAAGCCAATCCTAATCGTTGAAGAACGCCAGGTATCCTGAGGTTGTTGATGTTGTTGTCCTTGAAGGAATTGAGAACGATACCGAGGGCGATTAGGAGGAGGCTGCGTAACAGGACTTTAACGAATAATTTTTTACGAGAGACGGAGTTTCTGAGTTGGGACTGAATTGACAGCGCCAAGCTGACACCCATAATCCAAGCAAACCTGCATCAATCAACAACATTGCGAATCAAAAGAGAGAGATATCACGTAATATATGATATCAGGGACTAGATCTTGAATAGAACAAGCAACCCTTTCATAGCCACAAGTCAAACCCCTATTGAACATTGAAATTTGATTAATTATGTATTTGTACACAAAAGTAATCCGCTACTTACCAAGGGAACACAACATCAGCAAACGTAAGGCCATTCCAGGCTGAGTGTTCAAAGATGGCGTACTTGCCACCACCATAATTGACAAACATCATCAAAGTAATAGTGATCCTGAAAAAATAATAATATCATCAATGAAAAACCTTAGGCATTGACCAACAAATAGAAACAAGATACCATCAGAGCCAAAAATGATGAAGTCTTAGCCCAGACAGTTTAGTGTTGTCACCTCAACATGGCAGCCCAGTTAAGTTTCGTTTCTCTCTACTTTTCCAGGCTGAGCAAGCTTGGGTTAGCGCCAAGTGTACTTTTCGACAGACTTTGCCTGTTAAATCGGACATGTAAGAGGTATAATCCGTAAAGCGACAGGTAAGAGTGGCAGATGGATCCATCCCGAGTTCTGCCCGTCCGGGACAGGTAACAGAGGTAGATGGACACACACCGAGTTCTGCCCGACAGCTAGTTTTGTATAATTTTCGCTAAAACCCTTTTGTAAAGCCCTTTTTCTCAGGGTGCAAATAGAGAGCAGTGAATGTTTACAGGCATCGACGTTACGCATCCGTCTAGGGCGACCAAATTCGAAAGCTAACTCGTCATGAACGTTAGCTCACTAAAGTCGATGAAAGATTTACGTTTGCGTTTCACGGTCATGTCTAAAGACCGGATTTATATGCAGAATAGATGCCCCAAATATGCATTAAAAAAATATTGTAAAATTCGAGAAATTAAGTTTCAGTACTTGGGAAAACCACTCTACCAGTAAGTTTCAATAAGGAATGAATGAAATTATCATTTCGTAATTGCAGCTTTTACAGAACATTATTTGTTTTACTATTTACAACTTTTTGTAACGTTCACACTATTCGTACATAACAAAATCTCACAATCGGTGACAATTACTACTCATGTTACTTTCACCATATTATCGTTTTTGAAGTAACACGAGTAGGAATATCCACAGTTACTAATGAGTATCTTTCAACTTTTTTGGTTTATTTGAATTATAATCAAACTTATCTGGCTCAATTTCTACTATTTTCGTGGCATAGAACGCCACACAACAGTTACAAATGGAACACAACAGTTTCAAAATAATTTTCTATCTTCTTCATCTTCTTTACAGATTTGCCAATTTTTCGTAATTATAATTTAATCATTATTTATTCTAACAGTTCGTATTCTGGAAATTGCTCCCGGTACACAGATCTCAAAAGTATCAACACCTACCCGAAAGTTACGAGTATGTTTTTCCCAGAAATCCTATCCATTCAGCCCTCAGATCCTTTTAAGATCTTGGCCGATACAATCATTAGTACAGTGATATTGTTCAATTCATTCCTTCCACAGAAGGCTTTAAAGCGAATATGTTTTCCTCCTGGGAACCAGACCGATTTTCTCGCGACAGAATTTTTAATAGTTATCACCAAACGGATATAAAAATACCTCTTAATTCATCGACAAATCTAGGGCTATCAAAACCCGCACTCATTAAATTCGCAAATATAAGAGTTTAGGTTGTGGATTCCTCCTAAATGAATCTTCCGTTTTATGGCTTGCCAGGAAGGTTCTATAGAACCCACATATGGTCTGGGTATGCGCGAGAGTTTTCGGGTCAGCCCTGTCCACTTGATCTATATGTCCAACTAATCTATATGGTACTAATCAGTCGATTAGGGGATGTTTTTATTCCGCAACCCAGTCCAACTAATTCCATCTATATGTCCAACTAAAAACTCCGTGGGGGCACTGCTAAACCTCCCTAAAGCTCCTCCCCCCCCTCCCCTCACTCTTTTTTTTATAAATAAAATAAACCGAATAGGCAATATGTTCATTGAGAAATAACCAAAGCATATTAATAACCGTTCTCTGACGTTTCAGAATCACTAATCAAACTTAAGAAAAGGACGAATTTTCACGGAGAAATCCCGTTTTGAAAGTGCGGGGCACAACTGATGTACACCCCCACAAAACACAACCACCATTCCATACCAATAAGCGTCAGCAGAACATTGAAGTGAGCATTTATTTCAAGTAGACAGATATTTAAAGCTACCTTTCGGTTTCTCATCCAAAACCCTTGGGGGTTGTTATGTAGATAAGTAACTACCAACTTCACACGACCCAAGTCCCAACTGCAGTTAAGAAACCAACTCACCCACGGAAAACATCGAGGGACACTGTTCGTTCCTTGGACTTCTCAAATGCCATTGGCGGCGGGGGTACTAGAGGAGAAGAATCGCCTGATCTCGCCGGGGATCCTGCACCTCCGGCATCCTGTAAATGCACAAATCATACCCTCAATAAAACTCTGCAAATTCTTGACACTTATTATCTTCTTCGTGCAGATCACGCAAGGGCGGATTCAGGATTTTCATGGTGGTAGGGGGCAGGGGGCTCAAGGGCTGATTCTTAAGCAAGAGCAGTTTTTTAAAGTCAGGTTTAGTCCAAAAACATGAGAATATTGCTTAAATATTACCAATGAAACAAAGCTAACTTGTTAAGTAGTTAGTTTTATAGTAGTAGTCTACTACAAAATTCAGCCTAAAATCACTTATTGCTAAAAAACTTTCTTTGTACCCATGGAGAAGGGGTGGGGGGGGAGAGAGAGAGTGCACACGCCTTCTCTGGATCCGCCCTTTTGTAAAGATCTCACAAATGGTAGATTAATTATTATTAGTTTTTATTATTTTTAATAATCAAAATTGATAATTTCATTAATAATCAACTCGATTTATCAAAATCATGGGCAGTTCGAATCAGCTGGGCCAGTATGAACATTGACCCAACAGGCTGCCTCACGATTCACTCTCATGTTGACGACTTTCGATCTGCTCCACATTTGAGCCCTCGTTGTGAACGAACGGCTCCGAATGGTCTTAAAGAAATAATTTCTGTATAGAATTGCAGTGTTAATTATTATTCTACACTGTTTAATTTGATAATTTGCGATATGACGTTTTCAAAATTCGTTTTGAACCTCTTCCCATTGACCTTGGGTTCTGAAAAGCTACAAGGATCATTGTGGGGTTGGTTGGAACCCGTAAACCAAATTTCGTAATTTTAGCACAACGCCAACTGGGCAAACGGCGTACGGACGGATTTTTCTTCACTTGGCATACATAACTTGAAAGGTTGAAACAATTTCGTATTTGCTTGAAAATCACTCAGCCATACGAGTTGTCATTTACTTAACGGAAAGATTGAAAACAAAGTGCCTGGGCTCAAAATTGACAACATTTAGTGCATGGCCATTACCATTGTGCTCATCATACCCGAGTGCTAAGCAGCTTTTGATATTATGTCGACCATTTTGTTGAAATCATTCAGAGTAAGTGTAATTATGAAGCATTTCCGATAACTCGGATTGCTGTTAGACAGATGTTAAGTTACAAACCTCTTCATCAGCATTTAGTATCACCACACTTGGTTGGGAGAAAACAGATGTAGGGAAATACTGGGCAACGCGCGGGAAGGTTGCCAGCTTCAACGCTGAGCCCCATAAAAGTGCCAGGAAAGTAATTACACCCAGTAGAATCCAAAGAGCTGAAAATTAAGAAAAGAAAATTAAATCTTGTTGAGTTCGAAACTTATAACTGACTGGTTGGGTCAATCAGGGAGCACTAGGTATAAACAGGTACTTAGTTCAAAATTGAAAGTCTAATGATTTTCTACGTGAGATATCTAAGTCAGAAATTTACCTTAATGACCGAAGATACACTAAAGCGAAAATTGAATTAACGAAAAAGTACTAACGGGTGTAAATGTAATCAGCTGGAATCAATTCAGTCAGAGTAACATTGTGAGGGCCTGTTATGTCCAACTTGTATTTACCATGTTGACCAAAATCATAGGTGTCTCTGCAAGAAACAGTTGCTTACTACCAACAAAAAAACCTTACAAAAGTGAACAAAGTTAAGGCTAAATAAGCTAAATTGAACACCACAACACTACAATAAGCGTTGTTATAACATGGATATGTTTTTGGGCTGAAGGCTACTCATGAGTAGCCAGAAAATGATATTTAATTGAGACACAAAACACATAGTGTACAGGGAGAAAATGAAACATGTGTCTCATGTATTACCTATGTCTATGGCACATAATATATCAACACTACATGCAGACTGGTATATGGATATTATCGATGTACCAATGTATCTGCATGTAGTGTAGATACTCAACATCAGTTGACTGATTTTTGTAGATACCCCAGTGAATGAAGATATTTCAAAAACGTACTGGAAACTTTTGCCATCAGCAACAAATTTCAAAACTGTTGAGTAGACTGTGGATACAACTACAGTTTTAGTTCGTTTGTGTGACAGTTCCATCAAAGGCTGAGGTACGCACTGGAACATGCAAAAAAGTACTTCATGAAAACTGGATAACCCTGAATTCACAGCACTCTGGATGGAGTTTGGTGGGGTTGTTTAGATAATTGAATCGAAACTCACTGCGTGGCATTCAGAAGAAACGTTGAACACCTTCAGATCGGTCCAAGCATTGTGGATCAGGAGACATGCTTGGTCCAGCAGCATACGCTTACCTCCCTCACAGATGGCAGGATTGTCAGCCATCTAGAAGATTGAAATATTATCAGTCAAAAGACACCGACTGGGTTGAGGAATAAGAAGCTTCTGTCCTAGTTGTCTACAGTATTTGATCACAGCTGATGCTCTTATTTGCCACCCGTGTCCGTTCCAGGAGGGGGATTAAAAGCAGCATTCTGAAATGAAGATGTCGACATAGAGAATTCTCAACATTGATATTTCTATTTCTGTAGGTTATAATGACATTTATCCAGTCTGCACAGTGTATTTACGGTTTTTCATACCTATGTTGTTTATGTGTGCTACAGGTAGTAGGTATGTGCCTAAATATGCAACTCAAGCTGCTGGACCGAATTGAATGTTTCTGGGGTTCATCGACGCAGAATTTAACGCTGTTTAATAAAGTAAAACATAAAACAGTGGTACCTCGTCATATGAGTTCAATTCGTTCCGCAATCTAGCACGTATCTTGAAGCCAATTTCCCCATCAATTGAACTGCCAGCCGTTCAAAATGTCAAAATGTTCCAGCCCCCAAAATGTCACCCCCAGTTGTTCTTGTTACGTTTTTTGAATAATAAAAATGTATTTATAAATGACAAATATTTATTGTACAAAAACAAAAAAAGAGTATGTTGGGGCACCACTGTACTAATATTACAGTATAATACACAGTACTTTAATAATATGACGCCGCGCAAATTTCAAGTCAGTTGGGTCCAGAATACCGATTTCCCGCTTTTCGGTTTTTGAGAAAACCATTCGGTTTAGAAGCACCATTGTGATCTTCAATGAAAGTGTATTACATGGTCTTCAAATCGTTCTCCCACGACCTTGTTGTAGCACCAGTATTTTGGCCAATAAGAGACTAGGAAAATGACCATAACATTAAATTTGTTCACATTAGAAACAATGGCCTTTTTTGCAGAGCTTCATCCCGGATTCTACTTGGTCTACGGAGTTCTACTAACAATGGAATTGTAGATAGGTACTTTATAAAGAGAAAGAATTACTTTTTTCGCCAAGAGGCTGCGTAACTGTTTTTGTTTGCTAAAAACTACAATTAGTGCGAAAATTTCGCTATTTTCCGAGCACCATGAAGTTAGCACACGGTTTTCAGGGTAGCAAATTTGGGTACTTACTACCCGTAGATAACTACATGCGCATACCTACGTAAAGTTTGTCTTTTTTGTGTCTACATTGACTGGGCAAATAGGTAATTCATTCAGGTTACAGAAACTATGGGCACTTATACGTAACACCGTACTATGGTTGCGCGAACATAAAACAGACAGAATTCCTGTACTCTCAAAACTGGTATGTAATTAGCACCTTCAATGAACCAATAGGTCCATCAAGCTCCAAGTGCTGATAGACAAAGTATCACTTGAGCCGAATGAGTGACATGTACCAAAAACAGTAAATTCATAACCACATTATGGAGAACTGTGTGCCCACCTTACGTAACCGAGGTAGTTCTAGTAGGACGTGAAACCCGACGATTCTTCAAGCGATTCCAGACTTCTGCACTACACGATACTGAGATCAACACAATGCAACAGTCGACGAGGAACCTTCTTCGGTAGCAATTACCGAATCAACTGTTTCTTCAGGCGCAACTGAGGCATCATTAGTTATTCACAGTGATACCAGGGAAGTGGAAGTATACACAAACGGGGGAATGCGATATATAACAAGTGATGACACATCGTAATTCGATCGGAAACAGGAATCAGAGAACTATCAGAGACAACCAAGACAAGACAACCAACTCGAGCCTCGACAGTTGTAGGACAGTTCCTGCCATTTAGTTGTCTCGCTACGGCGGATGTTTCACATCTTCTCTTGAGTGATGATGGATCCAACAGTTTGCCGGATGTCATGTTGAGTTGAATGGTTAGCGGTTAAAATTACATAATATGTATTTAATAACTCCCTCCCTATAATATTAATTTCACGCCTTCGAGTGAAGATGACTATCGAAAATAACGAAATCAAGTTGATTCAAGTTCCATGTAGATACCTACACGATCATTAAATTTTAATTAGGTACGGTGTAGTTTCAGGTTTCCAGTTGATTTCTTTGGTGAATTCCTCGGACAAATAAATTTACGTTGTAATATAAATTAAAATAACCGACGATAATTTATGATCTGTCTCGAATGCCAACAACAAAACCTTGGGTTTGAACGACTTATTCGACCATTATTTTTTGTTAGTTTTGTGAAATGTGACTTCAAGAAAACTCGACAACCAACTGAAAACTCAGGGCTGGTCTAATTTAGGGATGGGTATCGATATATCGAAAATATCGATATTTTCATATCGATATATGCCGTCCCCGATATCGATATATTCTTCGCGATATATCGTTATTTTGATTTTGATATTTTTCACGCGTTCACGTACCAATTCAGCCAATATGCTGAAAGCATTCATTATTCATTTAATTTGTAGGAATAATCCCTATAAGGTAAAAGTAGAAGAAAGGCTTTTTGGTTTATTATCTTCGGTAATGAACCATTGGAATCGCCCAAAGAAAAAAAAATTTTAACCCCTCCCTCAAAATTTGTTGGTTTACGTTTCAAGATACGTAGATTCAGAAAATCGAATAAAAAAAAATCCGTCCGTCCGCCGTACGCCGTCCGCCGTACGCCGTCCGCCGTACGCCGTCCGCCGTACTTCGTCCGCCGTCCGCGCCACTTTGCCCAGTTAGCGTTGAGCTAAAATTACGAAATTTGGTTTCTGGGTTTGGACCAGCCCCACAATGATCCTCGAAACTTTTCATAACCCTAGGTCAAGGGGAAGGGGTTCAAAACGAATTTTGAAATTTTGAAAATTCCATATCTCGAAAAATTCATATAGAACGGTATGTTTTTTATTTCATATTCAGATAGAGTTTGTTCCGTAGAATTTTTTAAGACCATCCGCAGCTTTGTACGACCAGCCGTTCGTTCACAATGACGGCTCAAAGCTTGTGCCTCACAACACGATCGTGAATCAAACTGTTGAAATACAGGTCCATTTTCATACTAACAAGCTCTTTGGAACATCATATGGCTTAAGTGATGTCGAGTTTGTTGTTCTGAGGTGCGTTTCGTGCTACGGAAATGAAAGTAATTTCGAATGTTTGTTGGTAGGTACTTCTTTTATAGAAAAATTATTACCGACGTAGTAATTAAAACCCCAGAATTATATCGTATTAATTAATCATAATTAATAATAATAATTATTAATAATAAATACAAATTATTAATACCTAACAATAAATTATAATAATTTTCACTAGGTACTTGATAAAATTGATAATAATAATTAATCTAACATTTAGGATCTAGACATTTAGACCTAGTGTTTCATCTTCCAGGTAAACTACAGTCTAGAAATTTTAACCGTCAGTCGGGGATAGACCAAATTGCAATATTCACTCGGTTTCTCATCTGTAAAATTGTTTAAATAATACCTTTTTGTAATAATACAAATTAAATTTTGATGCTGAGCTATTGACTTGAAATTTTAAAAATAGGTCAGAACTGGATCACATTGCAATATGCACTCGGTTTCTTGTCTGTAAAATTGTTTAAATAATACCTATTTGTTTAAACAAATTAAAGTTTGATGATGAGCTAGATACTTGAAATTTTAAATATAGGTCAGAAATGGATGACATTTCAATATTCACTCGGTTTTTTTCTCATTGCAAACCTGTTCATTGTGTACCCAAGATCCTTCCCTAAAAGACCTGGCAGCGGGAAATATTATTCAACATGGTTTGAAAAGGGAAAAACAAGTTTTGTAAAAAATCCCAATGCTCTAGGTAGTAGTCGATACCAGTGACCAACATTTTCTTCAGTAGTCGACAGGTTTCGTCATTCCATCGTTTTCGAATTTTACGACATCTAAATAAAATACATTCAACTGTGAATCGGAACTTGAAAATAGATTATCAAGATGTAATAAAGTAGTTATCAGACTTTTTATTTGCAAACAGCTCATTATCAGTCTCAAATTGCAATAAGTACTTAAGTAAAAAGGTATGAAAACTATAGTCGAAAACTCATTGTCAGAAAATTGACATTACAGTTGGGCTTAGGTACCTATTTACACATTTTTTTGACATTTTCATGTCTTTGCTTTGGCACATAAACTGAAACGGGAAAAATTTGTTCCCTTGATTCACCCTTTCCCTCAGATCACGTCAGAACACAAGCGACCGGCGGGCCATTACGTCAGAGCCTATGACGCACGAGCGTATGACGTAAGACGACTGGCAGGAGGCCAACTAGTACGTCAGAGCCTATGACGCACAAGCGTATGACGTAAGACGGCTGGCAGGAGGCCAACAAGTACGTCAGAGCCTATGACACACGAACATATGACGTAAGTCGGCTGGCAGGAGGCCAACAAGTACGTCAGAGCCTATGACGCACGAGCGTATGACGTAAGACGGCTGGCAGGAAGCCAACTTGTGCGTCAGAGCCTATGACGCACGAGCGTATGACGTAAGACGGGTGGCAGGAGGCTAACTAGTGCGTCAGAGCCTATGACGCACGAGCGTATGACGTTAGACGGCTGGCAGGTGGCCAACAAGTACGTCAGAGCCTATGACGCACGAGCGTATGACGTAAGACGGCTGGCAGGAGACCAACAAGTGCGTCAGAGCCTATGACGCACGAGCGTATGACGTAAGACGGCTGGCAGGTGGCCAACAAGTACGTCAGAGCCTATGACGCACAAGCGTATGACGTAAGACGGCTGGCAGGAGACCAACAAGTGCGTCATACGACGAGACCTTTTATGTCTCTGCGCCCCCTCCCATACCTACACCGCGTACCTCGTACTTCATTTTGGTTTATTATTATATTAAAAAAAAAAAAAATCCGTCCGTCCGTCCGCCGTCGGCGGCACTTTGCCCAGTTAGCGTTGAGTTAAAATTACGAAATTTTTTTTATGGGTTTCGACCAACCCCACAATGGTCCTCGAAACTTTTCATAACCCTAGGTCAAGGGGAAGGGGTTCAAAACGAATTTTGAAAATTTGAAAATCTCATATCTCGAAAAATTCATATAGAACGGTATGTTTTTTATTTCATATATAGATAGAGTTTGTTCCGTAGAATTTTTTAAGACCATCCGCAGCTTTGTACGACCAGCCGTTCGTTCACAATGACGGCTCAAAGATTGTGCCTCACAACACGATCGTGAATCAAACTGTTGAAATACAGGTCCATTTTCATACTAACAAGCTCTTTGGAACATCATATGGCTTAAGTGATGTCGAGTTTGTTGTTCTGAGGTGCGTTTCGTGCTACGGAAATGAAGTTTGTTGGTAGGTACTTCTTTTATAGAAAAATTATTACCGACGTAGTATTAAAAACCCCAGAATTATATCGTATTAATTAATCACAATTAATAATAATTATTATTAATAGTAAATACGAATTATTAATACCTAACAATAAATTATAATAATTTTCACTAGGTACTTGATAAAATTGTTAATAATTAGTGATAATTTATAATAATAATTAATCTAACATTTAGGATCTAGACATTTAGACCTAGTGATCTAGACAGAAGGGTGATCTGTACAAAGAAGATAATGAACCGTTGTGTCAAGAATTTGCAGAGTTTTGTGTCTGTTCCTCTTCATTTCGTGTGTGTGAGAGACTTCTTCTAGTTCTAGCTCCACTGCCACTACGACTTCAACGTCGACAACATACATGCAACGGTGCAAAAATTGATATCGTACCGGGAAAGAGGGATGTTATTCATGGACATCATGTTCTTTAATGGAGACATTTTACATAAACCCAATTATTTCTTCGAAAATTCGCTCTTATAGCCATGCTGCATGACTGTTTTTTTCTCAGTTCTATTACGTGTATTATATTTTCACTTCTTATATTAAAAAGACATTTTTGCTAAATATCGCTTTTTTGGCCGATATATCGATATTATCGATATTTCTTTGGCCGATATATCGACATGTTGTCGAGAGAGACCAGTCGATATTGGATATCGATATCTTTTACTCCGATTATCAATATGAGTCAAATTAGACTAGGGATGGGTATCGGAGTCCGATACCCATCCCTAGTCTAATTTGACTCATATTGATCCAAGTTGTTGGATCAAGTAATAGTGAAAGATGTTCACTGAAAAACATGAGTTTTTAGGGATTCAGGGAGCGCGTTCTGGTGGATGACGAATGAACTCGCTATGAAACTTGTTTCTTTGTTTCCTTGTTCACGTAAAATGATGAAAATCTTAGGTGATCAGTTTACGTACCTACCGATGAACCGATTCCAAGTATTGGAAAGACACGTAGCTAGTGGGGTAGGTACGAGTAAAATATTCAACACCGTGTCATACTTCAGTAGACGTTTTTTTATGTAGTTGGATTAAGAATACCTAGTGAAATGTTATGTGATATTACTGAACATAATAAGAAATCTTGAATGATTATCTTTGTTACTCACTTCATTCCTTTGGTAATAATGGTGTGTGAATCATCAAGAACTTAAATTCCCTTGTGACCTGCACAAAGCCTTTACCTACTAGCGATAACTCTCTATATCAGGGGGCATATTATATCAGTAGGCGCTTTATGACTGTATCGTAAAAGTTCGGTATCTTTCTCTCTCGTCTCGCCAACCTCAGTCGCCTGCACGTCGCGGGAGCCCCTCAATTGCCGGCCTCTTTCGTCTTATCTTGAGTCGCATACAATTGTTATTGATACTCTCGCTATCTCCGAGTGGACCGCTCCGTCGGTCGTTAAGAATCAAACTAGTTTGCTGTGTGGGCTCGATCCTTTCGTCGTCGACGGTTTGACGTATTTTGAACGGTATCAGCATGGACGTGAAGGAGCATATGCCCAAACATGACACTCTCAGTCTTCGGAAACGCCATGTCGGGTAAGTTGGTGAATCAATACAATTATTCGTCCCATAATGATCCACCTAACGTACCAGAGTGTTAGTTAAAATATAAATATGGACCATTTCTGGACCATAACTATGGTCCATTCCTTATTTATTCACTTGGATTATTGAGTAAGCATACATTGTTCCAAGGCTCAAAAGTTGAGAGTTTCTGAATGATTCAGTACTGGTATTTTTCTCTGTCTTGAATAGTACAATATAATCTCGACTGATTTCTATTTATCTTGGTGGGTAAATACTCGTATCTTCGACCGGTAGATGACTTATGACCTACCGTAGGCGCAGGCTAAATACGAGACCTAGTAGAAATGAGGTGCAAACTGAGGGATTTCAACAATACTCGTACATAGAAAACTCATTAGGCTCACTACAGGTTCAAACAAGGTAGTGGGGCTGCAGTGCGGTATCTATTTTCTACATCACTTGTCGTTCTAGCTTTTTACATTGAACGACTCATTGACACTTGTATAGTAACTATACAACTGTTGTATAGTTGTACAAAGGCCTACAAAGTAGACTTGTAGCTACCCCTCGAGCTAGCGGCAGATTGCCGCATATTTGACAAACAGAGGTCAAATGATCTCCTGAGCGCAATGATCGGCCTGGAATGGGCTTTGGGGTCTGCTCCTCAAGATGACAGTGTCAGGTATCACGTCGCTCACACGTGGAGTCCGCAGTAGCCCTTCAAACGTCAACAAGTCGAAACAACGGCGGTAAATCGCCGCTCGCGAGCGGGAGTGTTATTATTTTTCAGACTTTTTGTCAGCAAAATGTAAGTCAATTTTCACTATTTCCAGCATGTGTATCGTGGTATTCATAGATATTAGAATTTTATGACTACCAGTAAGTTTTTATGTTTGTGGGGACTGTTTCTGTATCCTGCTGGAAATGTGTAAAAAGGAAGAACGCCTTATCTCACAAAATTAAGTACAACTTTTCAGGAGAGCGCTTCAAAGATTTGGACTGTTACTTTGTCCTAACTTCCCTCCTATTTGTGACATATTCAAAATTCCTTCGCACCGCTGTTAATCGATGTTTAGTGATACCAATATATCGTTAAAATAATCGGTTATAGTCGTTGAAAACTGCTAATGAGGCGTTTTATTAGATTTCGAATGAGTTTTCGCCGCAGGAGTTAGAAAATGGATGCCAGAATACTAATTTCACAACAATGAAGATACACGTACTATAACAAAATTCCTCAACCCAATAATTCGGCCAGTCTCTAAGGTAAAACGCGTTATCTCGATTTTCAGAGAGTTGAGGTGTTTGTCCTCAGAATGTAAAGTATGAATTAATAACATGAGTCGTTTTTGAAGCCGCACATAAGGCGTTTATCCTTTGATCTGTTTGAGATGAGGCGTTCTACCTTGGAACACCACAATTTTTGATTTATCCGATTGAAATTTTCACCATTTACCAATATGAATTTTGAAATTTTGACTTCACCACTGGAAAGAGCGCATGAAAATTAGGGGGGGGGGGGGATGAAAAAAAGAAGATTTTCGAGATAAGGCGTTCTTCCTTTTTACGGCAGCACAGACAAAGTGGCCACGGTCACGGGCAAAGCGACCACGGCCACAGTGGGTGTGGCCACGGGCTCAATGGGTGTGACCACGGTCACAGTGGGTTTCTGTATCCTGCTGGATATGTTCCCATGGTCACAGGCAACGTGACTACGGTCACAGGTAAAGTGACCACGGGGGCACAGTGGGTGAGACCACGGTCCCAGTGGGTGTGCCCCAGTTCACACTGGCTGTACCTATGTTCACACTGGTTGTGCCTATGTTCACACTGGCTGTTACTGTAGATACACTAGTGCACGGAACAGCGAGTGCAGAGTTTGTGAGCCCAGTCACTTAGAGTGTAACAGTGCGAAAGTTTATGATCTTTTTTTTTTTTACATTTTCATTGCTTTTTGTTTAAACAGGACACACCTTTTTATTAAGAAAAAATATTTATGCAAGAAAAGTTCTGTGATCAAAATAGTAATTTTTAAAAACAAATTGTGACCCAATACTTTCTTTCTGAATGAGTGTGTGTGATTTAGTTTGACCGTCAGTAAGAATGATGTTGACATCCCTCAACATCATTCTTTCTGAATATGCATATTTTATCGAACTAAATATTTTTCGCCCTGATCTCAAATACTCTAGAATATTTTTCACTTAGTGAAATAAAAAAGGGAAATCAGTGCTTATCAAAATAATTTATTGTTGTCTGCAACACATTGCAACACAAGAAATTGTTGGGAAACATTCAGCAATACGAGAACACGAGTTGGTTTCCATGATGTAAACACTACTTAAGAATAATTCTGAGCTGTATTACAGTTATGTGCCATGGTTTAGTTGGGAATTTGTACCTATTGTATGTGATACGTTCGTGTCGTGTCTTGTTGCTCAAACCATCTGTTCTGTTGTAGTTCGTGTTGAACTCAAAGGGCAGTGAATGTGAACGTGTGAAAAAGTGCATATTCCCGCGTTCACTGACCACGAGGATGTGACCATGGTCATGTGAACACGTGGTCACCCCAATTGTGACGATGATCACATTTCCAGCAGGGTTTAGTTAACCGTCTTCTAACTAGTTTACATTTTTGTGTTTAAGTATGTTTTCCGCTTGGAAGATTTTATACCTCGCAGAGTTGTGAGTAACCGAGAGTTGTGAGTAACCGAGAGTTGCGATTTGTTTTGATTAGGAATCGATATCATAATCCAGTTGATATCATTCGAATCCTTGGTGAGTTGGTGAGGGAATAAGAAGACAAGGGAGCAACGAATGACCTTCGACATAGAAGATCTAGACTACGAACCTCAAGAAATTGGAAAGGGGGTCGACGATTGATGATACCTACTGCATTTGTAATGTCCAACAAACTACTTTTTATGCATTAAAAGTTCTTATCTTTACGATTTATAATGTTTTTTTAATATTTTGCAATTCTAGTAACTATTTGTTACATCAACTGTTTTGGCTCAAGAGTTTATTATAATATAATATAATTATAATATTATGGAAGGCTGATCTACCTAGTTTTATATCTATCGTATTATGGCGACTAGTCAAGTTATTGATCCCTGCTCCCTATTTTACTGTATGTTAACAAAACCAATTATTATTATTATCGAATTATAATCATGTTATCAATAATTTATCGAATAAAGACTGTCGAAAAATCTTGACTAGTATAATTCTAGTCAAAATGGAGATAATAGTACTCAAAATCACCTCATGAACAGTTTTGTGCTCTGTGAATAGGAACTTGCCATTATAATAATTATTGTATTGAACTTACCTATTTTATATTTGTATTAAAGTTTTTATTGCTCATAACTTTTGGTTTTATATGTACGTAGTCCACCCACCTTAGTTCGTTACTACCGCGCTAGTAGATTGAAGAAAACCAATAAAAAATTATAATTTAGGGATCTGCGGCAGTTTGCCGCTCCGCTAGCGCTAGTGTGACTCAAAGGAGGGTGAGCAGATGAAGGTTAATGCAAACAAGATAATATCTTATTAATATATTATATTACTCGTATATATTATTTCACACCAATCTCAATGCGATTCAGTCCCATCAATTTCCAAATAGATTGTGTTCAAAAATGTAGTCTAGCGCGAAGGGGAAGTACATCAGATTCTGAAACTTCATAGTGGACAGGGACTTAATTTTAGTCCCTCTAATGTGTTTATGGATAAAACTTGAATATATTTTGAACAATTTTGAGGGGTTTGATGGTGAGCTGCGTAAATTTAAATGAGAAGAAAAGTAATGCGATCCGATCATTGTCGTCCAGCTAGTACAAATCAGATAAAGAATTTACGAGTTTCTATTGTAGTTATTTGGCACATATCGAGGGTCTCACGGCAACTTCCCACATTTTTGGCCAAAAAATGCATACCATTCGAAGCGTCTTCTCCCTGCGGATAGATACCTAAGTTAGGTAACACTAAATCTCACGATTTATTTTACTGAATTACTCAGTAAACATAGTCATTGGCAGATGGTTTTTCGGCTCTGCTGAAAAGTTGCCGAAATGACGATGTAGGAAGTTGCCGTGAGACCTTCGATATACCACTACATATGTGAAATATGAAAATTATGAATATGAAATTAGGCATGCCGTAAACGATTCTTGAAACTTTTGTTGACGTTTTTATTCCAATAGTGAATACGACAATATAGAAAATTACCAGACGAATTAAGTGGAGTTATTCTGGGACACCTTGTATACAATTGAAACTACTCACGTTGTGACTGTGGTAGATCTCTGTAGCGGACCGACACGAACTGAAACTCGTATTATTATTAACCATTTTATATTATACAAGTTTCCTCATGAAGTTATCTCTATATTCCCAATTTAGTTGGTACGATGAATGCACAGATTATTATGACTGAAGATAACGTTTTATCACAGCGAGTACAATAAGGGCTACTGTTTGCGGGCCTTGTGTTTCATCGATTGAACAGTAGAAGGTTTCAAAGTGAATCAAGAAAGGGATTGATCTAGAGCTGGTACTGGAGCCGTGACGATGTTAGATGTAGAAATGGTCGAAGGATATTAATATTTATCGTTTATTTGCATCGGAGTACTTTAGTACCTACACCAATCGTTCTCGAATCATCAATATCATTATTTCCGATGTACTTTGGTAAAAGATGAACTCCTTCCTTCTGTAAGTTTCCTCTGTGGTCCTTCACCAGTTTGCTACACAATGTGTATGTCATACACCTCATGCTCTGGAACAGAGGTTGGCAACCCCGCGCCCTGTCAAGGCTTTCGCTGCGCCGCGAACCTTTCTGAATATCTCAGTTTTGAAGAAAATCCAGTCATGCATCATGGCTATAAGAGCGAATTTTCGAAGAAATAATTGGTTTTATGCAAAATGTCTCCATTAAAAACCATGATGTCCATGAAGAACATCTCAAGTAGGTATCAACCACGTTTCTTCATCTTCAAAGTTCTCCAGTTTAAGAACGGAATAAGATACAGCAATTTTGACGTCACCATCGTATTCAGCGTGTAAAAATTGATGTATGTATCACTTTTCAGACCGTTTCATTTTTGGAATTAATGGGTAAACCCCACTCCAACTCCCCAAAACCCCCCTCAGCTTATGGAATTGTCAACGCTGGACACGACGGTGAAGTCAGAATGACGATATCTCATTCCGTCATCAGATTAGAGTAGACTTAACATGAAGAATATAATATATATTATTATATGAAGATGAAGAAACGTGGTTGATAAGTACTTGATATCATCAAGTATCAATCACGTTATAAATTGCTTTAGTTTGAGATCGGAATGAGATATCGCAGTTCTGATTTCACCATCGTGTTCAGCATAAAAGCTGAACAGCAGCTATAAGAGCAAATTTTCGAATGAATGACTGGTTTGACGTAAAATGTTTGCCCATCTACGAACTTAGCCTTTCGATTGCCAAGACAGATGTTTTGTGCAAATTTGAACTTTTTATCTCAATTTTATTGTCTAGAATGACACATACTGACACACAAACGATTTTTGGTGTCTTTTGGCAGTCTATTTAGGATGGTCTGAAACGGATGTAGGTATGAAAAACTCTCGGAAATTCGAGTTCAAAAAATTTAGGACCGTGAACAATAGCTTCATTTTCTTCGAAAATCCGCTAAAAAATATTAACATGTTAAAAATTAAAAAAAAAAGAATAGAATAAAATCTATACGTTATTAATAATGATGTTGAGGGATGTCGAGGGTCGGTCAAATGACCGACCCTCGACATCCCTCAACATCATTCTTACTGACGGTCAACCTAAACCACACACACTCGTTATTAATAATGTTTTTAAATACCACTTAGTATTACCAGCGTAAAATGTTTGATCCAGTGCCAGGTGTCACACTGACTCACCATAATTTTATCCGAATTTTTGTTCAATTTTAGTGTCAAATCAAGTCTTCAAAATAATTTTGGTTTTTCAAGTACCGGTGAATTTATTATATTACATTCGAGGGAATAAACTGCCATTTTCTCTATTACTTGGTCCTTCAATATCTATTTTATGTACCCTAAAAAGTACCACTTTTTACATGGAGAGGGGGGGGGGGGGTCTGATCTTCAGCGCCCCTCTGTACATCCGTGACAAAACTTACAAAAGTTCAACCCAAGTTTTTGCCTTTATTGCATCTGGTTCATCACGATGGTGACCCATATTTCTCTTAAGTTTAAACT
The DNA here is from genome assembly GCA_963920205.1 of Stenodema calcarata. Taxonomy (NCBI): domain Eukaryota; kingdom Metazoa; phylum Arthropoda; class Insecta; order Hemiptera; family Miridae; genus Stenodema; species Stenodema calcarata. The sequence goes on along the minus strand of OY986051.1, from coordinate 7,509,301 downwards.
TGCAGTTCGTACGTGGTGCCCTTTTGGTTTATTATCTTCGATAATGAACCATTGGAATCGCCCAAAGAAAAAATTTTTTTAACCCCCCCTCAAAATTTGTTGGTTTACGTTTCAAGATACGTAGATTCAGAAAATCGAATAAAAAAAAATCCGTCCGTCCGCCGTACGCCGTACGCCGTACGCCGTCCGCCGTACGCCGTACGCCGTCCGCCGTCCGCCGTCCGCCGTCCGCCGTACGCCGTCCGCCGTCCGCCGTACGCCGTCCGCGCCACTTTGCCCAGTTAGCGTTGAGTTAAAATTACGAAATTTTTTTTATGGGTTTCGACCAACCCCACAATGGTCCTCGAAACTTTTCAGAACCCTAGGTCAAGGGGAAGGGGTTCAAAACGAATTTTGAAAATTTGAAAATCTCATATCTCGAAAAATTCATATAGAACGGTATGTTTTTTATTTCATATTTAGATAGAGTTTGTTCCGTAGAATTTTTTAAGATCATCCGCAGCTTTGTACGACCAGCCGTTCGTTCACAATGACGGCTCAAAGATTGTGCCTCACAACACGATCGTGACTCAAACTGTTGAAATACAGGTCCATTTTCATACTAACAAGCTCTTTGGAACATCATATGGCTTAAGTGATGTCGAGTTTATTGTTCTGAGGTGCGTTTCGTGCTACGGAAATGAAGGTAATTTCCAATGTTTGTTGGTAGGTACTTCTTTTATACAAAAATTATTACCGACGTAGTATTAAAAACCCCAGAATTATATCGTATTAATTGATCATAATTAATAATAATTATTATTAATAATAAATACGAATTATTAATACCTAACAATAAATTATAATAATTTTCACTAGGTACTCGATAAAATTGTTAATAATTAGTGATAATTGATAATAATAATTAATCTAACATTTAGGATATAGACATTCAGACCTAGTGATCTAGGCAGAAGGGTGATCTGTACAAAGAAGATAATGAACCGTTGTGTCAAGAATTTGCAGAGTTTTTCCATTTATTGGCATTTTAATTAAATACAGCCATATAATTTACAAATAATTACAAACATTGGTACCTTGAAAACCCAATTATAAAATTTATAAAATTATTATTATTATAAAATTTATAATTGGGTTTTCAAGGTACCAACGTTTGTAATTATTTGTAAATTACCTATATGGCTGTATTTTAACCCTCCAATTCCCATTACTACTGTGGAACGTTTTTTCCAATTTTATTAATGAAATGCCAATAAATGGAAAAAAGGCACCAACGTACGATTTAATCATGGTAGCTTCGCTTCATTCTGAACACACTTGTACACTTCAAAAGACAAGGAGTTAACATGAGAAATTCAGCTGTCATTCGACGTTATTTAAGAGTCTGCAAGACGACCACTTGTCTTCCGTTCTCCTTTATTTCAATAAACGTCGAATGACGTCTGAATTTCTTATATCTCAGTGGTGAAAGTCAATATTAGATAAAGAATTTCGAAGAACATTACTACTGCCTCTTATTACGGTGGTAATGCTTCATCATTTTCACAATCTCGCGATAAAAATCTTGACCAATCACACAAGTGACGTCGTTGGATTTATCGTCTGCCAACGAGTAATTACCTTCTATTCTCGTCTACATAATGAAATGAAAGTATAGTAAGACGGCACACGTGTAGAAAATATCACTTGCTTATAAAGTCATATTGATGTCTCATATCCTCATTATATTTTCAAATGAATGTGATTAATGCGGTTTTTCCTATTTCTACTCAGTTTTTCCTCAGCTCTGAAACAAATTCGAAAAATTAACCCGTCGTGCAGGAGGTGGATGATGTTTACGATGGTATTTGCGGTGATGCAATTATGAGTTGTGAAGTTGAAATGTTATTTAATACAGTGTTTATGGAGATCTTGAATATTTGCACATAACCTTGAAGTCACGCGAGTGATTTGCAGCTTTACATTAGAGACGACATTCTAGTTTCACGTTGAACAAGTTGCTTGAGTAAACGCCATTAAATCACAAGTCTACATTGTTTCATTCAAAGATCAAGTAATCAACGGGTACAGATAAGATTGGCCAGGACTTGTCGTCACTTTTTCGTAATCTAGAGCTCGTGGTATAAATTTTACTCTTGAATAACATCGTCACTACTAGATTACACTCAGTGTATTTTTTTCTTTCTATTTTTTATTAGCATTGTTTAACTTGTACATTTAGTCATGATCAATTTAGATGGTGTTATGATATTTACAATATTATATACATCACTTTATAGGGACTATCCATAATACTAGATTCTTACTAATCGTAAACTCGAGGAAATTTTTCGTATAAAACATAACGTAGGCACTTCTTAAAGAATTTGCTTATAATGTATAGGGAGTTCAAGTAGAGGCATAATTTCCAAAAATAAGTCAGTCCTTCTATCAGTATACGCTGGACACTCCAAACAACCCTCAGCGCACTCACATTCCTGACATTCTGTAGAGTATTCTGTTCCGCTGTGTATTTTGTAATGTCTTTTCTAGTGTATTTTTCAACAGTAATTGTACTCGTGTTTCAGAGAATCCTGCAAACTCTTCTTCAGATCGGATCCGATAAAAATCGTTAAAGCCAAAGGGCAGTACATGTACGATGAAAGGGGCGTGAAATATTTGGACTGCATGAACAACGTTGCTCATGGTGAGGATTTATAAGAGATTTCTATACTTGCTAATGAAATGTTGTCTCCTTGCTTCGTCGTTCTGATTGGATTTATATTTCATCGAGTTTGAAATCACACACCACCAAAATCATCATTCATTATGTATTAAGATTTCGTATCAAATGTACCGGATTTTTTGCTCACTCCAAATGGTTTCTCTTTGGCATTTCCTTTTAAAGATCAAGGGACAAAGTTCCTTGTCTGCCTGTCGACCGAGTCGATATGTAGAGGATGTATGAAGACTGGTCCTCAGGTCCGTCTGAATGCCATCAAAACCCCTGACCACTCATCAAAATTCATGACATGTTTGTCACTCCTGAATTGTCTAAATCGTTTTAATGAAACTGGCATGTTGAGTCCCTGATGGAGTTCATTGTAACTAAGAATTCCATCGTATAACGATATAAGCTCTTTGACATTCTGATGAGTCATAAATGTACATTGCACTACATGAATAACACACATTAGGAGCTATACTGCAGTGGTTGATGCGGGGGGGGGGGATACCCCTCCTCCCACCCTCCTCGGGAGCCAAAAATGGGCAATATCATAGTAGTTCAAGATAGTAACACCTACCAAATTTCGAGGGGGTTGCTCAATAGGCCCATAGTAAGGCTGAGTTCGAATGCTATTCAAATGTAAATTCAAATATAAATGTTATTCGAATGTAAATTCAAAAAGCAAAATCAATTTAAAACATTGATTTGGCCGTGTGCGTCCCCCCCCCCCCTCACCCGAGAAAGTAAGGCATATTATTAAATATTGAAAAATCATGAATTTAAAAAAGATTTCTTACTTCTCAAGGATTATGAAAAGTGATAGAACTATTTTATAACCCTCTGTTCAGTACTCTGCTTCTCAATAATTTTCCCCGGTACCCCAAACGGAATTCCTGGCTACGCTACTTATGTAGAAGCATGAGTTATGGTCAGTGATTCCCTAAACGCTCTAGATGCAATAGAAAGAATTAAAGGCTAAAAAACTTGGGTTATGACCCTCATGTCCCCCTCCCCTCCTCCCATCGCAATCAAAGTCTAGATCCGCCCATGCTACATCCAAGACAGGTAGGTACCAAGGTACAACGTTAAATTGATAATGAATTGATACTGATACGGTAAATTGGTGACATGTTTTCGTTGCACGTAAGTATGGTGGTTGGTATGGGTATGGTAGTTGAAGATTGAAAAGCCCTATTATTGCTAAATTGAGTTAGTAAGGATTCAATCTCGTTCACTCAGAAAGAATGAATGTTAAGTCCGTATTAAAAATTGTTTGCCGTTTGAACTTAGTTGTTGATACAGAAAATTCGAAGATCAAAATGAGCTCGAAAATCAGTTGTAACTTAACCAATCGGATAAAAAATGCCACCTATGGTATGTTTACCACTCCGTATTATTATAAATCTTAACATCTGGTATGTGATGTGCGCAATCACCTGAAAGCTTATTATTCTTGATCAATTAATTGGAACATTTTATCAAATCTACCGCTACCTTCTGGGTATGTGATTCTCCGATGCTCCTTGATGACCGCTGACTTATTACTGAACACAGAGAGAGAGACCAGGATCACTCTCGTTAAGTTAGTAGAATATGTATTAGGAGAGTCTGGGTAACCTTGGTGGCATTTGAATTTAAGTTGCACTGACTTTAATCTCGTTCACCTTGTTGGCTCCGATGAGACCTTTTGTGAGCGGTTCAGTATGTAAAATGAACACATCCCGAGAGCCGATTGATTTTAAGTTCCGATCACGCACTTCTAATACGATCGAGTTCTCAAACAATTTGCCAATTTACTCTCCAGTGCTCGTAGTTTCTAGCAATTTATTCAAAATATCTTAATTTTCTCAAAATGTCGTTTGATAAAATTATAGAGACGTAAATATGACTATTTTGTACCTATCATAAAACTCATGCCTGCATCACCAAAAACTCGTCTTGAAGGGAGAGCATACTTTAGCGCCGACTGCGAATTATTCGTCACTTATCACCTTCCATTGACATGCATGTCTTGTGGATATAGGACATGCTCTTGTGAGTGAAGGAACATTAAGTAATTTAATTTAAGTGATTCGTACGTGTAATTAATGTTATTTAAGTAATGTGATTTATACGTGTACGTTCCTACGTTGACGGTTTCCTTCAGTAATCATGTCTTTCGAAATACAGCGCTTAATATTCATGTAAATATAGATATCTATTTTGAATAAGGAATTTATATGCTCAACACCATCGTAGCTCTCGATGACCGAATAGGACGTTATATTATAGTTTCAGCGCTTAAGACTTAATTCCTGTACTTGTATTTTTCTTGTGTAGTCGGTCACTGCGACGAGACTGTTGTTAATGCCGCTACCCAGCAGATGGCAATTTTGAACACCAACAACCGCTTCCTCCACGACAACCTCGTTCTCTGCGCCAAAAGGCTAACGGCCACTCTTCCTGAGCCGCTTTCCGTCTGTTACTTCGTCAACTCCGGGTCGGAAGCGAACGATTTGGCTTTAAGAATTGCCAGGGCGTACACTCAGCACCACGATGTCATCTGCATCGAGCAGTACGTTTCACCCATTTCTCAACTACCTACTCGTTGTAGCACAGGATACCACCACCAACTAGTTAGAATGTTTTTTTAATTTTTTTTTATTTAGAACAACTTTTAGTAAACATACCTAATTACTTCCTAGTTATGACAATTATATTGTTCTTCTTTGTATAAACATTCTTCTAGACAAAAATGTGTTATGTATGATTTGCTGTTATAACCAAACCATCGGGTGTCCACATGCTCATGACAAGATTCGGAAACAGTCAAGATCCAGAGTTCAAGTTCCATTGTAATCTCGTACAATTTGCCTTATTCAGAACTAGTTGCCTAGATTTTGATTTGGATAGAGAAATACAATAGAATAATACAATCCAATATAATCTGATCCGATCTGAAAACAATATGAAGCCTAATGGGTCCACATGGGTGCTAATTGTAGATATTTTTCATTGAGTTGACCATATAATTACTTGACCTGCTCTTTACACCAATCAATGTACCTTCCGCTTATTTATTCGATGTCGTGTTTCAGTGCCTACCACGGACATCTCAGTTCGCTCATAGACATTTCACCGTACAAATACGAAGTTGGGAAATTCCCTAAGAAAGAGTGGGTACACGTGGTAAGTTTTGGTGTTAGAACTAAAAAGATTACTGATTACTACTCGTATACCACGTATTGTTGTTACAATAGATTATTCCAGTGAGTGATAAAGATTATTTCAGTTCTAAAGAGTGGGGAAAATGTGATAAAGTGTGATATAATGAAGGAAATGCGAAATGAAGAATTAGATTATGAAAAAGTGCAGGTTTTATAGCACAGTCAGTCAGTGTGTGCGCGTGGTAGGCTTCTCTGTGCATGGATACTACACCAGGGGTGGATCCAGACTTCGATCTTGGTGGAAGGGGAGGGGGGACTGGTGTCATGACGTTCATAACCTAACCTTACTCATAACCACATGTCCATATTATGGACAGGTGGGTAGCATTTTATAGAAGGCCAACCAAATCAATTTTTTGAAAAATAGATTTTGTATTTTGCATTTTTGTTATAAAACAATTTTTGCGCGCCAAAGACGTCCATGTTCCCAATTTCCATTCACTCCAAGCAACAAAAAAAAAGACTAGAATACCTTATTATTAAGGTATTCGACGGTCTATACTATTTTGTTGCAGAAATGCTTCTTAAGCGATACTAGCGCCGCATGCGCTCTATGAGAACATTACATATTATTTCTCATAGCATACAGCAGGAATACCTACGACTATGTGTTTCTCCCTAGTGGGCTGGTTTAATTTGTTCTCAATCTTTATTCTGTACTCTGTAACTTTGAACAGCGTCCTTACTTACACTTTCAGTTTCAATTTGCTATACAGGGTGATCTTCTCGTAGATGCAAACAATTTCTTGCGTAAAACGTCGTCAAAAATGGAATTAAATGCCGCGAACCGCATATTTTTATCTCAATCCGTTCTCGAGATAATATCATAGGTATTATGCTTTTTTAAAAGGTTTTATTTTAAAGAAAAACTACGTTTTTAATCTTTTAAACTCAAATATCCTCACTTTAATCCATTTATTTTTAAGTTTTGACAACATTTTCGGAATCATTGTTAAATTTGCCCCAAGATTCTTCTTCATTCAATAAGCTGTTCAACAGTGTGGCCAACTTTGAGATTATCTTGTTCCTTAATTCAAAAATTCAAGTTTAAATGCAAAATAAGTTTTAAGTTTGTAAGGAAGATTAGTTACGTTCTAAAGATTTACAAAATTTTTATTTTTTAAATTTGTCTATGTTTAAGATGCTGTTATGGTCGTTAGATGGTACCTACTTCTCATGAAAGATAGTGTACTTCGAATCTTATAGCTAGTTTAACGCTGATTCCGAATATTTTTTTCAAAAAATTAAATTGAATGCAGTAAATTGGAGAAATGTGAGTTTAAAAGAGAAAAACAGTTATGGTTATTCTGAGAAAAAAAAAAAAAACACTTAAAACGGCTTGAGATGAAAATATGTGGTTGGCAGCATTTGACTCCATTTTTGATGTAATTTTACGTCTTTAAAAAATTTTTACATCTACGAACGGATCACCCTGTATAGTGTAGTGTAGTGTTTTCCATGATCACTTGAATTGAGTCTCTGATATTCCTCGCATTAACTCTGCTAATATATTTCCATGTTTTTAATTAATTATCTTGTTTGCACAGGCACCGATTCCAGATTGTTATCGTGGGAAATACAGAGGTGAGAATTCCCTGGAATTGGGAGAGCTATACGCGAAGGATGTGGAGAAGTTGATAGTGGATGCGGAGGCTAACGGACGGAAGATCGCCGCTTTCATCGCTGAATCGGCTCCGAGCTGCGGTGGTCAAATCCTTTTCCCGCCGGGATACTTGCAAAACGTTTACAAGTAATGATTAGAGGAGATTATTATTATCATGGCGTAGATTTTGTATAATTCATCCAAGAACTACCTACCTAATTCGTTAATCGTTTTCACTCCTTCGGACCCCCTTCACAATTCGAACCGACTCCCAGGATGTGAGAGATAGTTGATTTCCCGTGTATTCCTTTACCCCAATATCCGTGCGATGTTTCCCCCCTTTGGTTTTCTGCATCAAATTACGTTTGCAGGTGTGTCCGCGCTGCTGGTGGCGTCTGCATAGCTGACGAGGTTCAAGTTGGATTCGGTCGTGTTGGGAAACACTGGTGGGCTTTTGAGCTGCAAGGTGTTCTCCCAGACATAATCACAGTGGGTCAGTTAATTTTCTTATAAATGGAAATGAGATCCTCACAGAATCTCAATTTTACTGCGCGAACGCAGCCAACTTTGTTTGAAAGACCTAAAAGTATTTTCAATCAATGTCTGGGCAGAGTCCTGCTCATCCGCCTTGGCTACTCGTGGTCATCGACTCCTCGATTCACTACTTACGGCTTATATTTGGCTTATTTGAGATTCTTGGAAATGCAACATTAGATCATACCACATAGTTGTATGTTTTCCAATTATTTGAAATGATTTGTCATAAAATAAAAGGTTGGGCAAAAAGTAATCCATTGTTTTGCAGCAGGATGGCGTTACTGTTGCATATTTTGTTTTGTAGCCAGAATGATTTTTGTACTGGGGCAAAAGGTTTAATCTTCGGAGCAGTCTACTGGGGCCACATCCCCAGTTCGCTCCCATGCTTTACTATTCATTATCGGATTAAACTTTACTCGTTGAAATTGGGAATCGCTCTTCAAAACAATTGACATTGGACCATCGTTGTGGTTAATGGATTTACTTGAGAGTTACAGCCTCAAAGATGTAGGTGGGTGAGGAGAAAATCCGGTATGTTTTACATTTACAATCTAATCGCCAAAGGGGAAAACTCAAGTCAGGCGGCTGAAATGTCATGGTTTATGGTTCCGATACGGTAACAGCCAGTTTTTCCCAATTTTGGTTTCGTTGATTCCGTTCGATATAGATGACCCACGTTCAGGAAGGCCTAACGTCGCGAATGTCGATGAAATTCTGGAGATGTTTAGGAAGGATCGGCATGAGAGCTGTCTCAGCATTGCCCAGGAGCTAAATATCGATGACAAAACTGTGCTGAACCACTTACGTAAAGCTGGAATTGAAAAAATAGTTGACGTTTGGGTGTCTCACCAGGAGACAGACCGAAACCGTATGAGCCGCGTTTCAATTAGCGAATATCCTTAGCCGAAAGAAACGAGACAGACCCATTTCTTAAAAGATTGGTAACTAGCGATGAGGAATGGGTCATGTATGACAAATTCACATGACAGCGATCATGGTCGAAGGCTGGTGAAACCCCCCCACAGTAGCAAAACCAGGATTGACGACCTGGAAGGTCTTACTTAGGGTTGCCAGACATACTTTATATACAGGGTGTCTACAGAAATGATGGGGCAAACTCAAGGAATCAATTCTACTGCTAATTTGTAACAAAAAGTGCCTCCTAGAGACTCGTTTTTTGGCGTCTCATTTTTATTAAATTGTTGATTCTTTTAAAAAACAAAAAGAACTTAATCCTTATTTAAAAATAAATAATTCTTTAAAAAACGAGTTTCTTCCTTATCAGGGAGGCATGGAAGTGTCACCATTCGATTCAGCGTCAAAAAATGCATAATTTGCGTTACCGAACTCACTTCCATGATGGAAGTTGGCTTTTGGTGGAAAACGTTGACTTTCACCTGAAAACCCACGTTTTTCAGAACTCGAATGTCATTTTCTCCACCAATTTCTCTGTGAAAAACATTTTGTTTATACCATTAGAAAGCTGAAATGTTGGGCATGTTGTCCCCGAGGAGTGCACGGCGAAAGAACCCCGCACTGATAGCGCAAAATACGAAAGAAAAAAACGATGATTTTAAAGAAATCTTCAAATGTTGCCATTTTTTCATCAATAAGTACTGTCTTAAGAAACCGGATTTTACATCAGAGAGATGAAACATTTAATTCTCTTTCCAACGGTATCTTCAACTTTTATTTTACATAATAATTTAAGGGAGTTAGAGAGGTTTCACTGAGACAAGATCGAAAACAAGAAAAAAATCTTGAAAGTGAGAAAAGTTGGTTTTTTAGTTGAGTAATAAAAAACCCTATGAGGCACTTTTTGTTATATATTAGCTGTAGAATTTATTCCTTGAGTTTGTCCCATAACTTCTGTAGACACCCTGTATCGTATTATACTGTATTTTGAGACAAATATACTATATTAAAAGGCGGTCCTACATACGAGTAGTATGCAAAATACTATATTTGGGGGCAATTTTTTTTTTTTTTTCAGAAATAATGAAAAATCTTAGGAATCGATTAATCGACATCCCTTTGACAATCGAATATCGAACTAGTGTTACGGTGATCTATTAGCTTATGTGTAGAGCCCCCTCTATCATCTGAATATGTATATAATGAATATATACTTTATTTTTCTTATGCATACTAGGTATATATTTTTTGTCTTATTTATCAATAAATATTTTGTTAATATATTTTGCTGAGACATTTCTGGAAGGGGGTCATTCATTATGAGCTGCTCCTGAATGGCCAAACCCTTTTGAATCCCTACAGAGCAGTGAATATTGGCGAAATAGTGGAAATCTTAGCGGGCAATGAATAGTTGACAGGTGTTAGTAATAATGTATTATCACTTTAACTGCCACCGGAGGCCCCTTTGGGCACCAGACGTCACGTCAGACTCGTTGTCGGAGGTGTCCGATGTTGTTAGAGAATACTTGATTCTCTTCCCTCCTCCAGTTTTACATCAAAACCTTCACAATCTGTGTTCAAAGTCCTCTTTAGTAAGTACAATCAAAGACTTGTTTTCAGTCGGACCTACGTGCATATAACTTCTCGATGCTCCTAAACACGGCGGCCGTTCTCCAGACAATGATGTTAGTGGCGCCTGGGGACGCATTAGGGTTTTGAAGGTGGCAGTCAAAGTGTTATATTATTTATTGTCTGTTGGGGCCGCACCACCTCCTCCTTCCACCACCCCCCGCCCACAGGCCTCCGACAGAGCCACAGACAACCAACGGACATCCCACAGAGCCACCCACAGACATCCCACAGAGCCACAGAACCTCCACCCACCCACCCACAGAGCCACCCACAGAGCCACCCACAGAGCCACCCAGTGTCACGGACCACCCCCACCCCTTTCCAACCACCAACTGCATCCCGTCCTCCTTCCTCGCTCTTCTCCTCTCCGCGACGTCCGATTCCCACCTCCGATTAATCAATAACACTTACGTAGTGAGGGTCAGCTCAAGAATGACAGACAATAAATATTAGGATGCATTAATACTATTCAATAGATCCCGATCAATACATTCCGACTATTCAATAGGTCCGTCCATTCCCACAAAAAAATCTGTCCCGGCAATCGAAAGGCTAAGAGTAAGTAGGGTTAGATTAATTATTATAATAAATTATTATTATTTATTACTAATAATTGTTATCAAGTATTAATGATTTATATTAATTATGATTAATGGACTCGGTATCTGAAACCCATGTCCTGTTCGAATCAGCTGAGCCAGTATGAACACTGACATTGACAAGCTGCCTTACGATTCACTCTCATATTGACGACTTTCGATCAATTCAAAATCAATTTAATTCAAAATAGCTTTATTCACCAAAAACATTGACACATGTAGGCTATAATTTAATTAGAATAATATTGCCCGTCTAAAGGCCTAAGCCCGATTCCAGAGCACAACGCTAACTGGACAAAGTGCCCGCGGACGAACGGATTTTTGGTTTATTATCTTCGACAATGAACCATTACAACCGACCAAAGAAACCAATCGTTTAACCCCCCTCAAAAGTTGCTGGCTTACCTTTCAAAATAGGTATCTATAGATTCAGAAAATCGAAAATCGTCCGTCCAACGTCCGCCGCACGTTGCCCAGTTAGAGTTGCGCTAAAATTACGAAATTTGGTTCGGAAAATCGGACCTACCCCACAATAATCCTTGAAACTTTTCATAATCCTAGGTCAATAGGAAGGGGTTCAAAACGAATATTAAAATTTGAAGCCTGTCGGGTCTATGTTCATACTGGCCCAGCTGATTCGAACAGCGCTAATATTAATTAATAATAATAATTAGTAATAGCATTAACAATTATTCTAATAAATAACACCAATAATAATGTTTTACACTTATTACTTGATAGTAATAATTAATGAGAATTCATAATAATAATTAAAGTATCATTTATTGATCTATACAGAAGGGTGATCTGCACAAAAATATCAAGATTTTGCATTCGATTTTCTCAATCTACGTATCTCGAAACGTACCTATACCCTCAAATTTTGAGGGGGGTTAACAATTTTTTCCTTTGGTCGATTCCAATGGTTTATTATCGAAGATAACAAACCAAAAAATGGATTACTTTTTCCCCTAACCAATTTGATTAATATTCAATCATAACCTCTTGATGTTATTTGCAAAGGAAAATCCATGGGAAATGGTCATCCCGTTTCGGCCGTGATAACAACAAAGGAAATTTCTATGGCGTTCAAGGATAAGGGCATGGAATATTTCAACACGGTAAGCACACACAACAACAAACTGTAGCGTTAAGGGTAAGTAAATGACCATGTGTTCGTTTAGAAAATTACAAAATTACATCCACGAGGCGCATTTCGAAAACTGTTCAGTATTTCAGAGTCACCATTACAATATTACATGATACTATTTTGGGTCTTGAGGAATTTACGATTGGTAAAACGTAAAATCAAAATTACATCGTCAAACGAACGATGGGTTTTGGGTTGGAAAGGACATGTGAACTTGAGACGACTTGGGTTGACAATAATGAGTTTATTAATTTTTAATAAACTTTTCAGTAGTTCAATTCACAAAATGTGTATCCGTTTGAACTTTCCTCCTCGTTTTAGCGAATTTTCTCGGTCCAAAATGTTTAAAACTTGTATTCCCGAAACATTTTTTAACAGGATGTTCTACGAGTTAGCTCCTTATGTTATATATTTATTTATATATGTGTCGATGATATAATTAAGATAAAAAGTTCATTTGCACAAAAAATCCGTCCTGGCAATCGAAAGGCGTTCGTAGATGGGCAGAATCGGGCCACTCTAAAGGGGAGTTTTGGGGAGTTTTAGGGGAAAGATTACCCGTAAATCCCCCAAATGAAACATTCTGACAATTGAAGTAAAAATACCGATATCTCATTCCGTTCTCCAACTGGGGCACTTTGAAGATGAAGAAACGTGGTTGATACTTGTTCTTATCATCATCTCTTTATACGTTTTACCTATTATTTACTTAGACAGGAGGTAATCTGCACAAAGAAGATAATAAAAGGGTGTGTCAAGAATTTGCAGAGTTTTTCCCTGTATAATTCCCCCACATGTTCTCTTGGAATCACCTTTTTCCACTAGTTGAGTTTGAGACCAAATCAAACTGGTGAATTTGGGCAGTAATTGAAAACGAATGTTTAAACAAGCGCGATGAAATAGACGCGACGGTTTCAAAACACAAACTGATCAGCTGATGCAGTTTTTCACCAAATAGGACACGTACGGGCGACGGAGAACTGAGGAGGGAGGAAGGAGGACGGGCGAGGGAGGACTGTGGAGGGAGAACGGGCGACGGAGGACTGATGAGGGAGGAAGGAGGACTGGGGACGGGCGACGGAGGACGGAGGACTGTGGAGTGATGACGGGCGACGGAGGACTGAGGACTGTGGAGTGATGACGGAGGACGGAGGACTGAGGACTGTGGAGTGATGACGGAGGACGGAAGACTGTGGAGTGATGACGGGCGACGGAGTGATGACGGGCGACGGAGTGATGACGGGCGACGGAGGACTGAGGAGGGAGCAGGGAAGAGGGAGAACGGGCGACGGAGAACTGTGGAGGGAGGAGGGAGAACGAAACTTTAGGCAAGGGAACAAGTACAGACGCCAGAGTGGAGGGGGGGGATGCGTATGAATTAAGTGCCAACGTTACTGCTGGAGATCACCAGTATTTAGTTTTATACTAGCTGTGTACCCGCGCTTCTCAACGGCAGAACAAACCAAACTGGTCAGAAACCTTCCCCAATGTTCACACAACACAATTTCAAAGTTTTACACCAATTCGTCAAGTAGTTTTTGGATTGCCGGTAACCCCCCCCCCCCGGCCATCACACACAACCTGTACCCCCCCTCCGGCCACCACACACAACCTGTACCCCCCCTCCTAAATTTGTCAGAAACCTTCCCCAATGTTCACTCAACAATTCCTTAAGTTTCATTCAGACCGGTCAAGTAGTTTTGAAATCCCGTTAATAACCCCCCCCCCCTCCCCCGCCATAACTGCCTTTAACCCCCCCCCCCCCATACTATTGACCCACCCTACCTGTTTAGAAACATTCCCCAATGTTCACACAACAAATTCCCAAAGTTGCACTCCAACTGGTCAAGTAGTTTTGAATGCCTGTAGACCCCCACCCCCTCCCACTAACATCCTGATTGAAGTACCACTTGAAAGTACTCGTCGAGCTGAATCCAGAGACTACGTTCAACCGTTCAAAAGATATCCTCATAGAAGTGATTATAACACGTTTTTTTAGTAGTGTTTCATTCATAGCGTTTCAACGGATGAACGGATTTAAACGCGGATTTTTCATAAACCTTCCCAGGTAAATTCTGCGTCAAATGGTACCAGTCGCAACTTTCTACGTTCAGCCGTTCTCAATTGATGATGAGACAAACAGACAGACACGATTTTATTATATAGTATAGATAGATATGTTGAGGGTGAGCAGATTATTGGTAAACCATTCGTTCAGAGAATTCAATACCACTTCCGCCTGTTCCCTGAGTTCTTCCCACTGAAGTCCCTCAATAATGACGACTGTAGGATTGCACTATAGTATCGCTGGTGTTTAAAATATCTAAATTAATATCGCCTAGTAAAATACAATTTTTCATGTCACGGCTATCCCCGACAATCTTCTCCAGTTCAGAGAGAAAACCGCCGCCGAACCCCCGGTGATCTGTACACCGCAAAGATAATTATAGCAGAGCAGTGAATGGTCGGAATGTGGTAGTATTAACGTATCATTATATTATTATTTATTGTCTGTTCTTCATGAGCTGACCCTCGCTACATAAATCGTGGGCGGTGATCAGACGGGGAGGAGAAAGAGGAGATCGAGGAACGACGATGGGGGGGGGGGGGGGTTGGAGGTGATGGGTGGGAAGGGAGAGGGGGTGCGACCTTGAGCGGCGCGAGCGAACGTTGTTTGAATTCAAACAAAAGGGGGGTGTCTGGCGGGTGTGTCCTACGGGAGTGTCTGGCGGGTGTGTCCTACGGGAGTGTCTGGCGGGAGTGTCCTACGGGAGTGACCGACGGGAGAGTCCTACATGGGTTTTCCCCGCCAAACCGATGCTCATTTGATCGACGCAAAAACGCCCGTCACAAGCTTTTTCGACGCCCGCTCGCCGTTCGCGTTGGATTGTTTTGTTGTTGTTTGCTAGCTTGCTTTCATTTGTTTACATTTCTTCACGTTCGTTGCTTTCGTTTACTTCGCTATGACTGAATTACCCTCTATTAGCGAATATTCAAAGAATTTTTAAAACTCGAATTTCAGACAGTGTTGCACACCAAAATCCGTTTCAGACCTATCCCGAATTCACTGCCGAAAGACACCAAAAATCAAACATGATTTTATATATTTATGTATGTGTCACTCCAGACGATAAAGTTATCGAGAGTTCTCTCGATAGAATTGAGATAAAAAATTCAAATTTGCACAAAAATCCGTCCTGGCAATCGAAAGGCTAAGTTCGTTGATAGGCAGAATCGGCTTCGGGGAGTTTTAGCGATATCTATCTCATTCCGTTCTCAAACTGGAGCACTTTGAGGATGATGAAAATCGTTTGTTACTTGAGATGATCTTCGTGTTAATCTGATGAAGGTATGAGATATCGCCATTCTGACTTCACCATCGTGTTCAGCGTTGAAAAATCTGATAAACTGAGGAGTTACTCGGCAAAAAAAGGAGACATAATATGTCATAAAACCAGTAAATCGAGGGTCTCAAGGCAACACCCCACGTCGTCACTTTTGGCCAAAAAGAGTTATGCATACCATCCGAAGCGTCTTCCCCCGCCGGATCGATCTAATTAAGTGTAAGTTAGGTACCCAAGTTAGGAGACACTAAATCTCACGATTTATTTTACTGAATTACTCAGTAAACATAGGTAGTCAATGGCAGATAGTTTTTTGGCTCTGCTGAAAAGTCGCCCAAATGACGATGTGGGAAGTTGCCGTGAGACCCTCGAAATAGAAGATACATGAAACATAAAACCAGTCATTTCTTTGAAAGTTTGCTCTTATATACATGCTGCATGACTGCGGACTCTTTCTTGTGTGACTTTATTAACTTTTTTTGCTATTCCAACATTAATTATGTAGGTACCCTAGAGCTTTCCAGCATTGTATATGGTATACCTAAAATATCAATACCTACTTTATGTAGAAAAGAGTTTGTAATGAATAAATTTTGATTCTTTTCCATGCTAGCATAGTCCTCTGACATTAAAGGTTCTTCTTGGGATTTCTCAACTTTCTTTCTTTCATCTGTATTCAGTGACATTTTTTCAAGTTTTTTTTCCTTCAAGTTTGTGAGGTGGGATCTTCTACTTCTTTCTTGTACCTACTTGTGATTAAAAAAAAGTACTACTACCTATATAATCTGGTGGTAGCTATTCAAAAAATATTGTTTATTTATAAATGAGTTATCTGTAATTGTTGTGTTATGGACTACTAAAGCAAGTAATTTTATAGTCTATCTGTCCATTTGGTAGTTCGGAGGGAACCCTGTCAGCTGCGCTGCTGCCCTCAGCGTGATGGAGGTGGTCGAAAGGGACGGATTGAGCCGCCACGCCACCGAAGTGGGAGACTACACAATCGCCCTTTTGAACCAACTCAAAGAGAAACACTGGACGATCGGTGACGTTCGAGGGATCGGACTTTTCATAGGAGTCGAACTCGTCGAGGACAAAGATTCGAGGGATCCAGCTCCTGCCCTCGCTCAACACGTCATTACCATGTACGTTCGTCAGTCAATTTCACGCTAATAATAAACTATTTTAGAGTATCCAATTACAAGTCACCTCAATTATACACCTACCGGTTTTCAGGATGAAGGAAAACAAGATCTTGATGAGCAGCGACGGTCCGTACAGGAATGTACTCAAACTGAAGCCTCCCATGGTCTTCAACAAGGAGGACGCCGATCTAGTCGTCAAGACTTTAGATGAGATTCTCACAGATATCGAAGAATCATCATAATTCACACAACCAAGTTCTTTTTAAGATACTCAGTGCCAAAAGATTATTCTGCATTACTGAGGAAGTTTGCCTCCAATAAGCCAACCGCCCCTATCATGTTGCATTTAGACATATGAGCACGCGATCTGTAATTTGAATGAATCAAACGCATTATCATGATGCGCTAATGTAAGAATTATTTCCCCCCTTTTTTTAATTTATAGAAAGTGTGATAAGCAGGGGTTGAGAAAAAATCAGTCTTCAAGAGGATCCCCGCATTGGCAGAAAATTATTACTTTGGCATTTTTAAGCATGTTTGACTTATATGGCAGTAATAATAATAATAATTTGGAGGAATTCATTGCAAAAAGTGCACTGTCCAATAATATTGGTGAATTATATTATAACATACAACACAATGTACGAAATAACTTATAAGTTTGTTGATTGCACAAGCATTCTCTTCGGGGTGGAGATCCACTTTATTACGTCTTTTCACCAACAAGTGGTGAAGGTGATGTGTAACGAACCTGTCTATTCAAGTATTGTTGGAGTAGGTAGTTAGTCTTATAGATATACTGAGTTACCTGGTAACAAGGAATATTGGTGAACAATGTTATTTTGGGAGGCTTAAGATTCCACCCAGTGGGGCAATTAAAGGATCAGAGCAGCTTAATGAAACCTTAAGATTCCACCCCGCATACCTGCGGGCAGTTTGGGGTATCCTTAAGATTCCGCCACTCCCCCAGAACATCTCCCCTGTACACGGAAAACGAAGTTAGTAAAATATGGAAATGATATTTAGCAATTTATTAACGAAATTTGTCAACAAAGCTTACGGGTTCAAACATTAATTTCGTCCACTTGATCTATATGTCCAACTAATCTATATGGTACTAATCAGTTGATTAGGGGATGTTTTTATTCCGCAACCCCGTCCACTTGATCTATATGTCCAACTAATCTATATCATAGATTAGTTGGACATATAGATCAAGTGGACGGGGTACATTATTAACTATCTATATTAATAATATAGATACAATCGGTTTCACGGACGAATTAGTAGCCATCGCACTGCCGTATCAATACTGAAAGACATCACCAGGCGATACCCGAGCCGCAACATGGGAGGTAAACAAACGAGGAGGTGCGTAATCGTAAGGTTCGGGTTCACCTGGCCACTGATAGACCGGGCGGAGTCTTAAGGTCGCTCTAAGCCGATGGGATTAGTGAGACGCTCAAATCCGTCGAGCTACTGACAACACGGGGTGGAATCTTAAGGCTCCCGTTATTTTATGGAGTTAAGAGTAGCCATATAAAACCAAAATAATTTTTGTAAACGTATTACCTGCCTATTAGTATCGTTAATCAAAATGTATGAATTATACCGTTTTAATATGAATTGCAGATATCTACGCAAACCAACCACGACTTTTCAATGACCTAAACATCGAAACGTTCCAAGCATTTATAGTGTTTATATCGAATGCCATCTTGCAACTTGCATAATCGTGCAACTCACCTGGGCCAGAAGCTACCTACCGATCGCAGTGTTGACTTTGGTCAATTTAGGTGGAAAAAAGTCTGTCTCATTCACAAAATTTTAGAGGATGTGAGTTCCTATGTAGTTTTAGATATTTTTTTTATTTTTTGCGTTTTGTTAATTATAATATAATTAACATTAATATAATATATTCATATTATATCATTTGCAGAACCAATATAGTTAATTTAATAGAGCTGAAAGTAGTTATCGCCAGCCGTACCCAAGCTCATTTTGTGCTCTAGTTCTCGAAAATTAATCTGATTTTAGTATCAGATACTAAAATCAGATTAATTTTCGAGAAAATAACTAGAAAAGCTTTATAGATTCTATAAAGCTTTTCTAGTTATTTTTGCGTGTTCTGAATTATACCGTTATTTGCTGAACCAATCTAGATCTGCAAAAAATCGCAAAAAAAGCTTTTCAGATCCTAAAACTAGATTGATTTTTGAACAACTAGAGCCCAAAATGGGCTTGGGGACATCTGGTGACAACTAAGTTTAGCTCTATTGAAATAGAGCTAAAAAGTAGTCAAGAAATACGTTTCAGTTCAAACATGAAACATTTGTAGACATTTTAGACATTTCTAGTCTACTTACTTGTTTAGTTGACGCCCATCCTCGGATAGAATTAAGGACAGGTGCAAGACATTTTTTGCCATTTTGCAAAGGTGTGAATCTCGGGAAAGCACGACTTTCGACGATCCCCGCCGCCAGCAATACAATCTTTTTTCAAAACAATCATCGTTTACGGAGTTCAGGTCTGATATAGAAGCTTCCTAATAATTAAAAACAGACTTATAAAACATGATTTTTTTCCACCTAGAAAGTTCATACAGTGTAGCGTAGCCAGGAATTTCTCTACGCCACTGATGTAACGTTTTGTATGTATTTTCCTTTTACTTCTTCTACGCGTACTTTAGTGCTACCAGGTAGGCAGATTGTGACTCAGAGCTACGGTGAACTTCAGTGAACTACTGAAGACGTCTCACAACGTACCTGGGAAGCTGGAATCCTTGCATTTGTCATGTATTGACTCCCTTCCTGAAAAATTTGGACGATTGGGCTTATTTTGGAAAACTGGTTAAAGCAGGTTGTTCTCATGTAACGTACAGGGTTCTGTACGTCTTAAAAATCTTAAAATTTCCCGTAAAAGGGTCCAAAACAGTAAGGTTACAGTAAACTCGACGCTCAGTTGGTGGAAACTGAGCGAAAAAGCAACCGCTACTACAATTTACCGTATTCCATATTTCGAGGGTGAAGTGGCAACAAGGGCGAACTCAAGTGGGGCTGAACAACACGACCTACCTGAGATAGGGCTGGTCAACATGGCCTACCTCAAATACCTGGTACAGAATAACATCGCCTAACTGACATTTTTGGGCATATTGACTTTTTTTTATTCAGCGGGATTCAAATTGAAATTAATTAAAATTATTCATCATCCTGTAAGTTTTCTGTATATTGGCTCCCAGAAGTGTCTTTAGTTGCAAACATTCACGTATAAGTTCCCAAAATATAGAAATGAACAGTTTTTTGTGTCTCCTGTAAATTTTTATAAAAACTCTTAGACCATGTTGACTTAGACTTACTTAGACCATTTGAGGTAGGCCATGTTGACCAGCCATATCTCAGGTAGTCCATGTTGTTCAGCCCCAGTTGAGGTAGGCCTTGTTGCCACTTCACATATAGGTAGAATATATTCTAAAATAGTCACCGTATTTTCGATGCTCTTTTAGATACTCTCAATGATGTCATAGTCTTTGGTCACCTCCATAATATTTTTTCAAACATTAAATGTTGTGTTTTATTTTCATTTACTTTCAATTCACTTAATTCTTATAAATATGTTGATACATTTTGCAGTTGAAAAGAAAAAAATATAAAATTAAATATATAAAATATTAATATTGACTTCATTTTAGTCAACGTGTGTTGGCTAGATTGTTTTTTGGCTGTTATGCTGGATTCAGAAAAAGAAGACTTTAGATATTTTTTGAATACCAGTTATTTTCTTTAGTTAAAACGTTTTTATTTGAGAACCGCGGACACTCTCACATAGACACACAGGTAGATTAGCAACACATCGACTTCTAAAGTAGCAGGTTTCGAGTTTATTTCATTACAATTATTACGGTTTCTATAACGAATATAATTGAATTGAACGAAAATCACCGGTTGGATATACATTACATAGGTGGGATTACATTACATATGGACTGACTACGTTTAGTAAACACAATCATGCATCTCTAAGAAGCAAAATTCCGAGTGTTTTGGAACAAACGATACTAATACTAACAATACTGATCAGCACACTGTTTACATAAAATAGCACTGTCTCAACAGAATGGAAAAATTTAAAAAAGTTGCAATAAACAACATAATAAATAACGACGTGAATCACAGTTAACAGTACCTAATGAGGGACATTATATATGTATTATTATTTATCGTCGGTTGGAATTACAGTTAACAGTACACTCACTAATTTGGAATACTATTTTTGAACACATAAAAGGATGCTCTTTAATCACACGAAGGGTCTGTGCAAGACATTTGTAGGTAACTACTCAAAACAATCAATAGGTACCATAATAAGCAGGTGTACGAATAGCATAGGAGCAAATTTAATTTACTTTTAGGTGTACAAAGGTGAAAGCAATACGTACTTTTTTATATTAGCAACAATTTGACATCATACTATCACAAAATGTATGGCAGTATTACATAATGTCCTATCTAGCCCTATACTCAATGGATACGATAGTTACGAATCTGCAAGCTTTGTTAAGTGGGTCTCAACTCATTCTTACGGAGATTCAAATTAACTTGTGCAAAAACACATGACTATTCACAAATCGTATTTGCTTGAACGGCAGTAATAAATCGTTGATTTAAAATCAAGTGAAAGTGATATGTTGGAAGTCAGGTAGGTAAATTGATATGTTTCATAATCTCGAATTGAAATATAGACAAGAGAGGCATTTCACTTGCTAGCAAAATAAAAATATAATCCTCAAAACCTACAGGACTCAATTTTCCACCATCAAATCATATGGGATTTTGAGTCAAGTAATTATGTGATCGCGTAGGTAACATAGATTGTTTAAAAGAAAAAGTATCAAAAAGTAAAATTCAGTGGATATGACTAGATCAAACTATAAAATAATTGATAAATGCTCTCCCAAATCATTTGTTTACAAATTATACACTGTAATAATTAGCAGTGTTTATAAAATATTGAAAATTAAATAACATATTACAGTTCAATGCATAGATAGAGTAATTCCTAGTATCACATTCTATAATAATCATTCATCTTTTTGCTCTAACTTTATTTAAAGTTTCAACTTTTAAATGGAATAGAACAGACGATATATTTTTGAAAGCGATTCAAACAACAACAATTTTCAATATACACACATAAATTTCTTTCATAAATATAAATTTTTCAATTTCAACGGCAAGGAATTTACAATGCTTTTTGACAACAGATTTATACAAAGATATTTTTAATCTAATCTAGTAATGGATGCGTGATATGTGCTTTTGATATGTAACGATAATTTCTGAGATAACCCTAAACGCCTTAAGCCTTAACCTATGATATGTTTTCTGATATGTTTTGTTCTTGGTCACATTTACGCTTGGTAAATGATAATCCAAATTCAGTTCAAATTAAAACTTTAAAAGTAATCTCAATAAATTATATGTACAGAAATAGGCTTTTCATATTTTAGAAGTTCGTTAGACGAACTTTGAGCTTTATGATAGTGAATAAATTTCATTTTTCACGATAAAACTTTTCAATTACATAACAATAAACAAGTGGTAACTTTGAGTGAGAAATTTTCGGTAACGATAATCACAGAAACATAAAGAGTGATAATACATTAGTTCATAACTAGTTCACTAATTCATAAGCTAGATTGAAGACCAATTAACTGAAGATCAGTTCTTTCAAGGTTTACAAACGCCACCTATTGGGTATGTTCTAAAGAGAGCGAGGTTTTTTATTCGCGTGTAACTTACATTTATGTACAGCTATTGGGGTGAGTACATAGCCTGGAAACAGTATGTTGCTAGCTGTAGGTATGAGGTCAATAGAGGCTGTTAGGTGGCGGACAGTCGATAGGGTGTCTAGGACTAGGTCTGAGGAGCTGGTCTGGCCTGAAGCAAGGACTGGATGGAAGTGAGCGACTCTTCGAGGGACTGGGCGAACCTGGGGGAGCTCGTCATTTGGGATGAGTAGAAAGCGGATATGCAGAAGATGACGTGATCGCCGAAGATGTTGTAGGAGGCACCGTAGCCGTCAGGGACGACCGGGCCATAGCCCATGAAGCCGTACTTGGTTGCCACCTACGAACGTGGTCGAGTGTTAGATACAAGATAGTCAGCTATGATACTTCAAATATGGGGGGGGGGGGGGGTGAAGGCTGCTGAGTAACACAAATGGCGACCACGGGCGGATCCAGACTTTGGCCTGGGGGGGATGGGAGGGGGGGTGCCATGAGGCTCATAACGTAACCTAACTTATATACGGACATAATATTATGGACTGAATTTTACAGACAATGTTAATGCTTTCTATTGCACATAGAGCGTTGAGGGAATACCAGTTATTCTGCTTAGTATGGACCTAACGGTGCCACCCCTGCAAATTTGGGAAGTATCACTGTCTTGAAAATCGAAATACCATGCCGAAAGGTTTGTGGCCATCGTGAGCAATGAGGCTGGGCTACGACCAGAAAACTACTGTTATATTGCCGATTTTTGGCTCTCGTGACCCAAGTGACCCCCCTTAATCCGCCACTGAGGACGACAGCCTGTTCAAAAGCTTTTTTTTTCGCCTAACCCGATCGTCCTCACTAATTTGAACACTTAACGGTCAAACAATGCCATTTCAGGTATCCATATCTCGGCTCCTATTTGACTGATCAACATGAAATTCGATGTGGATCTTCTTGGTGTGAATAATAGAAAGCCTTGAAAGTTTCAAGTTGCTAGGTCTAAAGAAAACCGAGTTATATCAGTTCTAACACCTTTCTCGCCCTCAACTTATTCTTCTCCTACTCCTTCTTATTCACAAAACCTTCACCGATTGACTTGACATTTTGCACAGAGCTTCGTTTCAGCATCAGACAATGCCTTTTAAAAGATTCAACCCATTTTACCAACCCAAAAAATTGTAGATAAAAACAAAGACATTTCAGTCTTATAGTGCCCATTGAGAGGAGTCTACAGCATGGGTAACAGGACCAATCGACTTAAAATTTTGCACAGACCTTCTTTATAACATGACCCAGTGCAATTTGAAAGATTTAACCCTTTATCTCAACCCAAGAAAATTTTAGGAACAAAAAACTGAAATTTAGGCTAATTTTGAACATTGACGGGTCCACAGCCGATCAACTTGAAATTTGGTGCGGACCCTCTTGGTGTGGATAACAATCCTGAAAGTTTCAAGTCGGTAGGTCTAAAGGGAGCCGAGTTATATAACTTCAAAAACCCAGTTCTTCAC
The DNA here is from genome assembly GCA_963920205.1 of Stenodema calcarata. NCBI lineage: Eukaryota > Metazoa > Arthropoda > Insecta > Hemiptera > Miridae > Stenodema > Stenodema calcarata. The sequence continues at coordinate 7,485,176 of OY986051.1, read as the reverse complement.
CCTTACCACGTTCTTTTTCTTCAGTTAAGCTGCGTTCACATGGATCCGTAACGTCCGTCATGCGTCGTCCGTTAAAAGTAGTGGAGGGGGACTCGTGGAGTAGTAAGTGGTGACTGCAGGACGTGGGGAAACAGTCCAGAGATTCAACGAAAAACGATAGATTACAAGAGATAACGGCGATAAGGCGTGCGCAGAAGCTATTGCGTACTCACACGTTGCGTTAAATATATCATTATATATATTATATATCATATATCAAATATATAGTGAATCTGAAGGAGTCCCCCCACTCCATACCCTTGCTCCAAGAGTCCCTCCACTCCATACCCTTGCTCCAGCCAATCAGGTGGCTCAACGGACGACGCATTACGGACGTTACAGTTCCATGTGAACCCAGCTTTAGGAGACAGCAGGCCAAGGAACACGTTTAGGAAAATCCAAATCTCATGTTAACATTTTGCATTTACCAGTACAATCCCTCCTAAGTTACCAGCCCTGATTTTTGCAAATGTGTAACAATAGATAACTTCAGCAGTGATTGGCAAGAACTAAACATACCTGGCTTGTCGATAAAGAAAAGTGGTTGATCTTCTTGTATGACTCGTCATTGAAGAGGGTCATAGGCAGGCCCATGAGCTTGCACTGCTCTCGCAACCCGAGTAAATGAACGTCTATACCTTGTCCCATAATATTGTCAACCATTATTTCCGTTTGTTTCTTCATAGCTGCATCAAACAGGGCTAACTTCTCTGTTTCCTGAAATATAATGTTTCAGTTAGCGGATTTACAGGTCAAACCTTTATACTACAATAAATTCTATGATGGGCGTAGTAAGCAACATGATCCTAAATGACCCGTACACTACCTATTAATCGTTGTGAAAAACTCTGCAAAGTCTTGACAAAAACGGTTTATAATCATCTTTGTGCAGATCACCCTTCTGTCTAATTCACGAAGTAACAGAACTCTAGCTCATCATCCCAAGTTAATTTATTTAAACAAGTAGGTATTTTTTAAACAATTTTACAGACAAGAAACCGATTGAACATTGCATTGTCATCCACTTCAGACATATGAGAAGTTAAAAAAAAACGTTGTTCAAACGTGAACTAAAATTTGAAATTTCGTTTTGAACTCTTTCTCTTTAATCTAGGGTTATGAAGAATTTTAAGGACCATCGTGGGTGTGGTCCAAACCTGTAAACCAAATTTCGTAATGTTCGTAATTTATTCGGTTTTTGGAATATACGTAGGTACCTTGAAACAAAAACCCTCAAATCTTGAGGGGGGTAATAATTAGAAAAGAATTATTCTTTTCTTAGACGATTCCAAAGGTTCATTACTGAAGATAATAAACCAAAATTGGTACAGGTCTATAATGGTAAAGATTTCAATGTCAATAATCACAAAAATTCATAAAACCTAAATTTTCAAAGTATAATCACGAGTAGAATGAGCCTTACGGACGAATTCGTCTACAACCATCCAACTATCCTCATTTTTTTCAATTTTACAATAGAGCAAAATTCAATTGTGGCGAATAACAAGCTGCATATTTCATATAAAATATGTACCTACCTAAAGAAATTCTCAATTGTCACAAAAGTCTATCTACATCATTCAGTATCAAAAATTCAGGTTTGTAAAGAATTTCAGACGATTAGATAGAGATTTGCTATTTCACAAAACCTCGTGCACTTAATAAACACTAATATTTATGTACATGTTTTTGACTATTTGGCCACCTCAGACCATAACATAATTCGTTAGTTACTAGGCTAATACGAATATTAAATAAATTTTATACATCCAAACCCCTCTATCAGCATTGCTTGAAAAAATACCAATTTCATCGATAATTTTGAGAGCCAATCAGATTTTCTACATACTAATAAAGCATATACAAATCAAGGAGAAGGTTGGAATTCGAATTAGAATCTCAGAGAAATTTGGCTTTTAGGAACATTCCACCAGCAAGCAAGCAGGATAGACGAAGGAGAGGTAAGAAAGATTTGGACGATTTCACACACACACAGAAGAGCTCGTGTATTTGCATACGTAGGTATTAATTGTATGTGTGTAACTACTACATGTTATAGTGGATCTAATAATTTGAAATTCCCTGAAAGAGTAAAAATTAGAAAGGAGTATGGAGATGATCCTGCATTTGGTTCTAATACAGCAGCCTATAATAATTGTAGTTGGAAGAGATACCAATTACGTATCATGTATTTTTGTTTGTCCTCCTGTGACAGCGTGTGCAGTATGCATCTAAAACAATATCTTCGAAAATGTATAGTGGAAGTGATTAGAATACAGAAATAATGAGGTTATTCAACGGTGTTTTCGAATGTGGTGGTTATGATGGGAAGATGCAAGGGCGACGACACTGGGACACAGTCTCCATGATTCCACATTCACTACGAATTTTTGGCGTGAAGTTAAAAGGATCGATAATGGTTGATCTGAACGGTCCATTTATGGATGGGGTGGTCTGGTCTGATTCAAAATTCTTCAATACTGGTGTCTGCCATATGTATCATGACACCATCCATCTTCAAATTAAATGAAACTTCATTGAAAGTTCTCTTGAATTCAGGGGCGGATTCTGACTTTAATTTCGAGGGGGGTAACCTAACCTAAGATTCGGACTTTTATTTGGAGGGGGTAACCCAACCCAAGATCTTTTGCGATTTAATTTTTGCTGCATGTAGAGCGTTTAGGGAATCACTGACATAAACGAATTTCTACCAACTCCTGCTTGTACATAAGTAACGACACCAGGAATTTTGTTCGGGGGGGGGGGGGGGTTCCAAAAGCAGAGGGGTCACGGGGTACCCCCTGGGAAAAATTCTGACAAACAGGGTACCTACTATATGACATATTACATATATACATTGTATATAGGGGTTTTCTAACTCTTTCAATAATCAAAAAACTTGATTTTTCAAAGAAATATTTTTTAAATTGATGATTTTTCAATATTTTTAATGTATTTTAAAATTCGGGGAGGGGGGGGGATGGGATCTACGCCTAATCAATGTGTTTGAGAGGTTTTGTTTTTTGAACTTTTTGTTTTTATAAAACACCTTTCGCATGCCAAAGACGTCCATGTTTAAACTCAGCCTTGGTATGGACCTATTGAGTAACCCCTCGAAATTTGGGAAGTGTCACTATCTTGAAAATCGAGATATCTAGCTGAAACGTTTGTGGACATTGAACAATGAGGCTACGTCCAGACAACTACTATAATATTGCCGATTCTTGACCCCCCAGAATCCGCCACTGCTTAAATTCTCTTTGAAGAAAGTAAAAGCCTGAACAGAATGAAACCTACAGCTAAAAATCCAAAAACAAGAAATTGTCGAACTAGAGAGTTTGTGGGCCGAATGTATTGGATCAGCTGCACCGGTAGTGGTGGTCTCTCACCCTTGTATCTTTCCAACACGTTTTCGAAGAAGGCGGTAGCAGGATGGACACAGAAGGCGGTAAGAAAACACTGCTACACATTCTAGTTTTCTACCACGTTCCGAAGTCTAGGCACTGTTAATATGACTCAATACATACGGCAGTGAAGCTAAACGTAACTCTTTTAGTCGGGTTTAGAGGATCACCATCTGATTGGGCCATCGCCGACACCCACTGGAGCGTTTCCCAAGTTGCTGATCGTATGCAGTCGACTCGCCCGAGATCAAATCTACGCGTTGAAGCACTTTCGTATGTTGCGGTCAGTTTTCCATACAACCTAGAAGAGAAAATGGTTGTAATTTTCTTCTAATCCAGAAGGGTTTGTTACATTTTGATAACGAAGTTCTGTAGCACCGTTCTCACTTATAATAGGCCAGTTGAAGAGCCATTTGTATATAAGCGTCTGGACTGCAGTTGCTGGACTTGATGAAGTTCTTTCCATACCCATCGAACCGGTAAACGTAGAAGTCGAGGTCATCGATTAAACTGTAAAAACGTTAAATTGACAATGGCGATAAATAATCAAATATTTTTTACAGTAGTAATAAGTGCGATATAAGTAATAAGTGCGACGGTGTTAAATATAATGGCATTATGTCTGTCATAGGTAGGTAACTGTTCAGGGCATTGGGTGTGATCGTCCAACAACGTGAATTTATGATGCTTTATAGTCCCTTCTCTTTATGTACATATCAATGTGATTCTTGACACCATAAATTGTCTGTCAACACCTTAAGGTCCAATAGTAGCACAGTTTGTTTGTCATGTTATGGGCGAATGATTGTAATTATGAGGCTGTCAGTAGTCTCCATTGTCATCTAGGTGAGCTTTAAGCGATTCAGACAGGAGCCTGCAACCTTTCAGGTATGTACAGTAAGTACACTTACAGAAAGGATGATCTCCTGCCTCTGGTCAATGAATGATACTCACTTGTCAATAAACCTAGCAGCTTCGTTTATAATCCGATTGAGCTGTGGCGGTTCAGTCCATTTGAGCTCAACGAGCGCCGAATCTGAAGCTGAAAGGGGCGCGTCTGTAGTGTCGAGGGAGGAACAGGATTCGAGAATTGTGTCGATGACTCCCAGCACTGCGACTGCTTCTGATGGCGAATGCTCGTAACAGAGGCCACTCACTCCATCACTCCCTATGATTATCTGTAGGGAGGGGAAGGAAAGAAGTTGTTTATGCCTCAGTATAATATTGCATAGTAAGTATCAGTTCAACTTCCACCAGCCAATGCAACTCTCCCAACTCAACAAAATTCACCAAGCTGACGGAAAACGGTGGAGCAGTGATAGCTCCAACAGCTATTTTCTCAGTACGTCCAAAAAGCTGAAAAGTGTTTTTAATTACTTTCTCCAACAATCGTATTAAATACCAACAAGGAGAACTGTTTCAGTACAAAGCCCATCATAATGGTATAATTCTCTACTGTGATATTTACTTTTACTTTACTTTTATATGACTTTAGACTGCTCAAAACATTGACGTAATGGATCATCAAAATCAATACGTTTCAATCTTCTCCACAATAAATACTAAGGCTTCTGCTGAAAGAATACCAATGAATGAATGTAATTGCAGTTCCACTTGAGTTATAAGTAATCACACTCTGCAATCAACATATTGTATGTATTGAGTTAGGACAGTTAATACCAAAATGAAGCAGATTAACTGCTATTGGGTGATTTTAACCATTTTACCTGGATAGTCTTGTCGAACCATCGATTGGGAGTGTTGAGGACTGATCCTCCACCGTGGAGCATTTGGTGGGCCATGCTCGTTTCGTCCCTAGTGCCAGCCATCATTCCCTTCCCACCTCTGGCGGCTCCTCTCCGATGGAAAGCGTCACCAAGTGGTTTCTGATCTAAGCAGAGGAGCCCCAAGCTCTTTTCTATGAGTTTCAGACACTTTCTGTTCGTATCGTCTGTAATCAGATCCGAATTAATGTGATTTATTCATTCAAGTAAAAGTAGCTAATAACTTCATATTGCACAAGCCTCAGTTGCGACAGGAGCCCATTACCACGGCGCTAACTGTACTTGGAGAGGGGACACTCCTCAGGCTGAGCTGTGTTTGTTTTGATCCTCAGTACGGACCTGGCAAGCCTCACTTGCATAGTTCGAATCGCCGTGGTGATGAGTTTCTCATCACTTATCGACATCATGGAGCACAATGACCTGTCTGTCACCGTTGAAACAAGATAGGCTAGTCGCGTTAATCAACTAACCTTCTGACGACAATAAACATGGCAAATATAAATTAAACTATGGTAAAATTACATTTCAGCAGCGTTTCGCGGTTCTCAGCCCAGACATTCCTTTGTTGTGTTGTTAGGAGACCGATAGCTGGTACAAGTTGTTCTGTTTTGCTCTCGAGGATGAATAAAATGTGACTCGCTATGTCCTCTTCACTCAGCACGTTCCCATTGCGCTTCAGATATACCGCGTAGAACTGTTAAATATAGAAAGTGTAAAGTTTTAATTGGAAGACCACTTTGAGTAAAATCAAGATATACCTATAAATTGAAACACAACAGTAAGAGTTGAAAAATTGACTTAATGCAAAAATGAGAACCTTATTTCTGCAAGCCACAATGACATGCTGGTCGGATTGAGGTCCTTCGGGCTCTGTGTTAATCAATGTGTCGCACTCTAGGCCAGGCACTCGGTACGTTGTCATCAGTCTATAACACTGCGCCATACAAAGCGGTCCCTTATCTCGACCTGTCGCTTTTTCTTGAGGTATTTCTTTCCTGGAAAGATACGGGTCATGTTATAAATACATTAGAAAAGTGCTGATAGTGATGATGACAGTAAATATGAAATGCAAGTGAGCGTAAGAATAAGATACTACCAACATAGTTGCAGGAGCAACCATTCTGTATAAATACTGTATTAATACTAAATTTAGCAGTAACAGTGCTGCGAGATACATGTCTGTGCCTCTTCCACCATACATCAAAGGTTAATCTAAAAACTATTATCTATTTTTTGTCATTCACTGTAATTTTATAATATTGAGGGTGTAAACCTACGTATAAAGGAGGTTCCTACTTTATTAATATATAAGCAGGAGCGTAGCGTGGCTCTGGACAATGGGGTACCGCACTCAAATCCACCCCCCCCCCCCCGGGACCTACACACACAGATAACTAACGTCTGATGTTTCATCTAACAAGATTGAGATAAATTCTAACTTAGCTAGATCAGATTTAATGTCATCTAGAATGCCAAGCTTTAGCACTTATTAGATCATTCTGGATGGCAGGGGCCCTTTAAAAATTGTTGCGGTTTTCAAATGATCTTCCAATGGCTGGTCGTAATCTTTTAGGAAATTTAATAACTCAATGTAATTTCCTTTGTTATGAGAAGTGGAAGAGGACTCGTCATGCCCCCTAAAAGGCAGTTCCTGTTTAGTCAAGAAAAGAATGCAGTCAATAAACCGAACCAGAATCTCCCTGTTTTTTTTTTTTAATTTTTTTACGTTCTCGTTGCAGTTTGTTGCACATCCAAGAAAAGATTAGTACGAGGGCTCTTACCGAATTTTATAAAGCAAGGAAACTATGTGCGTATTGCTACACTGGTGTTTTTCAGCAGCGTTTGTCAAGTTTGCAATAAGTAGGTACTAGAGAAGTCACTAAACCATGATGTTTTTTCAGAGGAAAACAAAATGCGTGGGAAACAAAATAAAAGGTTTTTTTGAACTACTCCCTGATAACCACTGGTATGTCGTTCTCAACATTAAAATGTCGAGTGTAAGTACTCACAATTTCGTTCCTTGACAACTCTGTTGAAATTCGGGACCTGCAAAGTCGAACGGCTGGCCACAAATATGTCGAATTTTTCGCACATAAGACTTCGCGAGTTAAACGACTGCTGGACCATTGAACAAAGCAACAATAATGCAGCAACTATCCATTTCAGGTGGATAAAACCTAAACGAAAACATCATCCGCTGAAAACACATCGATGGATACTATCAATGGATACTATCACATGTGTTTTCTTCCGAGTTGATACCTACCTAGTTGACAGTCGATAGTATCGGGGGGGGGGGGGGGTCGTTCCTTATCGATATCGATATGTCATCCCTTATCATATCGAATGGATGGATTCTATCAATCGTCTACCAACGCCTGCGCATTACATCAGGCAGCACTAAAGAAAGTCGCGGCCAACAGGAACAAACTCACACGCGCGCGCCAGAATACACACAGACGGACGCACACGATGTCCGTAGGCTCCCGTAAAAATTGTCCGGTTCCCCAATCAGATCATGGATTATCATCTTCTTCCATGCAATCAGATCCTTCCTCTTCTTGAATGACTTGGCTTTGGCCATGGATTCGTGATTCAAAGCATGGAAGAATGAAATCTTTCATGGGTAGGTAGGTAGCTGTAGGTAATTTTCAATTGAATGTTTTACTTTTGATTAAATATTTTCTTATTCGTAATAAATGTTTTCATCATTAAACTTCTACCTAAATTCTTCATTCCTTGTGGGGAAGAGCCGCTTCCTGCGCTTCCCCTGACGCTACGCCCCTGGTATCAAGCTGGTTAATACCGTATGATAACTTCGGTATAGGCGATAATATTATAGCAATCGCTGTACAATTAGTTGAACAAATAGAAAATAAAACCTCGTACATGGTTGTTGCCAGTAAGTCCACAAATTGTGCTGTAGACCATGGTTGGTCTGGTTTCAGAACTCCTATTTCCACAACGATAAGTGTTATTCACAACTAAGATACTTTTACAGAAAGACATAATTCTCCTCTAGAGGAAAAGCCCTTGGGAGATGACACAGTTAATTATAAAACTTCCTTCTTCCACAAGGGAACTCTTAGAGCAATCACGTAAATTGACGTTTACTCAGGAAATGTGAGGAGAAATTCAAACGCAAAACGGGAGATGGGCCGAGATCTAGAGCTAGCCGAAGTAGCAATTACGGAACTAGGGCGAACTTACTTGTCAAGTCTGTCCTTGTACTGAGAAAGACCGCTAACGATCCTCGCGCCGTACCGAGCGATGTCCGTGAACCCTCTAAGCTGTCGTGGCGGGAAAACCATGCCTGAGTTCACGGGAATCACAACAATAGTTGGGTTAGCGGACGTTACAAGTAATACATTTGTATTTGTTGGCTTCTACAAATTACAACGGCATGTGAAGTGACAAGGGAATAATCATACATAGTACTTTTCATGGATGTTATCTCTTCTTTAAGGTTCTCTATTTCAACTTAGTATCGTGTGATTGTACTTACAATAATTGTAAGTACAATCACACAATACTAAGTTGAAATTATTGAACGGTTGCACGGTTGATTGTACTTCAATTGATTAAAACTCTTTATTCAGAGGTATAAATTCAGGCTTTATATTTTTTTATTAGTTCCACTACAGTACTTACTACCATAATTCAGCTTCAGAGCGACAAACGGTCGCCTCAAATGGGGACATTTATTTAATCTTCGATGTTATTTACGAACCTTCAAGTATTTAAGACACCGTCAACTTCAATGTCGTTTTGAAGGTATAAATAATATAAAACATGTAACGGCCTTCGATCTGAGTCTACGTATCTTGAAATGTAAAAGAACAAATTTTGAGGGGGGTTAACAATTTTTTTTTCTTTGGTCGACTCTAGTGGTTCATTATCGAAGATAATAAACCAATACAAGAGCAATTAACCAGTATTGAAAATCTTACTAGGTGATTTTTACCTGGATTAACGTTGATCGGGAGGCACAGAGGGATTCCGGTGTACATATCGTGGAGCCACCAGTCGTAGGCCTAATAACAAAAGGGTAAATAATGATGAATATTCAATACCTAGTTTCTGTCGTATCACATATTTTCATTGTTGCATTTTAACTTATTTTAACTAATTTTTCTGTATGTAACGATATAACCAGAGACTATAACATGCAAGGCTCGTTTCGGATTCACAAATAAAACCGCCAAAACTTGACTGTTCCTCCAAAAAACTCCTACAGCTCCTACAGAATCTAATCAGTACTACCGTAGGGTTTGAAATACAACACAAAAGGTTCAGTTCATACAATAGGGTGAGTTCCGAAACGCTCTCCCTTTGTGATGGAAATGTCTGTGTGAGCCTTCAGTTCCCCAGCAGAGTTTCTTGGTCTCGTATTTCAAAACCTGACCCTTGGGTGGACTTCAAGGGTTAATTTGAGGATCAAAGCTATTTTTTTGGTCCCCTTGTGACCGCCTTAAAGCTGCATACACGAACAGTTTGCCCGAAGGGCCCGTGGGTTGATTGTATTGACAAGTTTCAACAAATTGATTGAAAACACCGTCTAGCGGATATCACGAAATCTGGCCCTAATTTTCAGTAACTCCCACTCAAAAACACCAAGGTCACTATAAATAGCTTCGTTTCAGCTTCAGACGGTGCATTTTAAAAGATTTCACCTATTATCTAATAATCTGTTCAGTAATTACTATTAATAGCACACTATCTGACAGGCAGAACATTCAGAGTGGACATTCAGGGAGAAGTTTCAACAACAAACCGACCAACAGCAGCTGGTGTTCCGGAAGGAGGATGTTTATCACCGACAATTTATTGCCATGACTTATCCCTATCTGAAGCCCCCAATTTCTCTGCTCTATATGCTGACGATTTGGTTTATGCCGTGAGCCGTCCCAACTCCGAATCAGCCTCTGCCTGCCTACAACAATTACTTCATGATCTGGGGCAATGGTGCACCAAATAGAGGTTAAAAATAAACCCAACCAAATCGGTAACAGTAACTTATACATATAAGCACCAATTTACCAACTAGCCACTGCAGTACCTCCATGAAATCATCCCAACTGCTACCTCTCACCGCTACCTTGGCCTCATACTGGACCAAAAGCTAACTTTTCACGACCACATCACTCATCTTCTCCGAAAATTAAAAATCAGAACAAACCAGCTAAAACCTCTGCTCAACAACCCCAACCTGCATCTGCTCAACAAAGTGAGAATTTGTCCCATATGGACATATGCCATGCCCATTTGGGGAACATGTTCAAAATCGGAATTCCGCCAAATTGAACAGCAATACGTTCGGAATAAAACAGTATACGAGGATTTCAACATCCTTACATCCACTGAACTCCTCACCAATCACACCTCCACCTTCATCCGTCACAACAAACATCATCACAACCCACTAGCTGCACAAGGTCCGCGATTCATATTTTGTAATTTTGAAGACAATGAATGAACAGTTGTAAAGCGAATTCCGTTTCAGTTGAAGAACTACTAGGTATCTGTACTATTGAGTAGAATGTTTATACACAAATATCATTGTAGTATGTTAAATAATTTACCAGTCGTAAAAAAATGTCAAAAAAACCTATTATCTCCACCCAAAAAAATGTTAGGCTAATTTTGGCCACTATGTCGAGTCTGCACAGTCCTCCCAAGAAAAGTTTAGGAACAAAAAACTGAAATTTAGGTTAATTTAGGCTAATTTAGGCCAATGTGACGGGTCCACATATTTTATTCTTGCATATTGCCTCTATAGGCATTTTCGAGATCTACAACAAAAGGATGTGATATCCTCCCAAAAAACACTCCGTGCAAAAATCTCGCAAATATCATTCTACAGTGCACGGAAAAAGTTATCATATCCACTTTCCCCGCCCCCTTAAAGACCACCGAACCACTTCACAAGCACCGTACCCATTTCGAAATCTCCCCGTGGCGAAAAGATCGTTTACCGTATTATACAAGCTAAAATTGTTTAAAAAGCCTCCTTTAGTGTTATAGCTATTTTCTGACAAGTAGATTCTCATGCTGCGGTTGAGTAATTTTTGCTCTAAGCCCTAAATTTACAGCCGATGAAGTTTGTTTGAACAGATAAAGGTGGTGGTATTGGTCCCTGCCACAAGTGATTTGAGTGAGTGGCTTACGACCTTTTTGGTGGGATTTTATTGGCTTTGTCTGTACCATTCTGTGCGTTTTTCAATCTTTATCCCTTCTCTTGATTGCTACTCGAGATTGTGTGAAGGCTGAGGCGTAAAGGTGGTGGTTCCAATGAATATCCGCAACGTGTCTAGAGTTATCTACTTCACATATTCTCGTGGGATGTTCAATCCTTTTGCGGTGTTCAATAGTTTCTTCCGCTCCTCTCGCGAGGCACGACATTTTCCTTTGCAGAAATGTAGTTAGGAAAGCATATTCTTCTTTTTTCTTCGTTGACTTATCGGTTGCTCTACACCCTTCCTCGACTCGTACTATTGGATCGAGAGGGGTTATTCTTCCTAGAGGTTTTGTGAAATGCCAGGATATCGACCCGCCCATGAGAGCCCCTTTCTCTAATGTTCTTCCTCAAACCTCCAGTCGCAAATATACTATCCAATAAAAATGAGCGTGGAGAAGGTGGTTTGTTCGTGGTACAGACAAGGTACGATTCAAAAAACGTATGCACCTTTACGGATGCTTACTGTAAGGTTGAATAACTTTATCCTTACAACGAATCGATCTGAGAGGGATTGAACGAGGGGTACGCGTGTGTTGAGGGCATTAACTCGGAATTCGCGAATTTGATAGTATAGATTGTAGAGAGGCTCCAAGCTACTTATTTATTTATTTTTTTTTCAAGGTAGAAGTAGATGGCGAATGTTCGTAGAATGTGAATTATAATTCACATTACCTATAGGTACACTTCATAAAACCGAAACGTGTAATTTTACCGAAACGTGTTTACCCACGTGGCTTGATTCGAAGTGCCTATATGTTGCTATGGCGTACGTGTCATTTAAAATGTTAACTAGGAGCCCACTGAATTCAATAATCCACCTAAAAAACCAACAGTTCGCCTTTAATCAAACTGTTGTAGTCTTAGGAATGTATTGATTTGAAACGCTCAAGTCCTTAAGCCCCTTCGATTTAGTAATTCATTTCCAATCAAACTTCGGCATGGGTCGGAACAAGTTGCCGAGGAACGCCGAATCCATTACGCTCAATGGATCATCGACTCGAAATGGAAATTGGCTCGTTTGAATAGAAATATACGCAAAGCTAAAGCTTTCGTTACAAGAACTCGTCTGGATATTCTCATATCTCTAAATTATTAGACGTCTCAAGCTGGTGATTTTCAAGAGTGTAGATAATACGTATCACAGGACACCCATTTGGTTCAGTGTAGATTTTTATCTTAGTTTGAGTGCTGATATGTTTTACATTACACATTTGTACATTCGGTGATGACAAGTAAACAGTATGATTCAAAATGCTTTTTACCCATGAAATTATTCCTAGGGTGTAGCGCTGCTAGCTCGATACCATTTCCTTAAGATTTTCGAGTTGTGGACCGGCAGAATGGGATTATTTGGTTGTTTGTAGACAAATTCTTCTTTTATTGACTGGGTAGACTGGGAACATTTTTGTGTTGAAAAGTACCTGTTAGGATTTAGTTAGTAATACTACCTGTGTTTCGTGTAGAATTCTTCTCCAGCTGAGGTAAAGTGAGGCCGGCGATACGTCAACGTTATTCTACTGAAAAATCGTATTGGCATCACTGGCCAGGGGTAACAGTACAGACAGAATCGCAGCGGCAGATGGCTCATTCCCAGAGGCAAGCAAGAGATGAAATAACGAACAAAAATGTATTTTGAGAGGGTTGGACGGCGGATGGGGTGGGGAAGGTTTCACAAAAGTAAATGAGGTTATCCGGAGAAAAGAGGGGAGCGGCAAAAAGGGATTACTACGCCTAATTGGACTACGCCCTCTTTGATTGTGGGGTTTGCTCTGGGAATTAACGCGTCATTTACAGATGAATGCTCGCAACACCTTCGTTTCCTTCCGAAGAACCAATTTAGAATTGAAATTCCATTCTCATTCTCAGCGGGAAGTTCATTTCAAAATTTAGTCGCTCATTAGATTGAGCTCCAGCAGAATATTTAATAAATGTCTTGAAAAAATTCAGTTTAGTATTTGCTATCAAAACTGCAGTCCTTTTAGTGAATTTGCAAAGAAAAAGAAGCTTGTTCTCGGTCCTAAATTTTCGAAACTCGAATTGCCGAAAAATTTTCATACCGAAATCCGTTCCAGACCATCCTCAATCCACTGCCAAAAGACACCTAAAATGATTTTAGTAAAATCATGTGTATACCTATCTATATTTATATACAGGGTGGTCCATAACTAGTGGATATGAATTTCAATTCTTTATTGTAAGGGATTTAAAAAAAAAAGAAAAACCCCGTGTTTCCTTTTTTTTGTCCTGCATTCAACAGCGCTATTTTAAATTTTCAGACTGGGCAAAATTGGCCCTATGCACACCAACTTCGTTTTTTTTCAAATGGGAACCCCATTTTTTATTTTAGATTTGGATTCTACTTAAAATTCCATGAAAGTTTGACCCCTCAATCGATTTTTTTGGTCGCACACAACCCACGCTGTGAGCCCGCCAAGATTGGGCCAAAATTCAGATTTTTTTTAGGTAACCCCAAGTTTGGCCCAGTCGGGAAAAAGTAGGAAACACGGATTTTTCAGATTTTCCAAAATACCTCACAATAAAGATTCAAAATTCATATCCACTAGGACGACCCTGTATATAAATATGCTTCAGTCACAGAGTGGCTACGAAAGTTAAACAATGTCATGCAAAAGGAAAAACTCACAATTTGATACTGATATTTCGGCGAACACCTTCGTCAGAGCAAAGAGGGGAGCGAAGGCGTTCGCCAAAATATCAGTATCAAATTGTGAGGTTTTCCTTTTGCATGTTTAACTTTCGTAGCCGCTCTGTGCCTCAAGAATATTAAGTTCCTCTGGTACCACGTTTCCGTCATTTAATATTATATATAAATATTTATAGTTTGCGGGTGAGGATGACCAACACTAGTCGTTGTTATCATTTGGTTTATTGCAACGTTTCAATCTTGGAACAAGATCCTAATCATTACTGTGCCTTACGCGACAAAATGTGTACCAATCGAATAATTATCATGATGCATGACTAGGATCTTGTTCCAAGATTGAAACGTTGCAATAAACCAAATGATAACAACGAATAGTGTTGGTCATCCTCACCCGCAAACTAGGTACTCTACTGTTTCCTAGTCAAAAAAACCTCCACTATACAAATATTTATATATGTTTATGTAGGTATGTGTCATTCCATACGATATTTCTAATTCCAATTGTCATACAGTCAACTTTTGTAAAATATAATAGTGTAGGCTATTCCTTTAAGTAGCCTACTCCTAGGCTAAACAGTAAGTAGAGTAGAACAACTTTACTCCCACGTAACTATTTTGAATCTTTGAGTGAGGGATGCAAAATAACCTAGGTACGGCTTTCAAACGTGATAACCTTGGTTTCGACCATTCATCGGATAAAGTCAGTGGACATCAAGGGAAACAAAAGTATTTAAAAAAATCGTCTATTTCCACTGAAATTAAGTATACTGTTAGACCGGCTTCGGTGATTAAACATCGTCACTAACAAAACAATACAATATAAAACAATATTGTTTTGTTACTGGCGATGGTTTAATCACCAAAACCGGTCTAACAGTGTACTCATATTTCAGTGGAAATATACGATTACTTCAAATACCTACTCTTGTTTTTCTTAACATGGGTTTCCTCGATTTCGTCGCGAGTGATTTAGTTCCTATCAGTGGATATTGATGATGGTCTGTTACCCAGTTGTCGTGGGCTCCCTGCCTTTGAAGCAGCTCAGCCTGAACTTTCGGCCCCGGTCCATCGGGATCGGCGAACTCCTGAACCAAAAGCCGGGTCTTCTCAAACTGGCTATCCGTGAGTAGGGGCTTCAGGTTGTCCAAGTATCTACCCATCGTTTGCTCCAAGTCAGGAACTGGCAGTTTGGGTAACTGAAACAAAAAAATCCAACGATGATTTATCTACGTTGTGGATAGTAATACGGGTAGTTGAGGATAGTAAAAGTTAAGCTACGATTCATTCAGGTTTTTTGGTGCATGACTGGAACTTTCTACATTCTTGTTTCTGATTTTGTTAAGGGAAGTTTGACGAGTCCCACCTACATTATATCCACCTACAGGCAAATTGGCAGCACAACTAGACATCGACCCAACCAATAAGTGAGGCACCGAACGCTGAAGTTGCAGAATTCACAAATTATTTACTATCGCATTATGTTGTGGTCTCCTGAGGGCGTACACCTGAAATGATTTCTCTATATGGACCCGTGGCGGTCCGAGAGGATGTAGCCTCAGAAAACCCCAATCGTTTACGTTCTACCGGGAGCTGGCTACCGGGTGCACATCCAGTAGACCTAACCCCTTTCGAGCGTTCGTGTTGGATGTCTCTGAGGGTAGCCCTGAAAAGGACTGTTGAGACGATTAGTCCTGAAAAGGACCGTTGACAGAGAGAATTGGTCCTGAAAAGGACCGTTGAAGGGAGTATAACCGTCAGGCCTCTGACGTACCGGGAACACCGTGACGAGAGCTCTTCGACACGGGTGAACCTTTCAGGCAGTAGGTCTGACAGGCTATAGAAGGTGGTTACGATGTAACCTGGGGGCGAGGGATCTGTCTCGAGCCAGAGAGAGCGAGCCGGTGGAGGTGAGCGTGGTCCTCGAGTGGAGATCGTCGGCTTCCCAGAGGTGCGTATCCTTCAACTATCTTCTGTCTTCTTCAGAGCAAGGTTGGTCTGATACGTGTTTTGGTTTTGATTTGATCTGTGTGGGGGTGTATGAGCCGCCACATGGCTCCCCCCAAAAGCGCCAACAACAACTGGTGACCCACGACGTTAGAAGAACACAACAACTGGTGACCCACGACGGTAGAAGAACACATCAACTGGTGACCTACGACGTTCGAAGAATATCTACGATGCTGAACCCAGGGGATATGGAGATTGGACATACTCCTCCACCAGACCAGACCATCATCGAGTTGAAGCAACAAATGGTATCACGTCGGGGTCACCAGTTGTTGTGGTCTCCTGAGGGCGTACACCTGAAATGATTTCTCTATATGGACCCGTGGCGGTCCGAGAGGATGTAGCCTCAGAAAACCCCAATCGTTTACGTTCTACCGGGAGCTGGCTACCGGGTGCACATCCAGTAGACCTAACCCCTTTCGAGCGTTCGTGTTGGATGTCTCTGAGGGTAGCCCTGAAAAGGACTGTTGAGACGATTAGTCCTGAAAAGGACCGTTGACAGAGAGAATTGGTCCTGAAAAGGACCGTTGAAGGGAGTATAACCGTCAGGCCTCTGACGTACCGGGAACACCGTGACGAGAGCTCTTCGACACGGGTGAACCTTTCAGGCAGTAGGTCTGACAGGCTATAGAAGGTGGTTACGATGTAACCTGGGGGCGAGGGATCTGTCTCGAGCCAGAGAGAGCGAGCCGGTGGAGGTGAGCGTGGTCCTCGAGTGGAGATCGTCGGCTTCCCAGAGGTGCGTATCCTTCAACTATCTTCTGTCTTCTTCAGAGCAAGGTTGGTCTGATACGTGTTTTGGTTTTGATTTGATCTGTGTGGGGGTGTATGAGCCGCCACACATTACTTTGTGGTTTGTTCCCCCCCCCCCCCAGAAATGTCGGCTGGTAGCAACCTAGACGAAACTCATACTAGAAATGCTGCCAAATCCTTGCACTACAACAATTCATTTTACTTTAGAACCCCTTGCGTTTGGAATGCTCTTGAAGTACTTAAAGAAATACACGTTGACACGAGGTTGAAAGTATTAGCAGTGGAAAGAGGCGAAATACTCGTATTTCAAAGACAATGCCCAATGCCCAACAGCAAATACAGGAAATATTTCAGGAGTTTGGGCGCGACGAATTGCAATTTTGCAATTGATATTTTGCGAATTGCAATTGATATTTTTGACCATGCTGTGATTATGAACCAGCGACTGAAATATTTTCTTTCTACCTGTTATTTTGTGGTTGCGTGAACAGTTATCAGAGGTGGCTTAGAGATTTGCGCCCGAAATTGGATTGTAGCTATTCATTCTATGATTTATAAACTTCGCTACACGAATCTGAAAGCGCTAAGGTTTCCCCTACTCTAGTTGTATACTGAAGTGTATCAAACATTGGAAGACATTAGGATCATGGGAAACATTCCGATGTTCCAAATTGTTATTCTACCGTATATTGATCGGGTCCAAGTAGACTTATTTTCCACCAGTGTGATATGGACCATCGATTTTGAGCCACAGTTTTCGGACGCCATTCAGGCTTTGTCCACTTGTAATGAGCAGTGAAGTTCTTTCTAACTTAGAATTGTATAGATTTCCCCAGAAGATGAGTCACTGGATATAAAATTTCAACTAATAACGTACTATGAGGGATTTTGAGGATGAAAATCTCTTTGAACATTTATTTCTCCAAATGGGATTGCATGGTACCTTTAATTCTCTTGAAACCCGAGGAGTTGGGTTACCGAAACCCATTGCGAGGAGAATAACTTGTTATCGTAACACTGCTAGAATTGTGAGGAAACTATCAGACTATAGGGGTGGGGAATATTTAACGTAACCTCTTCAAATAGGTAACCTAATACTGTCCAGTAACCTAATACCTGATAACATTATACCAGAAAACCCCTATTACTGGAATAACTGTTTTGAGAGCTTGGGGGATAGGCATTTGAGGGCCTCTTTGTCGCCGGCCATTCGGGATTCCGTGATAATAGGTTGGCTGGGACTATTCGAGGTAATACCAGGTAGTAGGTTACGGAAAACGAATACGTGAAAGGTCTGCGATCATAACTGTCGACAAGTTAAGTAAGTACTTATTGAGTTAGTTTCAAGTAACAGCGACCGGTAATAGGTTCTCGAATCGCTGGTAACCTATTACCAAAATAACCTAATATCACAACCTGTTACCGGTCGCTGTTACTCGATAACCTATTATCAAGAAATAACCGTATTAGCCATGCCTTTCATACATCCCATGTTATGTACTTTATGGATTAATGGGGAGGAAAAATCGACAACCTCGACTAGGGAAGGAATGAAGGCCTGGTTATAGGTGGCCTTGCTTATACTGCTTGGAATCTACGACTACTTCAACCGCAACGCTTTTATATAGCGCTCGGAACTTTCTGAAAAAATGAATTAAAACTGCGAAATGCGTGCATGCATTTCAAAAGAAAGTACTTGAAGTTCCTCTTAAACCGTATTTCATCATTACAGCGTATCCCTGAGTCGGAATTGTTGAAAGGAAATGGATTTTTTTTAGCTCAATCCTTTCGACCCAAAGAAGCTTTTTTGAAGTTTTTTTGAGATTCACAATGAAGTTTTCAGTATTGAGATTTGAAATAAGGGTTGAACATAGCGGGTCGAGGGATTCTCGTTCAGCAGACAAGGCGAGGCAGGCAGGTACCCTCACATCCATTCCACCCTCCCTTTGCTCAATCTATTTACACTCCAAACACTCTGGGCTACTAAATTAATTGTCTCCAATCGATATTATTGTTATTTGTTCAACTCCCCCCTCCTCCTCTGCCGTGCTTAAACATTGCCTTGTTGTTCGTGGTTTTTTGTTTGTTCTGTTTTCCCCCTCCCTTACACAAAGAACAAAAATGTTCATTCATGCTTGAATAATGCGATACACCAGTTGAAGTCTGCTCGGAGGTTGGCATTGTTAGAATGATTGTTTTGGATTTGAAAGGAACTGATTAAGCAAATTCATTATCCTCAATAAACAAAGCAAATGATGGATCACTTTGTAATATTGAGAGAATCAGGCGTATAATGCCTGCGTTGCTCCGGAGTTTGAGTGTTGGAGACGTTGTACGAGCAAGATCTACCGTATCTTCAATGAGTACTTTTGTGTTCCTTCCACAGAATACCGAATTCAACTTAACATGAAACAAATAAAATTACTTATGATAAAAGCAGCTAATGATCTGTCTCCCGTCGTTCCTAGCTGAGGGCCCTTTCAGATCCATATTTATGCATCTTCATTCGGTAGATCTTGCTTGATGGGTCGAATTGAAACTTTACAGAACTACGGTTACCTTTAATTTTCACAGGTACTTAAATGGCTGCACGAAGTAAAAATGAAATTTGTACTGCGGCTACGTTATTGACTAAATGCTTGGGAATTTGAGGCTACGAAGATTGGTCTCATTAAGGATGGTTAGCAAATGTTGGTAAAGAAAGTGGGGCGGTAGGTTACCTAGAATATTTAAGCATTATGGACTGGTGTAAAGGTAATTCGTTTGCTACCAACCAACCGCATTCGTCAAGTCACATCCTATCATTCAAACGTGGGAGCGATTTATCACAAACAAACTTACCTACCATTACTCAGCTCATTACTCAGCTTCTTAAAATACGATTAATAAAGACTCTTTGAAAAACACCATCTATCAACTAAATGATATGGATTTTTTAAATCAACCAGCTTTTAATGTGAAGAAAAAGTAAAAGAGGAAAGAAGGAAAGTGAGGAATAATGTCTTCTTCAGAAAGCTCATACGTCTCCCCTGTCAAAGCCTTGCGTGAGTAGGTAGACTTCAGCTTTTTATTACTGCAGAAATTTGGAATTTGTATCCCCTATAATGCCCTGTAAAACAGAAACGCCTCATTTGTCAATCATAGCATTGCGGAAATTGCCTCAAAGTTGCTCAATGGAAACGTCTAATACGGCCTCCACAGTCATTCCAGTGACCCCATTTTTGCAGGTACTTCATATTGACTTATTTACCAAAATGTAAATACGTATAATTACAAAATCGATTTTCCCATGAAAAGAATTGATTCTTCGCAGTTGAGGTGATTTTTCAAATTTTACGCTCGATTGTTTGGGGTTTTTGGGAGAACTGCCTCATCTCGCCTAAAGGTTCTTTACTTTCTCAAAAACAACAGATAGTTACTATCTGTTGATATTGTTTTTTGAAGGAGAAACACCTCAACCCCGGGAAACCCCGATATAATAAATAATTAATTCCTACTAGGTCTTTTTAAACAAAACAACTAGGAATTTGCTAGTTGTTTTGTTTAAAAAGACCTCAAGCCCAAACAGCTGAGTAAATATTTGATCGAGAATATTTGATCAACCAAAATCTGAAGCAGTTTGGAGCAAACATTTAGAAGGAGAATCGCCACAATTCAATATTAAGTGGGATGAGGCGTTTTACCCTCAAATTTTATCAAAATAAATAGGATGTAAGGCGTTTAGACCAGAAGATGAGGCGTTTCTCCATCAAAACGCATACATAAGGCATTTCTCCATCAAGAGCGGGTCAGAAAAATGTGGGTTCATTTGAAAACCCCACTTTTGTAAACACTGGAGATGAGGCGTTCTTCCATCATAGGGCAGTATACATTGATTAAGCCTATGCTGCAGTCCAAAGGAGAAAAGCCGTAGATTCGAAGCTCGAGTTTTGAGAAAAACGTAGGCTAAAAACTAAGCTCTAAAATGGACATTTCCCAACATTTAGTCACGATTTTTACCATTGCTTATTCAGAATTAGTTTCTAACTTTCTTTCTAACTTTTTTTTAAAATTATTGTAAAGTATTTCTTTGATAGCGCTCATTTCTTTTCATGTTTCAATTTTCTTTCCAACTCCTGATCTCCAGACAATTTTTTTTAAATTTTGGAGATCAGTAATTGCCACTTTATTTTGTTGTCATAGAAAAGAGTAATATTTTTGTTTGTATATGAAGTATCAAATACTTCATTTATTTTTTTATTTATTGTTGTTGTAATTAAAGGCAAAAGAAACTTAAAAAAAAAAAAAAAAAAAACTGTAATCCATGTTGAGGCGTACATTTTGATTCGTCCACGTGGCCAGCATTTCGTACTCAAAATCGCCAACATGGCTGTATAGGGCTTTTCTACTTTGGACGGCAGTCTGTACACTTTATATCACCTTGATGGATATAAGTTGATAATACTGCCACTTTGCGCCAACATCATCTATTAGAGATTTTGACACGGGTAGGTATTGAAAAATGATTTCGAATGTGATTGCTAGCTGATGAAATCACTCATCAGTTTCATCTCCTGCCAATTCAGGCAGACGCGGTTTGGATTAGCTTCCACCCTTATTTTGGCAAGCTCGTCCAACCGCTGGGGAAAATTTTCGCGTCGGGCGGCTGTTTTTGGAAAAGCTAGTAGCGTCTCAGGTAAAAATCAATACACGAGCCTGGGCCCGGGTTGAAAGGTTAGAGGGAAACGGGGTCAGGCGAGTTTCAGCGCTGCGTAACGCCTCGCCCCCGAACTACATTCGCCCTCCGACCTCCGACCCCGCGAGCCGCTTTATAAATGGCTTATCCACGTTACTATTCACCAAACGTTTCCTCTATGCTTTCCGATAGTCAATTCGTAACTTACTGTTACCGTCAGAATGAACTAGGACTTCGATCGATACTACGTGAAAATCGAGGAAACGAGCTGAAGGGTTATCCGATTATGCTTTGATCATTCACCGTCCGATACGTTGTGACATCTCATGTCGTTCGAGATTACATCCATTACAAATCATTCTATCGTCAATATTCCATTTATACCTATTCTTGTCACACCTACTCAATTGAACTATACACGGTCATGGCCTTTCACTATCTGCCCAAGAATAAACGCTATTTTTGAACGGCTTTTCTCCGCTTTCTAACTTCCAAACTTGAGAGACTATAATATATTATAATAACATTTGTGAGACTTAAATCACTTTTCACTGGTTCTTTTATGCTGGTTTGAAAAGCATCACAGCCCACCCATCCACCAGATATTCCAGAGGGAAATGGTTCTAAATTTCGTATATAGTTAGCACTTCCAGCGTGGAAGTGGTAACGGAGACAGAAATCAACATTTCATCCTTCGTGAGGTCTTCTTTATAACTAACAATTTCGAGCCCTGCATAGTTTCATATTTTGTCAGATAAATTTTATTTATTACACGTATTTTCAGTGCCAAATCCCACTTATTTTATTCTATTTTAAGCGGCATCTATGTCACCATTTCATTAATTAACTTGAACCTGCCTACGGAGCAGTATCCCAGTATAGAAGACATCACAGCGGATGAAGTTTTATTTCATCCTTCGTTGCATATCTTCCACTGGAAGTGCTATCTCAAAATCAAGTCTGCATCAAATGGGTGGTATGAGTTGAACTTTGTCCAAATTGGCCAAATGCTGCTTCTAAGGAATTTTATTTTGGACTCACAGAGCCAAAAACTCATTATTAACGTTTGTTTTAAACCTGAAACGCTGGAAAATATCACTGCTGCAGGCGAATCTTGAAATCTTGAATTCTAAATCTTGGAATGTTGGTTAACGTATAAAACATTTCCTCCGAAACCATTCAAATATCACTTGAACATGCTTTGAAATTGTGTGAACTTTCATTTCGTAGTCTTCTTACACGATGACGGCTGGATCCAGATCTAGATTCTAATAGTTCAAATGTTAGTTCTTGGAACTATAATCTACATTTACGCGTACTTTCAGTGAACACTTAAATAGACTCAAACCATGTTTTCTCAGTATCAATTATGGAAATGTACCCGCCGTGTGTTAAACTTGACTCTTCCATTGGGTCAATGGATTGACTGAGGGATTGGGTCAAGTTAAAAAGTCGACTTCGACTTGATTTTTTAGGTTGAATGAAATATTGAGGGGCTTGGACATTTTGTTATCAAATTTATTGACAAATAGATTCCTGAAGTTTGGGCCATTTCAATCTGACTTGAACAACGCTTGAACATTAACACGCTGAGGGTGATTGATAATCAAGAAGATCGATAATCGGTTATTACCTCGGGTTTTTCGATCATACTTGGACCTCCTGTTAGGAAATAGCGGTTGACCAGCCACTCAGCTTCTTTTTTTTTTCCTTCGGTCCTCATATTTTTTCCCCCTTCAGACGTTAACCATCTCGATCGGAGAACGGAGTTTCCTTGAGCTTCGCCACCCGATTTAACAGTTCCGGATTCAAATCAACTTACTCGTTAATGGAGAATCGATTTACGGCTTTTCCTCCTCTTCCTATCAGAATTCAATCTATGCTGTTTCCCTTTCAATACAGACTCGGGTCTGTCGCGTTCGAACTGCGAGGTGGATGGAAGGGGAGGGGCCCCTCATGTTTAAATTTGTCAAATCCGTCGAGCTTCTGTATCAAGCTATAACCACTACACAGTTATGTGCACAATCGTACAGCACTTGTGGTGAAGTTGGGTGAAACTGTACATCAAATTGAAGAGAATGAAACATTCGTAAACCATTTATTTGTGGACAAATCGAGTTTTGACGTTTTAACGCTAAAACCGTCATGTTTCTCGGAAACTTTCCTCCGCCAAAATTATTTGTGAAGTTTGACCTCATTTTGGTTTATTATCTTCGATAATGAACCATTGGAATCGCCCAAAGAAAAAATTTTTTTAACCCCCCCTCAAAATTTGTTGGTTTACGTTTCAAGATACGTAGATTCAGAAAATCGAATAAAAAAAAATCCGTCCGTCACCCGTACGCCGTACGCCGTCCCCCGTACGCCGTCCGCCGTCCGCGCCACTTTGCCCAGTTAGCGTTGAGCTAAAATTACAAAATTGAGTTTCTGGGTTTGGACCAGCCCCACAATGATCCTCGAAACTTTTCATAACCCTAGGTCAAGGGGAAGGGGTTCAAAACGAAATTTAAAATTTCGACAATGTCATATCTCTAAAATTTCTCATGAAACGGTGTAATGTTTAGTTCACTTTTGAATGACCTGAAAAATTACGAATGTTTTAAGACCAATTGGATTTTTTTGCGACCAGCCGTTCGTTCACAGTGACCGCGCAAAGGTTTAGGAAAAACACTAAACTTTCGCGTCGAAAACGGCCGTTATGTGACCAAACCCCCAGACGCCCAGAATAAAACTACCTTTTTTTCATCTTCCCGGTAAACTACAGTCTAGAAATTTTAACCGTGAGTCGGGGATAGACCACATTGCAATATTCACTCGGTTTCTCATCTGTAAAATTGTTTAAATAATACCTTTTTGTAATAATACAAATTAAATTTTGATGATGAGCTATTGACTTGAAATTTTAAAAATAGGTCAGAACTGGATCACAATGCAATATTCACTCGGTTTCTTGTCTGTAAAATTGTTTAAATAATACCTATTTGTTTAAACAAATTAAATTTTGATGATGAGCTAGATACTTGAAATTTTAAATATAGGTCAGAAATGGATGACATTTCAATATTCACTCGGTTTGTAGGACATGGTATGAGTATGGTATGGTATATTATTGTATGTATGTTTTGGTATAATACAGTATGGTATGATAGGAAAGAAATTCGTATGGTATGGTATGAGTACGGTGAGAATATGGTATGGTGCCGATTTGCAATACAGTCTGGTATAGACAGAAGGTTGATCTGCACAAGGAAGATAATAAACCGTTGTGTCAAGAATTTGCAGAGTTTTTGTTTTTTTGGTTCATTATCATCGATAATAAACCATTGGAATCGACCAAAGAGAATTTTTCAACACCCTCAAAATTTGCTGGTTTACTTTTCAAGATACGCAGATTTAGAAAATCGAATAACAATACTCTGCAAATTCTTGACACAACGGTTTATTATCTCCTTTGTACAGTTCAGATATTTTTAGCGGTTCTGGTGACTCCGCTGAACTTTGTGTCCCTTTCAGCTTCAATGAAATCCAAGCGTTCAACACAGCACCGATTACATCTGTGGACGTCGAACGATCTTCCGTAATTTCCGGATTTTTGGAGCACCAAATGTTTGTTCTACTTCACATATTTTGGGAAATATTTTACAAATTTCACATATTTTGTACATATTTTGAGGAAATAAATACATTTTTATGTAAAATATTTGGCATTTTTATATACATGAATATCCGAGCCCTACTGATCACGACCTACCGGAGTAATAAGCCCGATTTATCAAAAATCAAATCAAACTAATCTTGTCCTTAAGGGGCACCAAAACTAGTAGGTATGTCTGGTGTAAACACCTTTGATTGGAAATTACTCTCACTTAATAGACAATTATTTAGATAAGTATTCAATGTGCTTCGGTTACATGGAAAACGTGTGGATTATGCTCCAACACTCTACATTATAATGACCTAAAATCATAGAATAAGCCATTGCATTATTTTCTTCTTCTCCATTTGCTCGATTCAAAATCAAACAATCTCATATTGAAATCCTCTTATTGAGGCCTTTACCCCCCGTTTGGAAAACCTTCAGCATTACACGTACCTAAATTTGAATTTGAGCGTCCTTTGTTGCGTGTCTCAAGTTGCATTCAAAGACCATTCTGATAATTGCTGAGAAATCTGACATAGCTCCGAAGATAATTCATTTTATTCAATATTTCACCGGATATCAAATTGGGCTGAAACTTCTCATCAAATTGACTTTACCTTTTTGAGCATAGAGAAACAGGTTTGGTCTTTTAGCGAGTTCTCGGTCCAAAATTGTTGAAAATATGTTCAGCGTTGAAAAATGTATAAACTCCGGTGTTAATCGAGAAAAAGGAGACAAAATTGGATATAAAACTAGTAAAATGGAAACATTTGACATAAAACCAGTTATTTCGTCGAAAATTTGCTCTTATACCCATGCTGCATGACTGGATTTTTTTCTATATCGATGATCAGAAAACATCCTTTGTGTAACGTTGATTGAAAATCGAATGGTACTTCTAACTAAAGAGTTGCCCCTACGATTCAATTCAGACGTCTGAATTTCTTTAATCCTCAGAAAGCCACGAAAGCGCGGTTTAGAGGAGAAATATTTCGGCAAAGGAAACGTTGTGAAAAGATTCCCCTCCGTCGTAAGAACCTCAGAATGGCATGGTCGAGGTAAATTCGATTTACTGTAACTCCCGGTTGGGCAGAACAAACTTTCCGCTACCACGTGAAACGGAAGCCAGGGCTTTTCAGTTAGGTCAATACAAGGATTCGTACTTCGAGTTTTCTTCTTAGACCGGCTGGACGAATAAATAGTGTCAAGAGAGTTGACAGGGAGCTCGAGGGAGTTGGAAGAGGGTGTTCGCAAAGGGTCTAATGTTTTCAAATAAACACAGAAACCCTCCTAATTCTAATTGAGTGTTGGCAAATCAAAACGTAAAATTTGAAAAAACAAAAATTTGAATTTCATTAAATTAAAGCTTGTAAGTTTTAAGTCTGTCTGGGTGCTAACTAAAACGTCTAATTATGTGGATAGCGGTTGTCCTTCAAATCGTTCCATTGTTAGTTTGAGCGCGGAAGACCGAAATACAATTATAGAGTCCTTGAATACCAATAAAAAATGTGAAATTTGAGTCTATAAAAATTTGATATTTGCGCATGCGCATTCGCGACTATAAGCCCCACCCCGCCTGATACCTGCGAGTTCCAACATGATCGGTTGAACCGAACCGGCGATGTGCTAGTTTCTAGAATTCCATGTACTAAGTAACTTACTACTGAGTAAACGCGGTTTTTTTATTGTCAAGTTACAATTAAGGTAAAGACAATCGTTGTAAGTTTCTTAATACTAAACAATAAATACAATAAAATATAGTGTTGATAAATAAGGTACCTGCAAGACAAAATTAAGTTCACATAAAATTTTCAAGCTGTACAGCCACTT
Source organism: Stenodema calcarata (assembly GCA_963920205.1). NCBI lineage: Eukaryota > Metazoa > Arthropoda > Insecta > Hemiptera > Miridae > Stenodema > Stenodema calcarata. Next base: position 7,458,141 of record OY986051.1, on the reverse strand, counting down.
GTTATTAGGGTATTCTAGAGATAGTTTTCATGAAACGGATGTGAAGCTTTCGAAAAATGCAACACAAAATGAATTGAGTGCGATTGCCTGCACAGAATCGAATTCAGTTTTCCCAAATCACTCATGCAATCGACCATCTTAATTCCTCCTTCAACTAGTATAATAGTCACGTCATTTTTCACCTTCGTATTAGTTATTCAGTTTGAATGAAACCTAAGTTGCAATTTATAATCCCCTGACCATCATCACGTTAACCAAGTCGGAGGTCAACGTACTTGAAACCTCGTTGCATATTTCAACCCCCAATCAATCGCTGAGGTCAATGAGGGAATATACCATAATTTCAAAAGCCATTTGAATAACTTGGAATCGTCTTTATCTCCTCTCGCTCCTTCATACTCTTTGTTTGACCGTTTCTTCCACCTCCCGTTTATTCATGAATACCGTTTGAATCCCTTGAATCTCCCGTTTGCTTCATGTAAAGGTCAATGTGAAGGGAGGCGTACAGAGGGTGAGATCGTTCAATAACCGGATAAAAATTCCTCGTTGGCAATTCGAAGTTAGCTGAACCAACTGGCAGAATATTGATAAAACAACTATACCGCTAAAACCACTATAGGAATTTTGAGTTTAGGTGGCATTTTTTTAAATTGAAATATCATTATTTTGTTTTCCAGTGGCCTATTCATATTGCCAAATTTGTGCAAATGTCATCAATTTGTGTAGAATCGTTTCCGAGCACTCTGTACATTCCACGAATCTACTATTACAAGGAATTTTGAGCAGATTCCGAATATACACGGTGCTTCTCAAAATGGGACTCTGGCGGGTTTTCTTGAAACGTAAAAAAGACGTTTCCAACATACGTTCAGTGTTAGTGTTATGCCTGGTCAAAAGTTGAATGATGACGCATTTCGGGAGGACCCTCTCTGCCTGTGTATGTGAAGGTAGCACGGCGCAAACATACTGCCAGCAATACAGTGAGGTGTCGGGGTCATGCATCTCCACATTTCTTCATCATTTTCACCAATATTCAGTTTGATCAATAACTAGGAATCAGGCCTACGAATACTGTAGAATAGAGATGGAAATTATTCGAATTAGAAAAGTGAACGTTTTTTCTACTGAACCTGTTTGTAACTCCAAATATTTGAACGCACTCGTATATACTCAACATTCGAACTCGCAGTCTCAATCAACTAGGCGGTATGCATTTTGGTTTATTACCTTCGATAATAAACCTCTGTAATTTCCCAAGAAAATTTGAGGGTTTACGTTCCAAGATAAGTACGTAGATTCAGAAAATGGAATTTCAAAAAACCGTCCTTCGGTTTCCGGGTTCAGACCAGTCCCACGAAGATCCTCGAAACTTTTCATAACCCTAGGTCAATGGGAAGGGGTTCAAAACGAATTTTGAAATTTCGAAAACGTCATGTCTCGAAAAATTCAGATTGTACGGTGCATTTTTTGTAGACATTTAATTAGAGTAGATATTTAAAAATTTTAGAATTTTTGAAGACCATCCGGAGGTTTGTACGACCAGCCGTTCGTTCACAGATCGAACGTCGTCAACATGCGGGTGAATCGAGCAGTGTCGGGTCAACGTTCATTCTGGCTCAGGTGATTTGAACAGCAAAATTTGCTGTTATTAATAATAATAATTTATAAAAGTTATTAATAACAAACGATAATAAATAATAATTTACAGCACTTGATAATAATAATTATTAATTGATGATAATTCATAATAATAATAATTAACCTATCATTTAGTGATCTAGACAGACGGGTGATCTGTACAAAGAAGATAATAAACCGTTGTGTCAAAAATTTCCAGATTTTTTGACATTCCCAACAATCATGAATTTTGTATCAAATACCGACCAATTCCAACTGTTAGAGGCAAAACACTCCCACCAGTGCTGCCAAACGCTTTAGCCAAATCTATAAGGCAACAATGACCTCCTGATTTCCGTTCTCCATCTCACAAAGCTCTATCTTGAGAGAAAACGAAGCATCATTCACAGTCATATCTTGTGAGAAACCATTCGGCTAGTCTCGCAAAACACTAATTAGTGATTAATCAACATTCCATTGGTCTGATTTTGGATTTTCAAGTGGTCTAATGTGTCAAGTTGAAATACTCGTAAGTACGAGTTTCGGTCTTTCTACAAGTCGAATTTTCAAAATCAAAAATTGTCAAAATTTGTCGAAATTGTCGAAAATTGTCAAATTTTCTTTTTTTTTTGTCGTGATTTGGTACTAGTGATGCATTGTTGGGACAACCACAACATCCCTTGGATCTGATGTAATGCATGTTTGGACTATCTGGATGACCCATGCGCCGGACAAGATTTTGTTTCATATCGTGGAAGAGGTTTTTAATGTTGGTGGAAACGTACAATGTGTTTAGTAAGAGAATATTGAACTCATCTAGGAAAAACTTAGATGGAAAATTAATTCAGTCAGATTTTCATCTCTGGTGTTTCAAAAAAAAAAAATATAGTTTTGTTCATTTTACTAATATTTATGAAAATGCTATTGATGAATAGCACTTTTCACATTCACATTCACATTCACTGTTCGTTCGTGTGGGTTTTCTTTCTTATTCAATGAGATGAGATTATCATGTTACGCCGTTTTTTCACGTGAACATTTATATTCGAGGTGTGTCGGCATCATTCGAAGCCTCGAAACTTCTCGGTCTGTCAAGATAACTCGGGAGCTGTCCGAGCTACACGTTTCTGACAACTTTCAACCCTTCTATCCTGGAAACGCTCTAACAAGAATCCTGAGCGGTCGTCAGGGGTATCGAACAGGGGCTCGAAGGGAAGCTGGCGTTCCTCGATAGAAACCCAACATGAATAATTCATCACAGGCGACTCCCCCGACGATTAAGTCTGCAGTCCGTGGCGCTAATAGCCTTCGTTACTTGTACCGTACGGATCTCAAGCTCTGCCTTAGTACAACGTACGAGAAAATCATTGAAATTCTTCAAAGAGCCGTAAACTTGGATATCTCATGATTGTTTAAAACAAATTTATATAAAATCTGAGGCCTACAATGACCAATCACAGGAAGCGTACCTGTCTACATTTTCCCCAACCCGTCATGGGAAATTGGTGAAATTAAACTCCTCATTCGCTACAACAATCTTACAAAATTTGAACATTTAATGGAGATCAATGATGAGCTGCCGGGGTTAAAGGGCTCCAAAAAGCAACTACCCACACCTCAGCTCACACAACTGTCTCGAGAGATGATAAGTGATAAATACGGTTCCCCCTATCAAATATTCACAGATGCCTCAAAGGAGCAAACGGAGTAAGGGTTGGATTATTTGACCTGCAGATCAAGAAAATACACTCATAAAAATTATTGGGAGTGTTCCAAATATGTAGTGCAGAACTGTATGTCATCCTGCTGGGAATTGAGATAGCAATCACTCAACGCAGCTCATGAGTAGTGATCTTCACTGACTCGAGAGCTGCATGCCAGGGTCTCCAGAGAATGCATCGTGGCGCCACCAATAACTACCTCATGTTCAAAGTTGCAGCTGCCATCCTGGAGTGTCATAATAAAATTATAACCGTCCACTGGACTCCAGGACTCTTTAATTTCATGGAAAATTACATGGCTGACTGTGCGGCTAAGTACGGAGCAAGACTAAAAGGAGACACGCATGCCCCCGTTCCCCTTTCAAACTCACTGCTGCTCACTGGCAGGGCGGCGTTCGAAGAGTGGCAGGTGAGTTATGACCAGATATCATTAGATAAGGGATACCATCATTATTTGATACAACCCCTTATCAATCCCAAACCATGGTTTTCCGGCCTTGTCTTCGACTGCCTTGATATTGTCCAAATGGTCAGGTTACGAACCATCATGGGAATATAAATCGAGGTTTATATTCAATGGGATTGACAGATTCACCAAATTGCGTTCATTGCGGCGTTGAAGAGGATATGATCCAAAAAATCATGGATTGCGCATTTTGTGAAGACGAAAGAGAAGAATGGGGACAAGTACTTGAAGATCAGGACTTATGCACACTCGTCAAAGCGGCAAATACGAGACAAATAAAATACCATTTATTTTATTTCCAAACTATCAAATACATACTTTCACAATTTTATAACTTGATTCCAGCTCTTTTCATTAAGTTCAGTATTTAATACTGAACTCTGTGAAAAGAGCTGGAATCAAGTTATAAAATTGTGAAAATATGAACTTGATAATTTGTAAATTGGATTAATTGTGAAAATATCATGAACATGGAATTGAGCTGGCAATATGTGAATTAACACAAGTTAAATAAAATTAGCGACAAGATAAAGGATTTTTCAACGTGAAGATGTAAATGAATGCAAAATGAAGGCGCGGAATTCCAGAGGCTTATTAAAACCCGATCACCTAGCCAGCCAGCCGTCTGACGTCATAGGCTCTTAAGGCATAGGCTGTGCCGAACTAGTTGGCCCTCTGCCAGCCGTCTGACGTCATACGCTCGTGCGTCATAGGTGCGTCTGACGTAGTGGCCCGCCTGTCGCTTGTGTTCTGACGTGATCTGAGGGAAAGGGTGAATCAAGGACACAAATTTTTCCTGTTTCAGTTTAAGGTGCGTTTCCACCGGCCGAACGAACGAACATATCCGAACGAACAAATGTTTGTGCGTTCACTGCGTTGGGCAACGCAGGTTAACAACCGTTTCCACCGGCCGAGCGAACGAACATATCCGAACGAACAAATGTTTGTTTGTTCACTCAGTTCGGCAACGCACGTTGGTAACCGTTTCCACCGGCCGTGCAAACGTTTCCACTGGCCGTGCCCGAACGAAGAAATGATGAGGCCGAACAAACATTCGTTCGCTTCGGTGGAAACAGCTCATTTTGTTCGTGTCGTTCTTCCACATTTCTCATTTCAATTTCCACGTTTTCCACATTAATCATTTCAATCCTAGGAAATTTCAATTCATTTCAATTCTAGATGGACGAAGATTTAGTTTGTATTTCGGCCGCTTTTGTTGTAATCTCTTTGTTGACTAAAAAGAAGAGGAAAAAACCATGCCTGTGGGTTTCAAAATTTATCCAGAAGAGGGTGAAAATCAATATTGACACTCTCCTTCAAGAATTGAACCACGAGCCGGTGTAGGCGGACGGAAGTACCCACCTACCCTGGGTAGTTCTGTCCTAGGCCAAATGTACCCACCTACATTGGGGTAGGGTACTTCTGTCCTAGGACACAAGTACCCACCTACACTGGGTAGTTCTGTCCTAGGCCAAATGTACCCACCTACATTGGGGTAGGGTACTTCTGTCCTAGGACAAATGTACCCACCTACACTGGGTAGTTCTGTCCTAGGCCAAATGTACCCACCTACATTGGGGTAGGGTACTTCTGTCCTAGGACAAATGTACCCACCTACACTGGGTAGTTCTGTCCTAGGCCAAATGTACCCACCTACATTGGGGTAGGGTACTTCTGTCCTAGGACAAATGTACCCACCTACATTGGGTAGTTCTGTCCTAGGCCAAATGTACCCACCTACATTGGGGTAGGGTACTTCTGTCCTAGGACAAAAGTACCCGCCTACACTGGGTAGTTCTGTCCTAGGCCAAATGTACCCACCTACATTGGGGTAGGGTACTTCTGTCCTAGGACAGAAGTACCCACCTACACTGGGTAGTTTCTTCCCTTTATCTGCCCTAAAAATTACTTTTCATGCATTCGTGTACTCTGAGCTACTTTTAGATCATTTGAGATGGCAATAAAGTCAGTATGCGACTTATATTTAGATCTAAATATCGAAGCCCTAGCAAACCTTTGTTTTTACCCGTGCTCAAAATTTATGTTCTGAGAACATGTCAATTTCTCAAAAAATAATTTTTTAAATTTTACAATTCTGAAATAAAAATTATAAAAAATTTACAATTCTAATTATAAAAATTTTACAATTCTGAAAAATAATTACAATAATTGTAAAATTTTTCAGAATTTTTCTGAAATAAAAATTATTGAAATGAGCGATTCCCTTGGAAAATAGGTAATTATTACTTTCGACCCTCTGGAAAAAACCATGCCGATGGGTTTCGAAAATGAAAATGATGAAAATGAATGTTGACAGTCTCCTTCAAGAGTTGAAAGAGTTTCGAAATTTTTCCCGGATGGAATCACGGAACATTTTTCACGGTTTTATTAGCTCCAGAATTAAATTCATTGGTCCACTCCATAGCAAAATATAACGAATGAAAAAGTAATGAAAAAGTCGAGAAACCCGAACTAGAAAACCGAAATCAACAACCGAGCGAACGATAAAAAGATCGGCCTGGGCCGATCGCTGAAAATGGTTGACGAACGAACGTTTGTTCGCATGTTTGAAGGATCACCTGTTTCCACTGGCCGAACACGCCGAACGAAGATTCGCTCGGTCACCTAGTGAACAAACGAACATTCGCTCGTCAGGTGTTTCCACCAACCGAACGCCGAACGAAGATTCGCTCGGCCACCTAGTGATGACGAGTGAACAAACGAACATTCGCTCGTCTGCTGTTTCCACCAACCGAACGAACACACATTTCTTCGTTCGCCGGTGTTCGTTCGGCCGGTGGAAACGCACCTTAAAGTGCCAAAGCAAAGACATGAAAATGTCAAAAGAATGTCAACTCCATCCAGTTGTTGAATTAAATGCTTGCATACGAGTCTGCAACACATTGGGACATTTTATGTCTTTAAAGAAGTGATTCAAGAACCTTCGAACAATGCTACATCACCTACCCCAGTAGCGTAGTTGTTATACATAATTGTAGGGTTCATCATAAATTATGAAGCTTGCATTCGTATAGACAATATAAATTATTGAGAATGATCACCTGTGTGTAAACAATAATTGTTCACAATAATAACAATAATTATTATTTAAACAATCACGCTCATACCGCAGCTTGTCGGCCACGCATTCCGCAGTGGTTAACGTAATATGGTTAGGTAAATCGAGAGCTATCCAACGAGTGGTGAACGATTTTTGTACGATGATAACTGGCGAAGATAAAGTTCCGTAGCAACGAATCGGTTGTAAGCGAAAATCATCAGAAATTTTCGTGACGATTTCGTGTAACGCTTTTGTGTAACGTTTTTCGAGTTATGTGCCAGAGTAAAGACATAAAATGTCAAAACAAATTTATATTATGTGATAATTTCACCAATTTATTATTGACTAACGTTGAATTTGGTGGACTGATCGGTGTAATTAGCTGTGATATTGGTATTGTTGATTATTTTCAATGGGATAAATACTTCGAGTTGGTCATGTCGTCCGTGCTGATACCAAAAAATTGCGTCAGTGGTGCCATGTAGACAGTAAGATAGAAACTTGTTTGGTCTAATGACTGGATGTGCACCACCGGTTGGTTCAAACAGAAGTACTTTCATCATAGATATACTAGGTACATATTTAGCGTTTTTGTGTACAAAGCACAAATTTTAGTACCACTCAAACAAATTCATAGTTCCCCGACAGGTAAGACAACATTTTCAATGTATTTCAAATGTCAAAGACGGTGGAGGATCGGGGAAATAGTGTTTTTTCTCCATTATTTCATGCTGATTTAGCCACCGGTAGTTGATGAAGGGCTGGTGGGGAATTCACTTGGTGGAAACGACCCTCGAAGGCAGAGGGAGTGCGTACTCACCCCAACGTAAATATCACTAATGAGGTCGCCCCTTCCGACGGCGTCACACTTGAAGAAACATCTCATTCCCCTCGTCCACTTTATGACACAATACCGCTCACCTATTTGTCAACTTGATGGGACACTATAAAAACGCTGCAAATTCTTCCCTTAAGGTTTATTGTTTATTGTGTAGATCATGTCCCGAAATATCTTAGAGTCCATTGAATCATTTCCACGGGTCGTAACAAGTTTGAATATCGACAGAAGACGTGGATCAGTCTCCTGTGGACTAGGGATGGGATATCGGAAGAAAAGTGTCGATATTGGCATCAAATGATATATCGAATATGAATGTCGATATCCGATATATTATCGAAAGAAAAAGTAGATGTCCGACGTTCTCGGCCAATAATATCGAAAAATTAGTTTTGCAGTAGGTAACACATTCTAAAGTGACAGAATGATCTTCTATTTTTTGGCGAGTTCGCAAAAATGGTCCAGAAAACGTGGAAAGTACGTAGTTGCAGTTCTTCCTTTACTGGTGTAACACCCTCTCATCTACCCCCATGAGCTCGATCTTCTTCAGCGATCTCCAGTGGAACCAGACCTAAAAAGTGCCCTCTGTTATTTTGGTGCAAAGCTTCTGCAACTTATCCAGTTCTAAGTAAAGTGACCGAACTGTACTTGTCCGCCACATCAACGTCAGTTCCATCAGAGAGAATTTTCTCTCAAGTGGACATCATAACCTCATCATCTCGTCGAGGAATCGGCTTAAAGGGGAATCCCTGAACTAACTTGTTTTCCTTCATCCAGTCGGAGACGAGTACTTTTTTTTAAATGTTTGCTTTATTCTTTACTTTATAAACCTGAATCAAGTGCCTAGAAAAATAGTCTAAATTAGCGATTTTACAACTCTTCCATTCATGTTTCTAATACTTATGCCGCATTTACACGATGCCAGTGAGCAGTCCAGCTGACTGGCGCCAGCGAACTAGCGCTAGTAACTGGCGTCGTGTAGACACCACTGGCCTCCAGTGACGTGGCAGTCCAGTGGAAAAACTCTGCAAATTCTTGACACAACGGTTTATTATCTTCCCTGTGCAGATCACCCTTCTGTCTATACCAGACTGTATTGCAAGTCGGCACCATACCATATTCTCACCGTACTCATACCATACCATACGAATTTCTTTCCTATCATACCATACTGTATCATACCAAATCATACATACAATAATATACCATACCATACTCATACCATGTCATACAAACCGAGTGAATATTGAAATGTCATCCATTTCTGACCTATATTTCAAATTTCAAGTATCTAGCTCATCATCAAAATTTAATTTGTTTAAACAAATAGGTATTAATTAAACAATTTTACAGACCAGAAACCGAGTAAATATTGCAATGTGGTCTATCCCCGACTCACGGTTAAAATTTCTAGACTGTTGTTTACCGGGAAGATGAAAAAAGGTAGTTTTATTCTGGGCGTCAGGGGGTTGGGTCACATAACGGCCGTTTTCGACGCGAAAGTTTAGTGTTTTTCCTAAACCTTTGCGCGGTCACTGTGAACGAACGGCTGGTCGCAAAAAAATCCAATTGGTCTTAAAACATTCGTAATTTTTCAGGTCATTCAAAAGTGAACTAAACATTACACCGTTTCATGAGAAATTTTAGAGATATGACATTGTCGAAATTTCAAAGTTCGTTTTGAACCCCTTCCCCTTGACCTAGGGTTATGAAAAGTTTCGAGGATCATTGTGGGGCTGGTCCAAACCCAGAAACCAAATTTTGTAATTTTAGCTCAACGCTAACTGGGCAAAGTGGCACGGACGGCGGACGGCGTACGGGTACGGCGTACGGCGTACGGGAGACGGACGGATTTTTTTTTAATCGATTTTCTGAATCTACGTATCTTGAAACGTAAACCAACAAATTTTGAGGGGGGTTAAAATTTTTTTTTCTTTGGGCGATTCCAATGGTTCATTATCGAAGATAATAAACCAAAACGTCGCTCCAGTCGACTGGCCTCATGAGTAGGTTTCAGGCCAGTCCAGTTCCCCCCACCACCGATAATTCGAGGTGGCGTGACTCACTGGAATCGTGTGAATCACAGGAGGCGTTCCAGTCCAGTTGGCCCTCCAGTTGCAGTGTTTCGTTTTTCAATTGCGTTCGAGTTTTGCGTTACGTTTTTGTGTTTCTTTGGAGCTCATCAAACGTTTCAGGGGAAATTATCAGCAGACCTCTATATTCAGAAGGGCCTTCTGATCCTAATTCCTGAAGCAGCTGACATGAGGCCCCAAACGAATTTCTCCTCAAAAACCATTCCCTCGTCCACACTCTGTGTGTAGAGAGTTCTTCTAGGAGCACTTCTGATGATTCTCGCACAAAATCACGGCACAAATCGCGCAAATACTCCCATTGAAAGCGTGATAGCTTTGATGACGCAATCGCCTCCATCATTTTTGGTCAACTGGAGCCAGTTGAATTGGCTATGTCTGAACGGATACTGGCGCCAGTCAGCTGGCTTCCAGTTTGCTCCAGCTTGCGGGCGCCAGTCAACTGGATCGTCTACTGGCATCGTGTAAATGCGGCAAGTACACCTATGCCTATCTAGTATACATATCTAATTAATTATTAAATAATGATTTTGCAAATTTTGCATATGACAAAAAAAGACCGATAATATCGATGAAAAAAAGATTATCAAGGTAAAAATATCGATATTGAAATATCAGATATCGAAAGAAAAATATCGTCATTCCAATAATATCGATATCGATATCCCAACGCTACTGTGGACTAACAAATTTTCTCTTATCTTTACGAAGGGATGATCACTCTTCAAGCTGAAATGTTGAGGGTAGGGACGGAGTGGTCATTCAAGTTTCTCCTAATCCATTCTTGTATTTCTTATTCCATCATCGAAACATCAACTCATTTGAAGAACCTCTCGTCTGATACGGGCTTTTTGATACCGTTTCATGTGTGTTACAGTTGAAATGTGTTGTAACCGATGGCTTACTCTTGACCAGTTGTTTCTCAATAGGATCAGAGACCTCTGTCAGAAAACAGTCTCAATATCTCGCGGACACGGACGGACAAGGGACGGGGGTGAAGGTTACGAGATAAGATGTTCGAGTGGGGGTGTAATTGGTCATGTTGAAGCGAAATCCTTCCGCTCAACAGCCGCCCGACTAACCAGCCGGAAACCCATTTTATTTCGCCCCACTGCCGCAACAAAGGGATAAAGTCATTCCATTCAAGGGGGACATTTGTTACACTTTTTCAGAGGGTAATCCTAACCGGAGTCTTTGGGCTCCAGCTTCCTTCGCTTTTCATCGTTATGTCTTTGGTGAAAGGAACGGTATCGTCAGACCCAGTTAGAGGCCTCATACATCAACAATAAACATTGCTCTCTGAGATCATCGTTGATTGTAGTTACTAGTTAACGATTTATTCTTCTCTGCAAAGATCACCTTTCTGTCTTAATCACTTGTCTGTCTGAAATACCCTTGTAAGCCAATACAAAATAAGTGCCTACCCATTTATATCCAAAATTACCTTTTTTCCCGAAAACACAGGTAGTAGATGACTCAAAACCACCTGTGGTTTGAATTAGCTGTTCCTGTCCAGGAGACCCAATATTATCTTATATCTATTAATTTGTAGTGTTTATAAACGACATGACAAAGTGCAGTTCAGTGCAGTGGCTTGATCGGCGTTGTGGGACATTTTGGGTGTGACGTCACAATCCGAGGGCATTGTGGGAAATCGACTGGTCGCGAATCAGTCGCATTACGATCGCCATTGTGAGAACTCTCAACCAGTTTGAATTTGCGATCACATCCGGGTTATCAGTATCCCGAATTCCTCAATTCAGCGAGAATTCCACATCCTTCACGGTAAGAACCAGCGTCCAGGCTTTACAATTTAAACCTCTTCATCACGACGAAATATGTTATAGGTCAGACATCAAGAGGCAGAACTATGAATACCATCTTCCTTCGAATTTCCCTGTCGCTGCAGAGCTACCACTTCGAGTTGTATCACACCCGGATTCATTGAAGTCGCTTCTACATCGAAACGGCCTGCTCCTGATAGTTTCCAGACGCATTTCCGGGCATAAGACGTCAAATTCTCAAGGGCCATCCTTTCCACCTGGTGACCTGACAAATTTCAATCCCACCCTAACCCACTCATCCGACACATGAACATCCTTCGTAAGCCCCGATGGGGACACCACCACCCAAGGTGGATATGAGTACCAACCGACTACTTCCCACTATAAGGGATGTAACCCCGACAGTTACTGTGTATATAGAACTGCAAAAAAAAGTGTAATATAGAACTGTAAATTATTAATGCCAATTGTATATATCTGTAAATAGTAGTGTAATTTGTAGTAATAGTAGTGTTAAGGTCCACCGTCCTGTCAAGAGTTTAGTCTGCAAAATTTTCTCTCACATTTATCATCCCTCCAAAAAACCTCACTCTCATGCCTTTAACCTCCATCATCCCCCATGGTAACAAACTTTTAGGGCCGTCAGGCCGGTATTGTATAAGCCTAAGTTACTCCGTACAAACCACTTATTGTATGCTATATTCATGTCAATAAAGTTATTCTTATTGTTATTCTTATTCCACCTGGTGACGTGGACTGCATCCCCGACTCCGACGCTTCAACGGCGTGTACGGCCTCAGCATCTACGGATCAATTTCCGGTCAGATCGCCTTAAATATTTTCTCCTAACGGCCATTAGTCGCTAGGTAGGAACAGAAAGAATTTTATTTCATTTTGAACAATTTATTTCAATACATTTCATTTTTCATTACCTTAGAATTTGTCCGTTTAAAATACGTACTAACCCACGGGCATCTCAAACAGTCTCATCGTGAAAATTGAGTGGGATCGTATGATTTACTCTCATGTTGATTTTGTTATTTGTTTCTACCTTCCCTTATCGTAAACGAAGGGCTGGTCGTACCATGCGCCGGTTAGTGTTAAAAATACCCTAAATCAAAATCTATCCAAATTTGCACAAAACAAAGAAAAATATAACACTAAAATTTTACGGTGATTATGACATAATCACATAAGTAGATGTACTATATTGTACTACCTACCTACAATTTTTTGAGTGATTGTGTTATGAAGTATTCAAATGTTCAATTCTTGAAATTGATCGAAAACTTTGAAATTCATCATAATTTGAAAACAATAGGAATAATTCATATTATTGACAGTTATTAACCAAAACTAGGAATTTTCCGTGTTGAAATTCTAGGACAAATGAGGTAGAGGAAGGGCATTTCTGGGGCGCCCTGGACATGTAGATGCACATGTAATACACTCCTCCTCTGTAGAATGACTATTGGGCGAAAATTGTATGTGTGAGTGACGGAAGGGATCTCTAGATGGGAAACATTGTTTTGACAAATGTTGCGCCCCGACCCGTCTATTGTGTCCGTGGGAAGTCTACATGTGCTCTACCATCCAACTCCCCTCTTCTCGTCTCATAGTTACTACCCTTATCATGACCTTTCTCTCGTCTCCCTCCTACATTTACTTTAGTAGGCTTTTCCTCTCTTCTCCCCAGGGCTTTTTCCGCAGCGCGGTTTCGATGCCCATCTTCCATCCGGCCCTTCCTGTCCCTCTGTATATTTGCTGACAAACCACTCGTGATGTCATGTTTCGGTGAGGCCGGTGAGACGTAAGTAGACTTTGCCGTTACCACTGCGATACAAAGTCACGGTTTCCACCGAAAAGGAAATACATGCCGTGTTTTTAGAGATCCAGAAATGACATGAGTTTTATTCAACAATTCCAATACTTTCATAATTACATAAGTACGTGCACATATCGCAGTACGGGCAAATATAGCGTACTGAATTTGAATGGAGGTCTCCATTTCTATTGATGGTTCTCGAACTTCCTCAATCCACATCATACAATTTATTTTTTAATTAGAAAAAAATTCGTAGTTAATCAATTGTAGTTGTAATTTCTGGGTAATTATTACCCAGACTTATCTACTATACTAAGGAAATATAGAATTGTCATGAGAGAAAAGTCACTGTTTGACATAGATGAGTAGTCTTGGTGCTCGCTGATACTCTAATATTGGTTCATTGAATGCTTCTGACTCTCGCGTCTCTCATAATTGGCTGGTTAATATATTGATACTTCGAGGAGTTATCTGCAATGCACAAGAAAAATCCCTATTTCGTTCTCATACATGCAAAAGCAATTGGTAATTAACTAGGTATATGTTTTTCGACATGAAAAGTTATATTTTTCTGTCGAAGGTAAACAGTTGCTCTGGAACATTGTAGTAACTAATTTGAAATTCTAATCTGAAAGCAGTTTCGCTTTGTATCTATCCACGGTCTAAAAGTCGGCGTTCCCTAATGAACGAATCATCTTACTTTGATGTTCCCCTTCGCTGTTGGTTTAACTTATCTGAACCCACCCCTCTCTCACTCTTTTCACAACCTACCCACCACTATTTCTATGGTAACAAGAGGAAACTTTTACACGAGGAATAAATCAGCCAACTCTCTGAACCCTTGCTTCTAAGTAGTTGTTAAAGGGTAGGAAAATAAAATAAGTCTTTAATGATTGACGGTCCCACGATGGTGCAGGGTATGAAATATGCATTATCAATATGCGAATAACATTAATAATTGACAACATACAAATTTGTTGCTATTAGTTTGAGTGATCGTTGGGTAGAAAATGTGTACCTACGTGTAAAACAAATAAATATATAATGAACACTGATTACGCAATGCCGAATGCACAGCAGAATGGTTCGTTTTGAACGAAATGAGTGGTGCTCATCTGAATGTGGTGGGAAGGGGGAGCAATCAGGGAGTATTTCGCAGGTGTCCTTCGATTAAATTCAAGGGGTCCTGGAAGGTCAGTTGGACGATCTTTCGACATATTTCTTTAAGTTAACTGTGATATACTCCCTGATTCCAATTCGAAATATATCCATAGCTACTAAGGATCCTCCCACTTTTTAGTCCGTTTTCAAAACGTGGTACTATATTTAAAAAACGTTTTTATTCAATAAGTATATCACTTTATATTTTCAAGTCTTATGTCCAGGTGAAATATTTTAATCAGTTTCATATATATTGATGAGACTCTGACAGGGCCAGTATAGGAAATTCCCCATGCATTGCACATCTTATTTAGCTGTCAATGTCTGAAATTCAAAGTATTACCTTTTACTACCTATAACAGTTCAAATTCTAAAGAAGTAATCAAAATTAAATTTATTGTTTTCATGTTCATGAATTGCTGGGTAGAGACCTATCTTGAAATTTCAAGTCTATAGATCATCAAGCAAATCTAATTTGTTCAAACAAAGCGAGTTAATGTTGGATTGTTATCCATTTCCCAACCGTGTTTAAAATTTAAAATTTCCATCTCATCATCCATCATTTGGTATTGTTTAAACAATTTCAGGACACAAAAACCGAGTGAAATTGCATTCCGATCCAGTTCTGACCAATTCTGACCCATAAGTAGAATTTCAAGTCTGCAGCTCATCATTCAAATTTAAGTTGTTTAAAAAAATATTGTTTAAACAATTCTAAAGGCGAGAACCCCTGTGAATATTGCATTATCATCCAGTTCTGGCCTTCATTTAAAATTTCAAGACTCTAGCTCAACGGGAAGTTAGTTTAAACTGGATTGCGAAATTCCACCCGGACATACAGACACGAAACGGAACTAATAAAAACGTTTTAAAAATCACCCTTAATATGCCACGGGGGGGGGGGGGGGGGTGCAATTCCAATGCCATCCGCACCCAAAGCAGTTGTTTAATAATTTAGAATTATTCGTCTAGCTGCCATGAGCATATCGAGGGTCTCACGGCAACTTCCCACATCGTCATTTGGGCGAATTTTCAACAGAGCCAAAAAACCATCTGCCAATGACTCTGTTTACTGAGTAATTCAGTAAAATAACTCGTGAGATTTAGTGTTACCTAACTTAGGTACCTAACTTATACTTAGTTAGATCGATCCGCCGCGGGAAGACGCTTCGAATGGTATTCATAATTCATTTTGGCCAAAAGTGACGATGTGGGGTGTTGCCGTCTGACCCTCGATATCGGATATTTTCCCGTATAAACAGTTTTTCAGGCCTCATGAGAGTTTTTGAGGATTTATATTTAGCAAGTTTATATCATTTGAATAAATCATAAATTTCGAATAAAGTGAGTGGCAATTTAATAATGAAAATACGAGTTATGTTCAGGTGACAGATGACGTTGATCGGTTTGCGTCCGTTGGCAGTGCGTATCAGACGTGATATACCGGAATCAATTTGACGTGTGCCTTGGATTACTCGGCCCTCGAAACGTATTGGCCACGTGTACAGGACAATCATTGCCCCCTTGAGCGGCGAGAGAGTGGA
This sequence comes from Stenodema calcarata, assembly GCA_963920205.1. Lineage (NCBI taxonomy): Eukaryota > Metazoa > Arthropoda > Insecta > Hemiptera > Miridae > Stenodema > Stenodema calcarata. The sequence continues at coordinate 7,442,034 of OY986051.1, read as the reverse complement.
GAACGCGATCGCGGGATTACGGGAGTAATTTTCTAATTACTAACTGTAAGTGGTGATTAACCTCACCTTGAAGATTACGTTTCCTAGTTGTCGGCGCCATTCTCCCTCACGTGGTGAATATTACTGATTGATGTTGAAGTACGAAATAATCTATCGAGATATTTTTGTGAATAATTATAACACAGTGCGTGTTGCGCCAACTTCATCCTCCACATTTACCTTTAATAGCGTCCCCTCCAGGACATAATTTATAGAGTTTAACTTTCTTTACTTCACTAACTGAACCCTTTAATTAAAGTAATGGCGCCTATACAGCTTGTATAGATGTGTATACACACAGCATACATACAGCAATCGAGGTGAATTGGTGCATTTTTTTGAACCCCTTCTAGAATTTCAAGAAAGCTATATTCAAGGTTACACATGAGTTGGAAAATAAACAAAATAGTTGATTTATACTGATTTCTTTACAATTCCTGCTGAGGGATCTTCTACGACGCAGCTTGGAACGAGACGCGTTTCTTGAACCAAAATAATGTTTAAAATGTCCACAACCGCGCGATGGATCAATGGATGCCCTATTAAGTGAACGTCTTCCAAACTCCTTATAATAGCGACAAATCAACCACTCATAATAATTATCGTTACGTGTCTCCCACTCTATTTTCAAAAACACGAATATTTGCCCCATTTCAAGGTTACAGGTGATCTTGATTCGGTAAAGTGGGTTGTAAAAAAGTCCTAAACGTCATCATCTCGGTCTATTTCTGGATGAAATCAACAAAAGTCATGATAATAACTCAGGCAAAGTTGACGTGACTAAATACGAGTAGTTTATTAGTCACGTCAATTCCGTTCCATAGCACCAGATGACTTTCTATCGATCCGAAGAACCTTCATAGGTCATTATTTCAGAATGTATGGTGATCAGATAAATATGCGGAAGGAGTCTACTTCTGAATTAAGAACATACTGACTAGGGGATGTGCTTGCTTGGCTTGTTTTTCAGTGTCGTCCATGATCGCTTCTTGAACCAAAAAATTCTCGAAATTTGACTTCAACAGCTCATTATTATCCGTATAGGTCCGGCTCCAATCGATATCACTGAAATGAGGTATTTTGTATTTACTGATGGTTCCCTCCGAGTGGGTACTACAGTAGAACCTCGATTAACCAGGGTAATGGTGGGGAAAAGGGCCGCGGTAAGAGAAATAATAAGAGAAAATAAGAGAAATCCGGGTTAAGCCGCTGAATAAAACGAAGAGGCTGAAAGTTCTGCCTAATTATGCATAATTTAGTTAGAGAAAACATGTTTTAATAGGTAGACTAGGCCTGATTCAAGTGTAAAGTACATTATACCTGCTTGTAAAAGAGCAACCATGAATGTCTTTTCGCAAAAACTGTTACTAAAACATAAATCCAACAAAAAACTCTTGTCATAATATGACAGTGGATTAACCGTTTGTTGTTTTATATTATAAAACAACAAACGGTTAATCCACTGCCCAGTTAGTGAGCCCCGAATTGAGGTTCTACTGTACTTGGTAAGTAGCTCAGTCATGATCTTCGTATTAGCTATTAGTATAGTAGTATTCAACCTACATTCCTGACCGACCTATTCAATTAATCGGTTATTCTGTTATCTCACTCATCAACAATTAATTTCAAAAAAGTACCTACCTATTTACAAATTATTGTTATTTCTATTGAAAGGTTTCGAGCTTTGGCGTTTTAAAAACGCCAACTCCTGTTATACATTTTCGTTACCTAGTCCTAGTCCATTAGATAAATTTGAGGGAAGATGTGCCAGTATCCCCCTTCGATAATGAACCATTGGAATCGAACAAAGAAAACAATTATGATATTTCATAATAATAAATCTATCAAGGCAGAAGGGTGATCGGTATGAAGAAGATTGAAACGTTTACATCAAATCAAATCAAAGGAGGTGGTACCCAGAAAACTGAAATCAAAATGGTAGCCGAAGAATGGTAGCCGAAATCAAGAAATCAAGAATGGTAGCCGAAGACCGTCTCCCATTTGGTCTATTTCGTTCACCTGCAGATATGAGACATCTTCTTCTGTCAAAAGGGTGGTAGGTATGTTTTCCCCAAATCTCCAAATAACATCAAATTGATGGTAAAGAACTGTTCTGAAAACATACCTACTATAGCGTAGAACTCCCTTAAAACCATCCTACCAACAAGTGTGGAACCCGAAAGGGTATTCTCGTCTGTGGCGTAACTTCAGAGTGAACTCAGAAGTACTTAGTAAGTACAGGAATGAAGAGATTTTCTGTGCTTTCTGCGAGCCTTGTTCGTTCTTTCAGATTCGAAATCTCATATTTTCATTCATACCTTAAAATCATTAAAGATGAAGAAATTCTTGGAAAAAAATATACATATGGTTTTCTGCTGATTTTGGAAATTCAACAATTCAGTGATATAGACAGGAGGTACAGGTGTATGCACATCTGCACTAAGAAGATAATAAATCGTTGTATCAAGAATTGACAGTTTTTAGTACTGGAACAGTATAGAGTAGTACTGAGCCGATACTCTGTTTAGCGTCATGGATTTTACCATTAGTTCTCTTAAACCTCAAATAAAATCACAAACGGTTGATGAAATATACAATTAGTCAACATTTGAAAAGTTGTTTATTCTTTTTCTTCAGCATCCAGCGAGTGAATGTGCGATCTCTGTGGACTTGGAATAGATGGTCTTTCGAGATGGGCTTGATCTTTCGAGTGGGTCATTGCGGACACGTCGCCGGTCGACCATCTGACTCTTCAAGGTGCTCTAGTAAATAGAAGTTTCCGTGTGAGGAAAAGGTGACGTCATAAAGAAAAGGGAGAAGTTATTGATCTTGCTCGTAGCTAGAGGCCTGTGGTCCCCAAACAAGCCAACTCGACTCCCCGCCCTCTGCCTACTGCCGCCCTCCTGATCCAGGTGTTACTTTCTCACCTTTCCCGGTCCCCTCGTCACCCTTCTCAAAGTAGACCCCAAAATATAATCCGAAGAAGAAGTAGCTCTCCGATGTAAATTATGGAAGTGAGACCAGTTTTTCTCTGCAATGTAAAATTCGAAACAAACACAAGGGACAAAACCACCCTCGAATTTCGATATAAAATACGATGGTCCCACTACACGGAGATTCCTGAAACACCTTGTGTCTGATGTCCTAGAGGCTAAAATGACAACACCAACCAGAAACCGCTTGTTATGTGGTATCGTCGAGGATAGAAAATCGATTAAGCGTTCAGACCCCTTTAGGCACCAATTTCCGTCCTCTTGAATAAACTATTTCCTGAAGGAAAAGTGACGACGAATTGTCGAGGATGATCGCAAACTGACGCAGACATATTGGCGTGCAATGCTTATTGTGAGTTCAATTATTGCAACTAAGCAGTTTTCTCCCTCACCGCTTGTGACCCCCTCACGGCCAAATTATTATAAGAATTATTTATTATAATAATCAATAATAATTATTATTGACATTACGACGAACTACCATTTCAAGTTGGACTTACTTTCTCATCTCAAAATCGTGTTTTTTAATTTGGAGGGTTGTAGGAGGTTCAGTGTGAAAGAAAGAACGTTCTCCAAGCTGTCAGCTTTATTAAGCCATCTTCAGGGGTTGGTAGGTATTTCCTCCTCGTCCAAGTCTCTACTACTTTCAGTCCACTCGTCAGGTTTATTTTGTTTTCTGTTTTGTATTTTGTTTTGTTGTTTGAGAAAACCAAATAAACCTGACGAGTGAAAGTAGTAGAAACTGGGACGAGGAGGAAATACCTACCAACCCCTGAAGATGGCTTAATGAAGCCGAAAGCTTGGAAAATGTTCTTTCTTTTTCCAAATGAAGAAACCGTCAATAAGCCAAGGAGGAAATGCAAGAAGCATTAAAAAAATAATCATCGTTTTGAAATGTGGCTCTTGAAAATAAAAATAGTTCAAACAAAAACCAAAATTCTTGGTCAAACTTCTACTCATCCAACATTTCAAATTTTGTTTGGGGATTCAACAGGTATAAGTAATCTGAGACACCCAAATGGAAGAATCCAACCAGAAAAATGATAGTAATCATTGTACGACATTCAAGTGTTTATTGAAATGATGTTTTCAAAATGAATTCCTACAATTGAGAAATCTGTTACGGGTTTCAACTAAGTTGGCAATCACGGAACCATAGTACAATAATTGTAATAGTACAGTAATTATTATTTGTCTACACAATCAGTTTTGGAAAGGCTACTCCAACTCATCCAGAATGGGATCATCTCTAGCAGGATAAGGCCGATGATCGGGTTATCCACCTCCGAGAATCCGACTTTATCTCCGGAATTCCATCTGTGCACGTAACAAGTTTTCCTCTCCAATGAAGTCATAAACGCTGGTCTGCTCGCGTCACTTACATTACCCATCACCTACACTGGCGCCAGCCTCGCATTCCATGGAACTATGTCACTGTGAATCCGCTAGTAATGAGTGTGCTGATGGGAGAAGATTTGAATGTCTTCACGTTTCATGTCGAAGGTGATAACCAGTGTTTTTATCACATCAAGGTTCTCCCGCTGATTTTTGATTCTGTATCACCCGACAGTGTAATGAGTCATTTTCGGAGAATCAAAAAACTCGAATACCAATAATTGACGTCAATTATTGACGTCAATTGCGAAAAACGAAACTGAAGGTTCTATAGAGTTCATAAAGTAGCAAAACTCACTTGAATTTTCGAAAATGGCAGTTTAAAATTTTTTCAGACAGTGCCATTTGCCAGGAGCGGGTTTTCAGCAGCCCCTCAGTCAAACGTAAATGATATAATATATAATACCTATATGAACTAATATATAATATATGATATAATATAATATATTACAAAATACTACATTACATACAATAATAATATTATAATATATTATATTACAATATAATACAATATACGGTGAGGCCTTTGAATACTTCAGCTACTCTGATTTAATACTTACACACACTCTACAAATGTACACATGTACACATGTACACATGTCCTCTACTACCAATAAGATTAAAATAAAATGTAATGTTTTTGGATTAGTCAAACGTAAATGATATATTATAATAATCATATAATATATCATTTACGTTTGACTAATCCAAAAACATTGCATTTTATTCCGATAATTTTATTGGTAGTAGAGGACATGTGTACATGTGTACATTTGTAGAGTGTGTGTAAGTATTAAATCAGAGTAGCTGAAGTATTGGAAGGCCTCACCGTATATTGTTAGTTTTCAGCTATTCACGTAGTATACAACTTACTCGGACGCTATCAAATTTTGATCAGTAAATGAGCTTATTCGCACTTTCAGCATAATATATTATATCAGTTAACTGAATTCATTGCAATAATTAATAAACGTAAGCAAAAATAGTGATGATTATTAGTTCGTCCGATTATAATTTTTAGGCTCAGCGTTCAGGCCTATTATAATGCAGATCGGACAGTTTCTGGTGGTACCTCGTATCATGATTGTCGCCTAAAAATCATAATATGATCATAATCGTAACGGTGCCTGTTGTTTGTTTGAGGGGAATATATTATATTCCCCTCAAACAAACAACAGACACCGTTACGAAAGTTTTACTAGGAACTCAGAAATTTAACTACCTGATTAGGTACGAGTATTTTATAGTCTATTTGCCTGATTTTATGGAAACTCTGTTCAAATCGGCCTCTTCAAATTTACGTGATCTTTCAGTCCCATACCACTTTTAATGAAATGTCGGGGAGCAGTACCATTGAACGACCGATAGGTATATCACGGACTATTCTTTTGGATTCCCCGCAATGTAATACCTGCCGTATAAATAGTCTCATAGACTATTCAAATTGAGGGCAGTTGAGTACTGGATCATCGATTGCCAATTTGAATAATAATATTCTCTCCACATCAACAAATATCCCATCGCAAATGGGTTGTGGTAGTTTTGTGAAATATATTTAATTTTATTTTATTGAAAATAATTTCAGCATCACAATCTAGTTTACAGAACTAATAAGCGATTTATATCTCTTGATTGTACATCTAATTTACAAAACTTGCGAACGTGAACATGTGCCTTCCACGGTAATTTGGCATCTACCGTCATTCCTAAGTAGGTACTTTGCCTCATTGGCATATGGGATGATTTTGCCATTGAGAAACGTCGGTATGTATCGAAGTTTCCGATTTGTGAAGTCCACATGTACCGACTTGGTCTCATTCATTCTGATCCTCCATTGTGCAGTCCATCTTTGTATTTTGGAAGTTTGTGAAATGCTCCAACGTTGTCTCCTTCAAAGGGGTTTCCACATTAAACGTGGAAACCAAATTTTGATTGTGTTTTGATTGAGTTTGAGGCACATCTCTTGTGTCTGCGAATTTCTATGTAGTTCGAGTACACAAAATGGTGGTGTAACCTTTGTTGGAAAAGGACATATTTGTATCTTAATGCCTGTCATGGCGCGTAATCTAGTTTTAATCCGTCGTTAACAATGCTCATTTAGCGCCCCTTTCCAACTACTTTCAGTACAAACTTCCCTTTGATATTGAAATGAACGCGGGTGAGTTAAACAGTGACAATAGACTGTTTCTGCCCTAAATCATCAGAGACATAATAAAACCCCCGATGTGACGGCCCTGTATCAAACCCCATTGTGGAAGCGTTACGATCGCTCCGGAGGTGGAAGGTCACAAAAGGCCCGCGACAATAATCGAGGAGGTTGCGGGGAGTTGGGGACAGGTTCGGGGTGGTACAGGAAACAGAGGGTTAAGAGAGGGCTTGGTACCCCCTCCAATTAATATTATAAACCCCTCCCTTCAACCCTACAGTTTCCTATTGTCATTCTTTGTCAAACCCCCAGCCTCTCCTGCACCACTCATCTCGAATATCCAATCTAATTCGAGTGCCTCTTCACCTCTACACTCCCCCCCCCCCCTCTTCTTCATCATCATCACTCCCCTAACTTCTTTCGAGTATCACCAATAGCTGAAGCTTTTGCATTTTACTCGGTTACCTTAATTGTGGTAATGGCTCAACTTTTTTTGCTCTCTTTTTTCCCTTTGCAATAATCTCAAAAGGTACAGAGTTTTCCTCCGACAGTCCTACGAGGGTTAAACGAATCAACGATGAAATCCTCTGAATAATACTACAGCGAAGGAAGCACCATTTCATTATAATCCCAAGTAAGTAATTGAAAAACTTTATTGCTACCATCTTCTTACTAACATCTCAGAAGTTGATGATAACCGTTCAAGGCAAGTTGCCTATCATGAAAATTAGACCGTGTTTCTACCAGAATACAGAGGTACCTAATACCGAGCTAATATTTAGAATTCATTCTGTGTTGAACTGATAATGGTGTATCAGCCGAAACCTGTCAACAGCGTAGTATTTCACCGATCAACTTGAAATTTGGTATGGATCTTCTTGATGTGGATAATATAAAGCCCTGAGAGTTCAAGTCACTAGTTCTTAAGGGACTTCAAAAACCCGAATCTTCACCCTAACCATGTTTTTTTAGCGAATTTTCGAAGAAAATTGTTGTTCTCGGTCCAAAATTTTTCAAACTCGTAAAAGTTTTTGTATCGAAATCCGTTTCAGACCTTCCTGAATCCTCTGCCGAAAGACACCAAAAATTATATACAGGGTGTCCAGTGTAACTATGTAACAAACTCAGGGAATCGTTTGTACAGGTAATTTGCAACAAAAACTGCCTCGTAGAGTTTTTTCTTACTCAACTAAAAATCCGAATTTTTTAACTTTTAAGATTTTTTTCGTCTTCTCGTCCTTGTCTCTGTAAAACGGACCTAATTCCCTTAAATTAATGTGTAATGTAAAAGTTGAGGATACCGTTGGAAAGAGCGTTAAATTTCAAGTCCAATATAAAAACTGATATCACCACGTGAATCAGTGTCGATAATAATAATAAATTTCATATGCCACACTGGGGGTTTTCCGGGTTTTCGTTTGAAAAAACAAATTTGACATGCGTAACCTGCATCTGCGCGCATGCGCGGAGCACAAAAATGTGATCGTTGAATTTTTTGTAGAAAATTAAGGGGACGTTACTTCGATGAGTTTTTTGCTATATCTCTTTATATCGAAATAAAAAGGGGGGTACGTTCATTAATAACCACCCTGTATAGGTATATTTATATATTTATGTATGTGTCACTCCGGACGTTAACTCTCGATAGAGTTGAGATAAAAAGTTCAACACTGCACGAAAAATCCGTCCTGGCAATCGAAAGGCTAAGTTCGTTGATGGGCAGAATTTACCCATAAATTCCCAAAATGAAACATTCTGACAAGTGACCCTCATTTTAATGGTTTTTTTAAATGCTGAACGTGATGTTGAAATCAGAATTGCGATATCTAATTCCGTTCTCGAAATGGTGCACTTTGAAGATGAAGAAACGTGGTTGTTACTTGTGATGTTCTTCACGGTTCATCTGCTCTAATGTGATAACGGAATGAGATATCGCAATTCTGAATTCACCAACATGTTCAGCGTTGAAAAATCTGTAAGCTGAGGTGTTACTCGGTAAAAAAAGGAGACAATATTTGTTATAAAACCAGAAATTCGGCCTACCCTTCGTCATCTTCACATGTCTTCGCTTATTGTTGATTATCATATGTGACCTCGCTGTGTGGTTCATGGATTACTACGCCGTACATCGAATGAATACCCTCCCCAGGAAAACTACTACAGTTATAAAGTTGAGCCCCAATCCGACCAAAGCCGAGGCATTTAACGAAATAATGAAACGCGATAGCTACCAACCGAGTATATTCAACAATGAACAAGCGGAAAACCCCGATTGGGGAAAAGGGCACCAAGAAGCTGCCGAGTAAATTGGATCCGCCCTCACCATCTTTGTACAGAAGGACTTGCATGAAGTAATTCAATTGTCGCTCTTGCTGGTTTCGCCCCGCAATCTTCATCGGTCTGACTCGCAAGGTTAATTGTTGAAGGTTCGCGGAGTCTGGTGAATGAAACTTCCTTTCACTCGGGTCACCATCGCAAAGAGAAGTCTTTTTCTGTTCGTTGGTTGAGGACTTTTTCCGATGCTAAGAAACCGAAAGAATAGCAGTTATAAAGTGGGAGGAACCCATTCACTGGCGCACAATTCTCGGGCGGATAATATATACGATCATATTTCAAGCTATTCAATTTGTTTTCACATTCTGGAGTTATTTTTACTTCTTGGCCTTTTTTCTAGGACAGGGGACTATCATTCGTACCTCGAACTTCACGGAATTTCAAGAGGAAAATACAGGAGGAGAATATACAAGAGGAAAATACAGAAAGTCTGCAGTGGAAATAACGTGTTGGCTCGTGCATTCTACATTCTATTGTATTTGAATTTCCTGTGGTAATCTTGCATTAAATGTATTCACTTCACTTGAGTTCTGATACTGCCCAATCCACATTTTTGCCAAAATGAGTTGATCACCTTTTCTGATTCACGTTTAAGCGCTGCACAGTGGGGCCAAAGTGGTCAAAACGTGGCGGAAATTATTTATGGTATCCGAGTGTTTGGTTTGAAAGGTTTGAAAGGTTGGAAGGTTGGAAGGTTGGAAGGTTTGGAAGGTTGGAAGGTTTGGAAGGTTTGAGTGGGTGTGTATATCATGGTAAAGGGCGAAAATAAAGTTTTAAATCGTTTTATTTTTCATTTCCCGCTGTTTTTTATTTATTATCTTCAATAATGAACCATTGGAATCGACCAAAGAAAAAACATTTACCCCCCCCCCCCCCCTAAAATTTTTGGTTTTGGTACATTTCAAGATAAGTACATTAAAAAAATCGAATAAAAAAAATCCGTCCGACCGCCGCAGCGTAGGTACGCCACACAGTGGGGCCAAAGTGTTCAAAAATTCAAAAATTGTAAATCGCATCTAGTCGAGTGATTTTTTCTGGATGTGTTACTCCACAGACCTTTACCACGCTTAATCACGCACTATTTTGACAGCTGTTTCCGATTTCAAGGTCTACAAGAGTTATCAAAAATTTGAAATGTACGAATTGTACAAAAATTTGAAATGTACGAAATGTACATTGAGAAAGCAAATTTTCCAGTCTTCATTAGTATAAAATTTATACTAATGAAGACTGGAAAATTTGCTTTCTCAATGTACATTTCGTACATTTCAAATTTTTGCAAGAATTTGAGTTTCAGTGTATTCGTTCGGGAGAGCTGTGTGTGATAGATAATGTGTAAACCAACGACTGAACCTCATTTAATGAGGTTCAGTCGTTGGTTTACACATTATCTATCACACACAGCTCTCCCGAACGAATACACTGAAACTCAAATTCTTGCAAAAATGCCTAAATCCCAACTTTGATCGTCTCCCCAGAACTTCTCCATTCTGTAAAAGTCTAAATCAATTGTTGCTCCGTGTTCACATACATGTGGACTAACACATCCACAAAAACTCTGCAAATTCTTGACACAACAGTTCATTATCTTCTCTGTAGATCACACTGATCTGCATACAATATCCGGAGTTGGAGGAGTAGGCCAACAAAGTTGTTTGTGAGATAGGAAGGCGGGGAAGGAAGGGGAGGAAAGGGGCGGGGGATATAAATGTGTAATGTCTGTCGATCATGATGAGACTTACCCTACATTAATTAGAAGGTTGATGAAAGGGGGCAGGGGTTGTTGATTGTGGGGGTGGGTGAGAAGGAGGAAAGCGAGCAGATGTGGGTGGTTGATGAGTGGGTGGCGGGGGGGTATGATCACCACCACCGACCCGTACCTATATAAAATTTAAATTGTGGGTAGAAGTGGGTGAGGAGGAGGAAAGCGAGCAGATGTGGGTGGTTGATGAAATGGTGGGTGGTTGATGAGTGGGTGTGGGGGTGGGTGTGGGGGTGGGGGGGTGGGTGTGGGGGTGGGGGGGGGTCTGCTCACCACCAACGACTCGTACCTACATGAAATTTAAATTGTGGGTGGAAGTGGGTGAGAAGGAGGGAAGCGAGCAGATGTGGGTTGTTGATGATTGGGTTGTTTGCTCCCCCTCCCTCCCACCCACCCTTACATAAAATTCATATTGTGGGTGGATGTAGAGATGGAGTAGAAAAAGGCCTTCACGACTCCCCTTTCGCCACATCTACCACACTTCCACGAATATTACGGATCTTGAAGATTTTCCAAAGGGCGCTACAACCCAGTCTTACCATAAAAGTCGTTAGAAGTATTTATAACAACGGTTTATTAGCTTATTTGTGCAGATTACCCGTCTGTCTACATCGCTTAATGATTATTAATAATATTATTTATATTAAATATTATTTAAAGTACGTAGATTTTGTATGCACAGGGTGCCCCACTTAAGGGCAAACATCCCGCCGGGGGTGAATTCTACAACTAATTTGTGACTAAAAATTCCGTATAACTCATATTTTTTACTCCACTTAAAACCCGAGTTTTTGGTTTATTATCTTCGATAATGAACCATTGGAATCGCCCAAAGAAAAAATTTTTTTAACCCCCCCTCAAAATTTGTTGGTTTACGTTTCAAGATACGTAGATTCAGAAAATCGAATAAAAAAAAATCCGTCCGTCCGCCGTACGCCGTACGCCGTACGCCGTACGCCGTCCGCCGTACGCCGTCCGCGCCACTTTGCCCAGTTAGCGTTGAGTTAAATTTACGAAATTTTTTTTATGGGTTTCGACCAACCCCACAATGGTCCTCGAAACTTTTCATAAGCCTAGGTCAAGGGGAAGGGGTTCAAAACGAATTTTGAAAATTTAAAAATCTCATATCTCGAAAAATTCATATAGAACGGTATGTTTTTTATTTCATATTTAGATAGAGTTTGTTCCGTAGAATTTTTTAAGACCATCCGCAGCTTTGTACGACCAGCCGTTCGTTCACAATGACGGCTCAAAGATTGTGCCTCACAACACGATCGTGACTCAAATTGTTGAAATACAGGTCCATTTTCATACTAACAAGCTCTTTGAAACATCATATGGCTTAAGTGATGTCGAGTTTTTTGTTCTGAAATACGTTTCGTGCTACGGAAATGAAGGTAATTTCGAATGTTTGTTGGTAGGTACTTCTTTTATAGAAAAATTATTACCGACGTAGTATTAAAAACCCCAGAATTATATCGTATTAATTAACCATAATTAATAATAATAATTATTAATAATAAATACGAATTATTAATACCTAACAATAAGTTATAATAATTTTCACTAGGTACTTGATAAAATTGTTAATAATTAGTGATAATTGATAATAATAATTAATCTAACATTTAGGATCTAGACATTTAGACCTAGTGATCTAGACAGAAGGGTGATCTGTACAAAGAAGATAATGAACCGTTGTGTCAAGAATTTGCAGAGTTTTTTACATTTAAATTTATTTTCGTGTTTCCTACCTTATGTCACGAAAACGGACATACTCCCTTATATCCCAATGTAATCTCAAATCTGAAGATACCGTTGGAAACAGCATTAAATTTTCTATCTCTCTGGTGCCAATGTAAAATCTTTTGCTCAGGTTTACCGGGTAAAAAACCAGCCTAAAAAGAGAAAATCGATATTTGAAAACCATTTGCTGTTTGAATCAGCTGGGCTAGTTTGAAAATGGACCCGACAGGCTGCCTCTCAATTCACTCTCATGTTGACGATTTTCGATCTGCTCATTGTGAACGAACGGCTGGTCGTACGAAAATCCAATTGGACTTAGAAAATTCTAAAAAATAAATTCTATCTAAATATGAAATAAAATATACACCGTTTCATCTAAATTTTTCGAGTTTGGAAATTTTCAAAATTTCAAAATACGTTTTGAAACCCTTCCCCTTGACCAAGGGTTATGAAGATTTTCGAGGATCATTGTGGGGTTGGCTCAACGCTAACTGGGCAAAGTGCCGACGACGGACGGATTTTTTTTTTATTCGATTTTCTGAATCTACGTAGCTTGAAACGTAAACCAACAAATTTTGAGGGGGGTGGGGGGGTTAAAAATTATTTTTTTTCTTTGGGCAATTCCAATGGTTCATTATCGAAGATAATAAACCAAAATCAATCGACTAGATGCGATTTACAATTTTCGAATTTCCGTCACGTTTTGAGCACTTTGGCCCCACTGAGCGCCGGAATGAATGAATTGCGTTCTATTTAGGATTTAATAGTGGCCAAAACCAAGCGAAATCCTGAAACTAACTTGTTTTGGAAGGTACAAGTGAAATTTTTGGAAATTAACAGTTTTTTATGTCACTAGAAAAATGAGGACATGTGGATTAGGCTGTATCACAATTCAGAATCAAACGTAAAAACGTAATATGTTTATACGTCAATGTCGCAAACGCCCTCTTTTTATTTTTATTTCATTTTATAAACATCAATTTTGCTAAAAAGCGTGTAAAACTTGTAAACAAAGAACTTGGCCTCAATCATTTCGTATTGATATTGTTAGACTACTCACAGTTGGATTGTGTACAAGCTCCTCGTAATTTTCTCTATTTTCTTGGCGATAGTGAATGAAAAGGGCGAGACAAACGCGCTCCATCCCGTCGACACTGCGTTCTCTAAATACACTGAAAATCCGCGGGAAGGCTAAAGACGCGGGATCCCCCAAACTTGTCTGCGAGCCTCGAACTTATTACAATTGGCACGAGCCACTGTTTACATCGACTTTATATCAATGATTTCCTGCCGCCCCCGAACCCTCTCCGACTGCTTCTTTTCTACGTGGAAACGAGACGTGATTCAGTGCTCTCTTCATTTCAACGTCCTCTGCGTCATCCTCTACGCCACAACCGGCCTTGAGATGGTGGTCTGTCCAAGTCCAATTTGAATTAGCGGTTTTCTGAAATATTTTGGGTCGTGTTGTGTGCCAAGGCAAAAATGGATGTTCTCAACTCAGTTGAACGGAAACTAGTTTCATATCCAAAGGCTTTAGCTGGCGAGATCTGTGTTCATCCCTTTTAGAAGGTCGCGTCTCTCTGGGTGTTGGCCGTGTATAATATTCTGAAGTATCGTAACTCTGGCTGTCTTTTCAGACATTCTTTATTCCCAAACCTGAATATACAGCGACACGTGAAGGGGTAATGTTTGACTTTCTTACCTTGAATTCTCATGAATCGAGCGCATTACGAGACATGAAAACCAAGTTCAAATGAAAAATTGAGTGATTGACATCATTGAGTGTATATGTACATTAAAATATAAAAATTATGAGAAAATTATGGCTAATGTTGATATAAATTTGCCATCTGAACAATGGGTCTCCAATTTGTTGTTGAACCAATTTTTTTGCAATTCATTTTAGAGCAGCTAAATTTCATCCATCATCAGCCTTCGATTTCCTGATTTGAGGTTTTTGGTTTGCTATTTGAAAAGACATTCTCAATATTAAGAAAATCTCCTCATTTCAGAAACCAGCGGTACATTAGAATCAGGAGTTTCCTATAGCCAAAACATGTTTCTCAAATGTCTATAATTTAGGCATAATCTGTGATTTTTTCAAACCGCACAACATTAAACCATATTAAATATGGTTTAATTTTGCGCGGTTTGAAAAAATCACAGACAACAGCAATAAATTTTATTGTTACAACTGCATATACATCTAGTGACTTCACTCGGATAATTTTTAACGTATTGTGGTTCAACCTACTTTCACTCATCACATCACTTTAGTGAGATGTAACTCACTGTAAGTTGAGACCAGGTGTTTGGTCCTTTTCAGCCTTCGTACTTCGCAGCTGTTGTCCAGGAGGTTCAGTACTTCAACATTCTTGTGCTTGTGGAGACGGTTTTCATGGTCCGTTGCTCAATTTTTAACAACTGCGTTGACTTTGAGGTCGCGATGGAGATCATTAGTTCGAACATACCCAGGGGACATTAACTATGCTCCTGAGAATTTTGTTTTGCGTTGTTAGGATTATTTTCAAGTTAGCCCCATAACGGGCACCCGTAAGCCCAAATTGGTTTGATCACTTGCTCGTACAGTAGTATTTTGTTATGTATAGCCAGTTGGGATTTTCTCCCAATGAGCCAGTACAAGTTCTTCTTGAATTTCAGGTTAATTTCTTCCTTCTTCTTCTTCACGTGCTCCATCTTGTGGAGCTTGGCGTCCAGAGCCATTCCTACGTACTTAGCAGTATCAGCATAATATAGTTTTTTTTTTTTTTAGAAATTGTTTTTAGACATAAAACCTAAAGGTTTTAGATCTAAAAACAGTTTCTAAAAAACCAAAAAGCTTTTATTTAATAAAAAAATAATAATTCGATTTTTTGTGTCACACAACACGCCGGTTGAAGTGCATACGGTATTGATATTTTGATATCGAGCTTACCACTTTTGGGAGCTTACATAAGTTTTGGTCCGACGAAATGTCGATTCGTGTTTTGCGTTTCTGATGTTAATAAACAATTTAGTTCCATATCTGCCTCAGTGTCCGCAATCCTTGTAGGATTTTGATTATATTTGAGGGGTAATGCGCCATTGCGCAAGCACAACTTTTGTTTCAACAGTTGATCTTTTCAAAAATTGGTATTTTCAACAGTTTATCTTTTCATACATACATGCATTTTTAGGGGTTATGGGATTCGTCCTGTGAAGGCCCTCGTTGACATGTTGGCGGTCACGTGAAGTCTGCGAGGAAGCTATTCTTACGTCACACCTTGGACAGACGATTTGTAGTACTAATTGCATGAAATTGTATGGATTGGGACGTAGGATTATGATCATATAAAGTTCGCTCAATTCCTTAATGCATTTAAGATGAAATCATTCGTTCGCGACAAGTAGTGCATCACTCAACAATATCTAATAGTGAAAACCAAGTGTTGAGAACCCGACGAATGCTCCCTGTGAATGGTCTACAATTCACTTGAATGAACGGGTTGGAGCGAGATGAAAGCGAAGTCTGTCGCTAATCAATGGAGCTGGCGAGACGGACATGAGCCGTGTTGACCCGTCGGAGAATTATAAGGGTCACTCCCAACTGATTGGATCTTATTCTTTACTAAATATGGCACCACTACTGACTAATCATAATGGATTAGGACACGTCACACCTTCTAATAGTTGGATAAGTGTCATTATGTTGTTATAATTGATAACCATCTTGATGAATTATCCACCGCAGATCATCCAAGTGACAACCATTTTGTCGTAGATACTGCTTGTTAGCAAATTGACATCGTCTTCATTATTTCGACATGAATGGGACGTTCATTTTTTATTTCGGGTGTTGCAGTAACTTTTATATACATGAGTGACCAACAAACGATGAAACCAAACTCGGCAACCACTCAACTTCAATTTTGGATAGTAGACCTCAACATCTGACTCAGCTTCCTTAAAATGCCCCCCAATGCTCCCAAATGCTCATTTTCAGCTTAAAATTTGGCTGATGAAAATCATGAGACATCATAAACCCAAGGGGAATTTCAAAGTTGGATTTCAACGTCATATCTGAAAGCGTAAGAAAAGACACCTTTTTGCACGCAAAAGCCTCAATAAAGATTACCATTACGACTTTAGCACATGCCATCGCTTGTTCGAATGCTGCGAATATTGTCTTATGAAGAAATGAGTAGGGGAAATGTGAGTGTCCGGCCACACTTTGCGCTTCAATGTTATGCCCAAGCATCGCAGGCAATCGATGTATTCGACCTATGGTTTGGCTCTAGTAGGCTCTATCTAAATGTATTAAATGTATCTAAAACCAAATACCTAACGATTTGTTGTACAAATGATCCCGAGGTTAAGCGGTATAAGCTTGTGAGGCCGTGAGGCACCGTGTGGATGTGCTCAGACCGAGTGGGTGGAGTCTACAAATACTTGGGTGGTGATTGACAGCAGATTAATGTGGAAGGAGCATACATGCTAAAAATGCAAAAGGACCATACATGTAAAAATAATGTACATATACATTATTTTTACCATAGGTCGAAGAAATTCATACTTATATTCTACTCAGTGCTATCCATTTTTTCCGAGGGATAACTTGAAACTTAAGTATACGGCTCTTTTCCAGTCGCTCTTGCAATTTGGAATTATAACTTGGGGAATCACTAGTTTATTGCATAATAATTATAATAATAATAATTATTATACAGCGGCTCAGTACCTATCTTACAGAATCCTGTATAAGAAATATACCTTGAGAAATCTAGGAGTAGCTTTTTCATTGTGCCAAGGTGTTTTCATTGTGGCAAATATTTGTTAAGGTTGTAGTTGTTCTATCAATGTTTTTTCACAAACACTACAGCAGTGAGCTTCCAGTGTCTTCTGTTGGCTACTACGACACTAGGTTTAAGTTAAAACGCAATGTTGTCAATATGCTTCCACGTATCGTGCTTTATACCTGGATTCCTATTTATGTTATTTTTACTTTAGTGAATAAAATAACTACGGAGATAGAATTTCCTACAAATTTTGTTAGGTCTTCTTATAAAAAACTTGACTTTTCTTGGTTAATCAGAGAAGGCATTGTAGACAGAATAGACATTACTGTAGACTCCCTTTCTTTTCGCCTGTTTATCGTGTAATAATAGATTGTATAATAAAATAATATAATAAAATGTTGAAAAATGCATATTAAATAATAAATATGCATTTTCAACATTTTATCATAATATTATTTTATACATTCTAATATTACACGATAAATAGGCGAATAAAAAAGATTATCAATTTTATAATCTCAAGTTTATTGTTGCACTGTTTGTTTTCTCTACAAAGTTGTTTTGGTTAAATTGTATACCATAGGTATTATTATTATGCCTGCCGCGAAAATGCGAAATCTATATATATTAATAACTTGTATAATATCCCACAGTACCTACTTTTTGTTTCTCACGAAGGGCTTCACCGTAGATGTACATTGAGAGTGCATGACTCACAGGCACATGGCAATGGATTACATGCCAAGCCTTGATCTGCCTGTGTTATTGGAAGTTCCATTCGAGTCAATGTTGCCAATGGTCGCATTAGAAAATTCATAATTATTATGTATTGACGGTCAAACTTCAATCCCTTACCCTACCCACCCCGATTGTCCGATCGCCCTGATTTTAAGTTTACGAGTCTAAAGTAGGCATTTATCCACCACCTCCTGAAATATCTGCCCTTTACGAGCCCTTGAAGGGCACAGTTTGGCTGTACTCTCATATTTCCCCTACTGATGGTAAATGTGGAAGTGAAGCAATTTCGCCCTTGTTTTCCCTTCACTTCGTGTACTTACGAAAAACTGTAACAACATGAAACATCCTTCCTACTCTGATCATCTATAGATATTGAGTCTGATGTAAACATATTATTTTCATAAACCACAAATTATTCATGTTCACTTGTTGTAGTGATACAACTTTATATTTTGATAAGAATTCTTGACGCTTCTGACGCTCACTGACAGTAATACAGTACTTCTTCTGAATTTTAATCGAATACGATGCGATGGTTTTCGGTTGTGAGAATCGATGGGCGAGCTACCATGAGAGGGACGAGCTGTTATTGTGTATAATTGTGAATCAATGCACAAACCTGCGCAGTCTGCTCGGGGTCATTCTGGGTCACGCCGGAGAAGAGCCTCTTCGGCACCGTCAACCAGCCTTCCTTCCATCCTGAAAGATGTAACAAAGAATGAAATGAAGAAGATGTAGAAGATCTACAGCGGCGTGAGTGTGATATATGGGGGACAGTAAATTTGAGCATAATGTTTCCTTTCAGATTGAGCATATTCCCTCTATTTCTGAATCCATCCGAGTCTTTGTTCGTTATAGTTATTATCTTTGTAGATATCGAGTGAGAAAGACCTCGAGCTATTGCAGAATTTTCAAAATTTTCTCCAACACAGCAACATCAGGTTCCTGGTTGGTTATTAGTTATTGAATCGATTCATTCCATATAGTTTTGCTATTTTTCATTTCAAAAATAATAAAGTTGACAATGAATAAAGTTGACGCCTTTAACACCCTACAAAGGAGGAACCAAATTAATATTTTCTCCAATACCGTTACAATCCTGATGTCAGTTGTGTTCATTTCGTTTACGAATTTGGCACTGAATTAAAATTTCATCACCTCTCAGATTATCTCATTTACAAACGCCAACACAGACAGGTTTTAAAGTAGGTAATTCGAGAGACTTTTTTTTTCGAATTTCAAAGTGTTAAAAAACATAAGCAGCATAATACTCGTAAAAGAGGTGCAGATATGGGCTAGAGTAAGTCTTCGTATTTAAAAGAAACCTTGTCAAAGGGAACCTCTGTTGGATTAATCTGACCAGAGAAGGAGGGCTCTTCAGTCCTTATCAAATTATGGATAATCAAATAAGACGTTAATTATAATATAATCCGTTTAAAGCGCTCGCGTAATTCGGGTGAATTCATTTATCTCCATTAGTGACCTGAAGACTGGCACGACAAAAGAAGAAGTGAACAATACTTTTATGTCAACTTGGTATGTACTGTAGATATTGTGGGCGTTCATTTTCCATTTACTATTTAAATTACTGTAACAATAGCAGAATGAGTAGGCGCTTGTCCAGGAGTTTTTACAGAGTTCTGTGTACAAATATCTAATCACAGATAGATTTCCATTACTGCCTGCATTGGCTGACCCTGGGACTCGATATATGAGCGTTCCTACTACACGATTCTTCAAAGAAAGTTGATATTTTGTCACTTTGTTTACCGAACGGTCTCCTGACAATTTCAATAATTTGTTTTCTTAAAAGCAGCACACAGATTATGACTACAGATTATTATTGCTATTAACGAGACAACCGTCAATATCGGTAACTGCATACCTACTTAGGTACTCATTTGAGTTTTTGTGGTTTTTGTGGTATAGTTACAAATTGGACTAATCTCGTCAACGTCGAGATATATTTGAACACCATGAGTAGATAGATAGATAGATTTCTCATGAGTACGCCAGTCTTATTGTTTTTGTTTTATTTTAGGCTCTCAGGATATGGCCAATCCCCCTCCGCCGCACCGAAACCTTAGCTAGTTTTGTGCGAGCTTTGAAGGTAGAACCGAAGAAACATCAACATGGGTGTGAACGTAACCGTGAAACTTCAGGCCAACTCTTATCTGATTGAACCAATACACGGTTTTCGTGGTATCAAATTTTTCTTGTTTTGAGATACTTATCGTGTCTACTACAAGTAGGTAGTAAGGTAGGTAGGTAGATCTTCGTTGAAAAGTGCCTACTTCTGGATGTAAATGTAAATTATTGCCGTTGCCGATAGGTACCAGTAATAACACACGAATTATAGGCCCCAGAATTCAGATGAACATTGACGAGGCCATCCATTGAGCTAGTGACACCCACTCCCCACCATCACCACTCGGACGGACGCTCAATATTTTCCTCGTTACCTCCTCAAATTATTCCGTGAAGAAATGAGACAGTGATGGAGACATAACTGTGATCTATCCAGACAATCGTTGAAGAATTTCCATTGGATGGCAGAGGCTATCAGCTATGCGTACTGAAGTCAAAGGCGGTATGGAAAGATGACATGGGACTGCAGCCCAGTTAGTTTCTCGTCACTTGTAGGACCATAATAATGAGAAACCATAATAATGAGAAACCCTACAATTAAGATTTGCAGGAACTTGGGCCGATCGGTCAGTTCACCTATTTCGATGTCCTTCCATTTACGAACTACAGGTAAGTGGGAAGTACTTTTGTACATCTCATAATACAATTATGGGAGACCATATAACCAGGATGAATGCTCGTAAGCCATTGGTAGAGGGTGTAAAGCTAACTAGTTTCCACGACCATTGTTAGACAAAAATTGTGATTTATGGTCTTAAAAAAAAGAAGGAAATGAGAGGGTCTTGGTATTGTGGTGAGATGAGAGTTGGTAGAGTTGATAAAGGTTAATGGGGTTGGGAGGGCTTGAAGCCACCCTCCTGCAACCTCGTTATGCTTGGCCGCAGAGTCATTAAATTATGATGCGATATTATCATATAACTTAGTATATCACTGGAAGGGGGTCCTCACCGGTCCTCAGCCTCGGGGGAGACGTGTGACGTTGGAAGAGTGTACATTTTAAATTTCGTAGGCGTGCGGCGAAGACCAGCTACGAGTCAACAAACTAAAAATCGAAAATCGAAAATCTAATGCATTGAATATTTTTGTTGGAATATTTTCACTTATTGAATAAGAACCGAATACATACAAACTAATCTAGAGGAACGGGAATTATTAATTAGGGGCTGAAGTGAGTAGAGCCATAGTAGATTGGAGGATGAAAATAAGGTGAAAGATCGGTTAATATTCATAACTTTCTGGATTTTCCTCTCCTGGATGCTGAACGATGACATCTTATTATTTCTTGATGTTGGCAGCTGGTTATAAAATAGACGAAAAGTGGCCAGGTATCGATTTTTGCTGGTAGAGCTACCAGAGGTCCTTCTTCGTGTGAACGGTCATGTGCTGGGTGTAGAGGGCCGGTACCATCAGAAGGTTGATGTTCAGAACAGACCCGGTAATTATTATTGTATTTAAGATGTTAATCTGAGATGCTGACTTGAGGTTGCGTGATTCTTCCTGTTCTGGGCGGAGAAAAGTCAGTATCTGCCGTTCATAAGACGAGGGAAACCTCCCTCTGTGGCCAATTCATTAACGGACAAAGTGCGGCGCGTTGCCAGCAAGGTGATTGAACCATCTACGTGAGGGTGGGGCTGCTTGTGGAAGAAAGAAAGAAAAGAAGGAGGATTCAGAGGGCGGTAGGAGAGCTAAAGACAAGATTAACTGGCCAGTCCCCACAGAAGGGAGCCCACAAGTTTATTGCAGTGGGAAACGGACACATTAAGACCGACACGTGATTGTACTGTTCTGTCGAAAGCTCGTTCCATCTTCGTCGTCTGCCAAGGTCAATGGGTCTCCCACGTTCTCCCGTTTTCGGTCATTTCAGAAAATTCATTGCATCATTTTTCGTCTCCTACAATACCTTCCTACCACCGTCTAATTGGCCTCGACTCTCCTTGAAGTTGAAGATTGTGGAAACGGAGTGTATTTACATTCGTGCCTAACACTAATCTCACCTCCTATAAATCATAGTTACCTGGTTTGTTTCAACTCGTAACTCTGCATTGTAACCGTTATCTACAAATTGATTTACTTATTCATCACCGGAATAAAGAAATATTAGAAACTTAGAACGTGTGTGGTGGGTGGTCCAACTCCACACCAGTTAGCGTTGGTGCTATCATAGCATAGCACCATAATGGGAGAGAGAATACCTAATCCGGATGATCCGTCTTGAATGAAAAGTGGTCTGTTCTTTTGACGAGACCCACCTATTCTTATGTATTTTTCGACGCTAAATCCGAATTACTCAAAATATGGGGTCCCAGTCGATTTTGGCGAGATAATCTCGAAAAACACACAAAAAAATTACATTTTTTCATAGTTTTTTTGAAGTTAGAGAAGGAACAAACGGTCATAGGATAAATTTGACTCCAGATTTAAATTCTAAGGAACAAAATACGTCGAAATTGTTTTTTCAAAAACTTTTTTATACATAGATTAACCTATGATATAGCTCGAAAACTGGCGCTGCATCGGAAATGTCGCAATTTCGTATACAAACTAATCTTGTAATGAAACTCCAATCCTATAATCCAAAAATCAACTTTCGGTCCTGGAATTCTCCTACCAGGGGTTTTTGGGTCTCGTCAAAAGAACAAACGACTTCTTTAGTGGGCCTGTGTCATCAACACCTGGCTGACTTCAAATTCGGGGCAGTTGAAACTGATCTAATACGACCTATCTAGGGTTGATGGAATTCTTGGAGAGTGGAAAGTGCAATTCAATGAGTGGCAGCGTACCATAACCTATTAATTTTTCATGTCACAATACAACAAAAAGTAATACCTGATGTGGTAAATAAATGAAGGTAAAATTAATTAAGAAACTTTGCTCCTTAGTTCCCCATCTAAATTGATGTTTTATAAGCGTATTTTTGAAGAAAAGGAAGCTATAGGCGGAGAAAAATTACCCATAAATTCCAAAAATGAATCAGCCAGACAAGTGACAGCTCATTTTGAAGGATTTCTTTTAAACGCTGAACACGATCTTGAAGTCAGAATTGCGGTATCTTATTTCGTTCTCAAACTGAAGCACTTCGAGATGAATGAACGTGGTTGTTACTTGTGATGTTCTTCACGGCTCATCAGATTCTGCTCTGATCTGATAACGGAATGAGGTACCGCAATGCTCACTTCACCATCGTGTTCAGCGTTGAAAACTAAACTGAGGTGTTACTCGGAAACAAATGGAGGCGAAATTTGTTACAAACCAGTAAAACCAGTTATTTCGTCAAACATTCGCTCAAATGCTGCATGACTGGATTTTTTTAAATGAATCTTATCTTTAATTTGTGTATTTAACAACCGTAATAAGTGTGTACCATTTTGTGAACATAGAGATGAAAAGTGAAAGTGGTAAAGGTAATGCGTCATAGATAATAATTATCTATGACGCATTACCTTTACCACTTTTACCACTTTACCAATAATTATTATTGGATAAAATAGGTGAATGAAAAACCAATAGACAAATCTAAACGAGAAAACCACTCTCTTCAGAAATAAGTTGAGTGTGTTGTTGGTTTGACCGGGTGGAGTGATCATCGTTCGCTAACAGTGATATATTCAATTCACCAAAGTTTTCTGCCCTGTCGCTATGGATTGACCAGAATGCTCGTTAGGTTTGCTCTCGGTGGCAACTCGGTTATTACGTTTCCTCACAAACAGAAGTCCATTCCATCGTTTGTCAATTTTCAAAGAGCTCATTGTCCGGCGGTCCATGACGCCAGCGTGGGAGCGGCTCCAGCCCATAGCGCCCTGACCTGACCCCATCCGGAAAATTAACTGGGGGCAAGCATTCACTAACGGACGCCCGTCGCCGAGGGGTTGAGCCTAAAGTGAATCTTTGATCATCCTTTTTTGCCTGTAGTGAACATTTCGCTTGGCCCTTCCACAATATTATCACAGCTTAGGAACCTAAGTGATTAATGTGAACTCTGCCCCTCTCTTATATCCCTTCTACTTATTATTATTTAATTTTCCTGGTTCCACCTCCCCCCTGTTCACTTTTTTCCCCAATTTTCCAAGGTCACGCCATCTGAATTATTTGTATGAAGTACCGGAGGATCTAAGCGAGGGTGGAGCTGAGTGCTTGCCGGTGGATTCAGGGGAAAAGAGTCGACACAACACACTTTACAAAAAGCTCTTCTCCACGACCAGCATTCTAACTTGAATACTGTGTCTATTCATCGTTATCATGATAATTCAACCTTCAGTGTTTGTTGTGTTTTGTAGCATATTAAAAATTTGAATAATTAACCAATAACAAACCAGTGTTATACTATTATAGTCAGTATTATACTACAAAAATTCGTAACACATTGGGACATTTTATGTCAATGTTAATAATATCCAGTCTTAATAAACCGTTCAGTAACAAATTTATTTTTGATCACATTGATATGGTCGATTAATCACTTTAAAACCAATTACACAAAATTTGTGTAATTTAATAAAATATGTAATAAAATATGTAAGATTCGGAGCACACATGTATTCACTCTGATGGCTAAATCAAAACTAACAATAACACAACAACGAATACCAGTTTCCTATACGACCAACTTTGTTAGGATGTACTCGTAGTATTATTTTAATGAAAACAGAAAATTTCTATGTAATTTGATGTAGGTAACTTCAACCTCAAGCAATTGATCACGAAACAAGCGGCAGTGTTCACTATATCTATTTATAACATAAAAATATATATAAGTGTAGTGAGTAGCTGTTACTAAGTGTGACTAGCTCTAAGCGTCTAATCTATGTACGTCAAACCTAGTGCGTCAAAACGACGCGTGAGCGCCTGATCTATGTACGTCAAACCTAGTGCGTCAAATCGACTCGTGAGCGCCTGATCTATGTACGTCAAACCTAGTGCGTCAAATTGACACTTGAGCGCCTGATCAATGTACGTCAAACCTAGTGCGTCAATACGACGCGTGAGCGCCTGATCTATGTACGTCAAACCTAGTGCGTCAAATCGACTCGTGAGCACCTGATCTATGTACGTCAAACCTAGTGCGTCCAATCGACGCGTGAGCGCCTGATCTATGTACGTCAAACCTAGTGCGTCAAATCGACTCGTGAGCGCCTGATCTATGTACGTCAAACCTAGTGTGTCAAAACGACGCCTGAGTGCTTGATCTACGTACCTACGTCAAAATGCTGTTTTTACAGTTACTGTTGGTGCCAAATTTCGTTTTAGCGTTGTTTTCCCTTTGTTAATCGGTTCGACGTTCATCTCGTCGTTCGCTCCATTGGTACGTATGAATTGTTCATACTTTTTGCGACGAGAAAGGAGTATCGACAACAAACTTACGAAACTCTTCCGATTCCATATCAACAAATAAAATCACAACACTATTGGTTAGTAATTAATCACTTTAAAACCAATTACACAAATACACAAATAAAATATCCAAGATTCGGAGCACACATGTATTCACGCTGAGGGCTAAATCAAAACTAACAATAACAAAACTACGAATTCCAGTAGCTTACACGTCCAACTTTGTTTGGATATAGTATTATTTTAATGAAAACAGAAATGTAGGTAACCTCAACCTCAAGCAATTGATCACAAAACAAGCGGCAGTGTTCACTATATCTATTTATAACATAAAAATATACATGGATGCGTATATAAGTCTGACATAAATACCAAGAACAAATACGCAAGAAATGCGTTATAATTCGAGAGCTTTCGATCGAATGGAGAACGATGAGAATTGTTCTTCTCCCTCTGTATTTACGGGTTGATTTTCCTCATCTGGGAGTGCTCAGCTGATCAAAGCCCTCGCTTGAATTTACTCTTCACTTTTTTTAATGAACCCAAACGAATGGTGCAAGTTCCCTACTCCTATCGTAAATGGCCTCCTTCACTATAATAATATCCTCCCTACTGTGGGAGATTGGATCCGTCACGGAACGGGTATCGGCGGTAACACAGTGGGGTGTGCATGTGGTTAGGGTTAGAACAATGTAACACCGGTTGGAACAACCCTCCGATACCGACCCCTCGGAATCTACGCGGTCGTTCCTTGTTCCGTCATTCCCCGTCCTAACCGCCTCCTATCCGTTTCATCTTCGATAAAACAGGTCTCCTTGGTTCCTATTGTTCTCCGTCGCCCTTGACTAATTTGGATTAATTTAATGGCCTTAGCTCATTAGGATTCTCACTCTAATTCGTTGTGAAGAGTAAATCATGGAGTTGAGTTTGTAGAAATGATAGTGGGGTTGTGTCATTCATCGGACTTCCACGTTTCAGTTTCGCTCCACACAGAGAAACATTGCGTTTTGTGTTACCATAAGAGTGGGACTATAAATATGTGTGTAAGTACCAGTAACATGAGTTGTACCTTTACTGCCGTTTCAAGGGAAAACCACTTATCTGCAAAAATTTTGACGTCCAAAAACTGCCTCTAGGTTTTTTAGCAGACCCCTTCATTGCTCGACTCCAGTTTATAGTTCAAATCCGTATTGCCGCTCGATGTTAACGGTAGGTCCTACCGATCATGATGATATCGAAAACATCTATTCGCTTCGATTAATCGTAGTTAAGTTGTTCTTCCCATTCTAGAAGTGCGGCTACGAGGGGGTGTTCTCTGTTGATTCAAATCGCTGAAGATTTGTCGACTATAATTAAAATTTGACTAAATGTTATACTCGATCGATTCCAGAGGATCATAGTTATAGTTCTTATTGGGTTCGTTGTTGGCTTGGAAAATCATTCCTGTCCCCTTGTCGTGAGAGTTATTTTTCCGTCGGGTGTACGTCGTCGTCTGAACGGAAAAAAATCCGAATAGTTTCATTATACGTCGTCGTTGGTACTTTGAGCCTACATGAATCATAACGGGATTTAGATTGGAAATCGAAGGGAGCGGGAGGGGGGGTCGCCGAGGGCTGTGGGATGAAATTATATCAAAATTCAATCGTCGGAGCGAGCGAGGGGGTAACTGAACTTGATTAAAGTTGGGGGATCGTGATACGAAACCGTGTTGGTGTTATCCGGAGGATTAGAGGATCAGGGATGGAAGAAGCAAGTGGCTGTTGAGGGCCAACTTACAGTTAGTCATCCCGTGGTTGTCTTCCTCCCCCATATGTTAGTCATCCTTAGGGATTATCACTTCCATTCGTCATGGGATATTCCTTCTTGCGTCTTTTTCTTCTCCCTTTTCGTTTTCCTTAGAGCGAGACCTGGAGAAGAAGTGGTGGAAGAAAAATTAAATCCGGAGACAACAATCTGATTGGGCGCTACAGTCACCGAAATCACTATGATAAATTACATCGAGAATACCTACTTCTTTCTCTTCTGATGGCTCTACAGTGCCTCTATCCAGTGCCTCGATCTTCCTGTCTCCCAGGCATCCTCATCATCCTAGCGCGAATCGCTTTCTTGAAAGGTACGTTTTCACTATTTCGGGCCTTTTAGCTTTATGTGAACTTCTATATTACTTTAGGAGGAAGTATTACACCTCTCAATTTGCGCGAATACCTACTCCATTGCCCCCAGTCGTTAACCAGCCTTAAGAAGGCGCCGCGCAGTGGGCAAAACCGCCAATTTAGCTGGGCAAAAGCTCTAAATACGATGTCCTTAAAAATACAGAACGTATTTGAAAATATAAATTATACAGGATATAAAAATCAAAGTACATATACAGGATGATTCATGACAGGCCACGCCCTTCAGAACGTTGCAGAAAGTAAACAATGTCGTTTGATCCCTCATATTAGTCGAAACTGATCCTCTAAACGGTTTCCATCACCTGGTGCCTGAAAAATCCGAAATGAACTATCGAGTGTTCTAAAAAAATTATCTCCGGTATTTTTTTGTCCTCTTTCATCTGTTTTATCAAGAAAAATGGATATGACACCACAAGGTAAGTCTAGGCTTTTGTTCTGTAGCCATTTTCATGCGTTTTGAATCTATTCTGTAAGAAAATAGATCCTAAAAAAAAAGTTTTGGTTTGTTTTGTTATAGAACCTTTTTCAGTGGCTTCATGCAACCCTAAACAATCAATTTCAACCACTTTTTCAGCCCCCTCGTCCCCCGTCGAATGATATGGAATTTTAACTACGATCGCGAAATGGTTGCAGGTGGATCCTATGTTGAAGGTATAATTTTGTTTTGATTACTCCTTGTATAATTTTGTTAGCAAAATTTTGATGAAAATGAATTTTGATTGAACCAACAGGAGCCATTCTTCATGTTTGTAAACAGATATCCAGTGCCTCCGAAACCTCGGAAAATATCTTATAGAGGTCAAATTTAGAAAATTAAGTGTCAAAATCACTTCCAAGAGGGTTTTTTTTTTAAATTTCTTAGAGAGAATCACTATGTCAAGTATAGGAAAATATGGTTTATTCGTAATCAGCGCACTAAACAGAATTTCTTATAAAAACGTCCCACCAATCATAAAAAAATGTTCGTAGTTAAAAAAGTTCAAAATGGTTTGTTGAAAATTCGCTCTTTAACTCATGCTGCAAGACTGTTTTTTCATCTCATTCTACACTAAATTCGTCGTATACCACCCCAAGTACCGTCAGAAACGCATTTGAGTCCAGTTTACACACATTTCGAAGGAGTTATAGGTTTTTTCCGGCTAAATAAGCGGTTTTGCCCACTGTGAGGCGGTCGGACGAAATTCCGTTTTGACCCTCGTTCTCAGACAGTTTTCGGTCTAATTTGATACGGTCTTCAGCATTTTCCTTGTAATTAAATTCTTAGGATTTAGTCATTTTGCTTAATTCACTCCTGTTTGGAAAAGTTGAAATTGTGAAAAGGTCTGACCAAGGGAATGATAAATTAGAAAGAATGCCGCAATCCGCAACAAAATCCGTTGGAAATTAGTTTGAAAACTAAGGCAAAACGGTACACAGTATTTAAACGTTGAGCGGGAACCCCCGGTCGTTCTCCAGAATATTCTTATTCCGAGAACACGTTGAGATTCATCCTCCTTCCCGATCCTTGCATGGCAAACGACTGACCTGACGAGAATATTTACATACATGGGGGTGACAAATCTGACAACTCGTCCAACAACGGATGTCCAAATCTCTCATGAGGCGCCGAAGAAGTCACCTGTTTCTTCCCAAATTATATAATATTATATATTATATAATCCGATAAGAAAAGGAGCAATTCAATCCGTTATCCGGACTTATGGAGCAATGTTTCGTAACTAGATACCCGACAGCGTGTTAATTAGAGGGTCTATAGGAGGGTTTTAAGTACTTCAATGACAAGTCTGGGAGGTGACGGCATACACCTTAAAATACTCACTCTGAACCTTTCAGAATTTATAACACAGACTAGTGACGGGCCCCGGAATATTTAATGAAGCGGCCTAGTGCATGAGTTGTGTCCGCCGGTAAATGATTCAAATCAAGGCAATTTCCTCAATTGTGTTTTTCTATTACTTATTTGAGCCCTAAGGAGGTGATGGATCGTTTCAACGACGCATTGATATCTCCTTCGCCGATTATCTCTTCCACACATACCCCTAGGATGTGGGCTGAGTATGCTGCTGCCATCAACCTTACTACCAGAAATTGTGAGAGCTGCCGTGCCAAACTTGATGCAAATTTCGCTTCTGTCCACCCCCACAAACGCAGAAACATTGCTGGGCATTTACAGTGAAATTCATGTTGCAATTCGCAGTGCAGCCCCAGAGCCACGCAAAAAGCCAGAACAAAGAGCTTTTCTGAGGGAAACGATGATAGCGTATACGCTATACATAGCAGTGGACGTATGACCAGGTTTGATTTTCCACATGTGGTATCATTCAGGTCGAGCACCCTAGCAAAGTACATCGGGACTCAACTAACGCCTTTTCTGGATTTCGGGACTTAACGATACTTTTCCCAGGTTGTATTAGCACACTTACCTACGAGTTCAATGTTCTCCGTTTGCGAGGCCCTGATGACAAGTCACTAAACATTGGAGTAGGTATAACCTTTTCACTGGTTTCATTAATAATTCTATAATTATATGGAACATTATTGACTGCATGAACTCTCTCGAACGGCCACAACCCGCCCTTGGAATTTATAATTTCAGACGAAATACTATCGATCTCTTATGAGATCTTACTTGAAATATCTATCAGACCTGCGTGTTCACTGCTAACAATCTTCCCCCAAAACAAGTTGAGACGGCCAACTCGTAGTAAGACAATTCCTTTTGAATGGAGATTGCCTTATTAATGTTTCTCGCTCAGTATCAGAATTCTAATCAACTCTCCTCTTTGTAGTTGAGAGCTTGATGAACATCTTGTCGAGGCATAACTAGAAACTTTGATGAATTCAGTCGTATTACCGTCGACCGGTGGTAGACTCGTAATTAAACTTTATAGCTCGTTATGAAACTTGCATAAAGGGTTTCGAGCAATCAGTTTAACACAGAATCGTGCCCTGTTTGGTGAATGTTCAGTGTTGTGGCGAGATTCCAAAGACACAAGATAGCCTTGGATACAGCATGTTAGGTATTGGGATATATTCGATAGGGAAACAAACGTTCGCAATTGACCAGCAACGGACCTTACTTGAGATGGCATATCGATGCTGTACGTCTCAGCCTGATGTTCTTGTTCATTATGAGCATTTTGGAAATTAAAAAGGCTTTGCGAGGTAAAAGTGCCACGAAGTTGCCCGTCTGGACGTCTAGACAGGATTACAACTTAACTCCTCGGTAGATAAAACATTATACTTGACACTAGCTCCTCCACCTTGTTCTGGTTATCAACAGCACTCGTTCAACAAGCTGAAAATTGAGTATAGTCACATTCTATCTGTGGGATTTTTCTACAACTAAAGTGAACGCAAGTTGAGGGTTGAATTTCTGAATCGAGTAGATCAATTTTTGGCGCAATCACATCCGAGCTACTCCACAATTAGTCTCTTTTCATATTTCTTAAAATCCATCAATCTGATGTACGATGCGTACTTCATGCGTATTTTATTACTCCGTTGAATACGATCAATGAAGGGTATCAAGTAAACATCACTTCAACAGCTAATTCTTCATTATATTTACACAAATTACTTCTTTTGATACAAGCTTCGGTACTATTACACTAACACGGAATACTACTCTAGATCGTAGCTACATTTAATGACAATTCTTTTAAATAATACTTTTTTTTTCTTCATTCAACTCCGGAATGCTTGATAGTATAATTACTCACAACAGATCGTGGAAAGCTGATGTACGTATTCATACACGTAAGCGCTTCATAAGCTTATCTTTTTTATTTACTATAAGATGTCGTGAAGTAGTATGGAAAGTTTACATTCATTAAAGAGGCATTGATGAATGGGATAATAGTTTTTTTTTCTTAATGAATCATGAGATACGATGTGTATTATATATATATTTCAAATAAAATGATGTTCCCACTGCCAATTTCTGTCAACATCTCTACTTCTATCATTTCTGAATACTAACATTCGAAGTCACTAGTCTACTTTTATAAAATCAACTTCATCAATACTTCATACAACTTGATTATGGTGCGATGTAACAAATGCATTCGGTTTGCACTTGGTATTCTAAGGGAACACGAAATCGTTTCATTTCAAATTGATTCACCGTAAAAATATTCGCTTCCTCTTGTTGCGAGACATTTAGTTTGTAATTATGCTATCTAATCTACCAACTAGAGCATTCATATTATATACATTCTCTAACAGCATACCGTGTGTCACAATTTTGTAACTCTACAAAAAATGTAGGACCCTATACATTATTTTCATTGATGTGCAATAAAATGAACTATCACAGATGATAATTTAACAGTACACAAATAAGAACAAAGCACTTGAAAATACGTTAGGTGGTGAAAATTTAGATTATCAATATATGACACGTTGAATCCCGGATCGATACTTTACTCCTAATCTTAATACTAAAATACAGACCACACACAATTACAAGGTTTGATGTATTTACATTCAATTTTCATTCTTCAAGTTGCCATTGTGATCTAGGGAGCCTAACATAAATTTCATGGTTTCCTATCATACACGTACTATCTACCACATTATTCTACGTTGGAGTTGGATACATTGGATACAGATGCTTGAGAAATTTTATTGAAAAGGGCTTTCGTGGAACTAAAACTTTATTTCATTTTTTTCAATTTAGGAAATTTAAAATGGCTGACTAAAACCGTCACGTTGATGAACAGGCACATGTTTTTCAGTTGTGTATGGGATCAGTCTGTGATCGCTAAGGGATTTGTTTTAATGCCTATGTCTTCAAGCTAAGTTGTAATCAATCATCAACGGAAACCTACGTACACCCTCGGTTTGAATATGTAATGGAAAAGCTTACTAATTATACGAAAGTTTATACACATCTTAATCTAATTTATTGCTATATTCGCACGACGTTTCGATTTGATGTTTGTTTCAATTTTATATATTCAAATCATAATCCATGCAAACTTATGTTCCTTCGATATAAATCTGTGCTTATGCAATAAATACGGACGCTATATTCAGTAAAGAATACTGAATGAATTATAATTAAAATGAAAATAGTTTGTTTGAATTAATGAAGTTGCAGAGTCCCAGTGAAGGTATTAGACCTTGTAATTACCTACTCTTAGTATGAAAGATCGATTAACTCATTACAAGGCAATATTAAAATCAGAATCTGATGTTGAAATCTATTATGAGTGTTTGCTGATTTTCGAAGATGGATTAGGTGGTGCCTTCAATAATTTATGGGTTGTTGATTTCATTTGGAAAGTGCAAAATGAAGATAATAAATCAATTATATGAGCATACAAATTTGAGGCATACGTGATATGTATTGTAAAGTATCAGTGCTCATCCTAGTGTTTACTGTTCAGACATTGTTGATATGTTTATTGATAAAAGAAAAGTTGGAATTTTGAACGATATGGGGTAGGCCAAATTTAATCACATGAAAATATATATCTGAAAATACAGCTCTTAATCCCTATTCTTATTTATAACAATATAGATCTATATGATTTTATTTTAAATACCTAGAAGTAACACGGAATGATATGTATTGTTCGTCCTTGGTTGAACATCTTAGAGCCTAGTATTTGGATTTGATATGACTATGATAATGCTTCAACATGCTTAAGGAGTTTTTTTTTCATTTTCACTCAATTCACTCGCTCACTTTCATTCATACATTTTTATTACAACACATTGACAGATACATCCATAAAACGAATTCAAAAGGAACCAAAATGGAAAAAATGTATTTACAAAAATTGCTACAACTTTATGTACAATAATTACAGAAAAGGGGTTGAAAATCATCAAAACCAGTTCTTATGAAAAAGTAAGTAATGTTGTTTTGGAATATGACTTCTCAATGCTACAGTACTCCTACTTTTTACCTTATCTTTAGCTTCCTAAAATATTTTTCATTTGATCACCATTATTATTATTAAGATTTTAATGACTTCATTTGCCTTTGTGGTTAAAAACATTGGAACTGGAAATTTAATGGCGAACGTTGGGATAAGATTCAACAGCGTTTTGTTAATTTCAGTGAATATTTTCCTTTGGTGTAATTTTCTAACATGCTGGTTGCTTGGTGTTCTCCAACCCCTTTATTTGTTGTCGTGAATGTTATAAGGATTACACCCATATAACATTATAACAAGAAGTTTGGGCGAATAAGGAGGAGTTATATCACAAGGTATACATACTCATAAATGTGTATATTCAACGTATCCTTTCACCTCGAAACAAATAAAATGATCAACTTTACAAAACTATTCAACAAGGAGCCAATGGCCGGGGAAACTTATACATAAGCAATAGTGACAGTTTGGTAACGGTGGTTGGTACATCACAGAATTTATGTGCATTCACTCTCCCAGTCATATTGTACGTATACTAACAAAACATTCACGTCACATTCATAGAAAAACTAAACTGCAGTTGGTACACTGCACAACGTACCTAATATTTAGGTGCTCGTAACGCAATCCTTTACTCTAGTTAGACGTCATCATCTAACAACTAGATCATTAGAAATCACAATAAAGTTTTAACGGTAACTGAAGTTAAATAATCTATACAACAAATACTATTTTTCAATTATTTATAATAGCTTCGAAAAATTGGAAAATTAAAAAACAAAACGAGGTTTCAATTTTGGAATGTTGCATTAAGAGTAAAATTAATGAAATTTTTACATCGTGGTGTTTGAAAATAAAGTCGAGTTCTACTTTATTTGTCTTGATAGCGTAAGGGGGCTGGAATAGTCAGTCATACACTTATTGGAACCCAGACCTGAAAGGATTCCTATCGGCTTCAGGTTCAGGCCGTTTGAAGGGGTTGACCCCAGCAGTGCCCTGTGGCAGTTGATCGTGACCTTGCGGTTGGTAGCCCTGAGAGCTTTGATAACCTGCCTGATAACCTTGCTGGGGAGCCGTTTGATTCTGTTGGTAACCTTGTTGGAAAACCTGCTGAGGTTGAGCTTGATATCGGTACGACTGCTGTGGGGCTTGTTGCGAATATGTTTGTGCTGGCGGTTGCGGCTGGTATGATTGGGATTGTGGTTGAGGGGCTTGAGGTAGTTGGCGCACGAGTGGTTGTTGCTGGTAAGAAGATTGTTCTTGGTATTGATAACCGTCCGCTCTCTGGTCTATATTGGTTTCCTCAGTCTGCCCAGCCGTTTTGTACTCGAGATGATTTTGAACGTCTTGGTCTACAGGTTTTTGGTCCTGCATCGTATAAGTCTGGTACTGTTTGTCAGGTGGGTCTGACATCAAAATGTTTGCTTCGTTTTCGAACGGTTTGAAATCATAAATGTTCCGAAGGTACATTAATACAGGAGCATAGAGGAGATTTGAGAAAGCAATGCCAAAATTTAAAGCAGTGAATCCTATAGCCTCTACTACCCCTCCTGCAATTATCGGCCCTATTGCATACGCAAGTGAATAGGAAATATCAGCTATCGCATATATACTTCCATAAACCGATACATACCGGACATCAACGAGGTATCCGAGAGTGGGTAGCAATGCTGTATCTATGAGAGCAATTCCAAAACATATACCGCAGATTGGAATCATCAACATTTGATAGGAAGTAGAGAACGGGATGATGAAGCAACAGAGGCCTTCAAGAGCTAATCCACCAGCCGCCATTAGCCACTGGTGTTGCGGATATTTCCTGGCCATTTTGACAGTGAGAACTACTCCAAATACGTGAGGGAAGAACGCTGGAAGCCATATCATACCGATCTTCCAGTTGTCCGTGGTTAGGTTGTCTTCCATCCATAATGAAATGGTCGGTTCGAGGAATGCTAATGCAACGTTTGACATCATTAATGCTCCTGCGCAAACTGCAATGTACGGATCGATGAATAGCCTCCAAATCGGAACAGTATTTTGCTGTTCTTCCAATGTTCGTCGCTCTTTGAATATTTCCCTAAAGTTTTCAATCGGTTTCATGACGAGAAGTAGCATGAAGCCATCCAGTAGAGACACAAATGCTAGAATGAGAAATGGCACTTCTTTCCCTGCAAACTGGTATAACGCTCCTCCGAAAGGAGGTGCTACCAGACATCCAAAGCTAATGAATGCCAGGGCGATTCCTAAAGCTTTTGAGCGTTCGTTTTCTTCTGTGAACCTGTCAGCTATCATTGCCAGACCAGAAGTATCAGCGAATGCCGAGCCGACTCCTTGAAGACTTCTGGCGAAAAACAGAACGCTGTAACTCCCTCCACAAGCGAAAACCGCTGTTGACAGAAACATGATGCACAAACCAATCATCATTGGAATATCGTATCCAATTCTGTCTATGAGTGCTCCGGAGAATGGGTTGACCATAAGCTGGACGATGGCTTTAGAGGCAAACAGAATTCCAGTAGCGCTATCCTGGCCGTGATGATCTCTATGCATGGGCGCTCCTCCAGATGGTAGGGTAATGTTTTCATGTCCCCATGCTCCAATGTATCTCAAATAATCCGGAATGATGGGAACGATCACCATATACAGCATGTTGTCCAATAGCAAAGCTATCGATACTATCACGAGAATGAGCTTCCGCTGAGCCTTGGGCTCCTGTAGTCTCTCCCATACTATGTCCTTCACCTCCCCCACTTCAAGATTCACGACCGGTACGGTCAATCTGCTCACCCTATTCCAGCACCCTTTCAGCAGATTTGGATCTGCTGACGCCATCTTGTCTTTAAAGCCTTATCTATATAAATTAACAACTTCTTAAAACTATAATGCGACTGAACGTGACGTCCATGATGTACTCATCTGGTCTTCTTCAAACTATCCCAGCGGCTTCTCATCACGAACGCCATCCCACGGGGCCGGCAAGCATGATCACAAACCTTTAAAAGATACAAAACAACGGAATTAATTTAAAGGCCAATTCCATGATAAGTTTTGGCATTGATTTCCATTATTGCTTCTTTTTTCCAATCCGATTCAAAGAATGTAATTTTTTCACAATCCGATTTTGTTTGTATCCCATCAAAGGTGTGAGATCATAAGTTTTTTTAAATATAAAAAAGGGACAACATCTTCTCACGACGTTGTTACACTGAAGTGTAACAACGTTTTGAGTAGATATTGATGCGTAGACAAACATTTCTTCTTCTCAGTTGACATAAGTGCAGACATCAACTGGAGCCACGTTAGATAAAAAGTCATAATGAAATACAATGCTTCAACTTATCTTATGATGATGTTAACATTAACCAACTCCTACCAACTGCTCTGGTTGAGGACAGTGAGTGTTCGTTTTCGATAAACAATTAAATGCATTTATAAATAACCAAAATATGTCTTAATTCGTGATTTGTTTTGTCAACACAGGCCACAACATGCACCAGCACGACAATAACTCGTCGTAAAGTTGACCCATGAACACTTTTCCTCGACATAAATGCGCGGGATTAAATGTCTCATGGCGACCAGGATACAAAAATGCAGTGATTGTTAAAATCATTGTCTTTCAATGTACTCTCAAAGATAATATCTTAATTGGATCATTTGCTGGGGATTGCTCATCATGCATTTAGTTCAATGGTGGAATGAATGGAGTTTATTAGTTGTTTTTCTTTGGTAGTCCTAATGGAAGGTTCATTGTCAGGTGTATTATAAATAGGTCCTTCGGCGACAATCGGGACCTAACAGGCTCTTAGGCGTATCGGTTGTTTTCCGGGTGTGGTGGATGTTCGTGTTTAACTGTAAAGATCGTTATTCTGAAGAAGTTTCACAACAACTACAGACCCAACTTCAAATACTCGGACAGTGGTGCACCAAGTGGAAAATCAAAATTAACCCCAGTAAGTCTTGTGCCGTATCGTATACCTACAAACGCCGTTTCACAGAACCAACTCTCTTTTACGACCAACAACCTGTCCCTAACGAGTCTCACCACAAATATTTAGGTGTGATACTGGACCAACGACTCAGGTTCCAGCGTCACATCACCGATCTACGAGGTCGCCTAAGAACCCGTACCAACCAGCTCTACAATCTACTGAACAGCACCTCAGTATCCCTCCAGAACAAGGTCATCATTTATAAAACAATAATTCAACCGATATGGTCATATGCAGCAAGCATCTGGGGAACATGTTCAAGGTCGCAATTCATGCGCATAGAACAATTAACAAACCGCATCCTCCAAAAACACATTGTTCACGCTCATCCCTTTGTGAGGAACGAAACAATTTATCGCACATTAATACCCCACACGAGGTCCTCCAGAACGAAATGGCCAAATTTGTCCACCTTAATGAAGGACACTTCAACTCCCTCGTCGCTGAAGGCTTTCAACCCCCTCCACTTCGTCGCCTTACCCGCCCAAAGCACATTCGAGACTTCATCGAAAGGTAGACCCGTGACACTTTCCCACTAATCTGTGTAAATGTAGAAAGTGACAATAATGCATATTAACTCATACAAATGTCAAACAATTTTTCGCTAACGCTCGACCACCATGTTGGTCGCATGCAGAAGTATGTATTTATTTACGTGCCTACACTGTCCAATGAGGTATATTATTATTTTTTTATAATAGTCTCAACCAAATAAAGAGATTTAAAAAAAAAAAAAAAAAGATCGTTATTCTCAATTTAGCTTTTCCGAACTCTCCAAATCCTACGGCTACATAATATGGCATTTGTCGTCACTTCGTTGAACCATAGTAGATGCATAATCAATTCAGAAATACTGAGGTGATTCTTTTAGAGAGTCTGGAATAAAATACCATCCAGTTTACATAAGATCCATTTTGATTTTCTCCATCGTACATAAGTATTCAATTACATCGATGTTTGACAGTCTTCCGTACTCCAATACATTTAAATCTGGCTCTGACAACATTATCCTTTTTCGCTAACGGTTATTCGGCCGTTCCAACCTTCTTACTGCTAAGCTCTTCTCCGTCAGATGAAGATCCTTCCTTTTGGGGTTACCGAAAAATTGCCAGTATTGTCCCTCCCTCTTCATCTTTTGGCCGAGGAATTGCAAGTGAACACTCAGTTACAAGGCTTCCAGGTCTTAATCCCAAGTTTAACTGTACCAATCACTTTTCCTTCTGCGTTTCAGGGAGTGAAATTACTCCCCTCGTGGTCACCACTACTTTCTTCGAATTATGAAGGATTAAACGTTATACATTTAATGATGTAATTTATAAATATTCCAATAAATCGTTGGATGGTCTCATAATGTTTTAGTTGTTGCAGCTGGTGTTGATGTTCAATATTCAATTCGTTCCAATTGTGGATGATTGCGAAATCCTCACATATTTGCAAACCTTCTTGTTGGGTTGGAATAAGGTATAAAAGTGAATGTGGTGGTTGTAGTAGAAGTTGTTAGTCCCCAATCCTCAAGGTTAGTTGTGATCGAAGGGGTTGGCGTGATTTCCCCGAGGCAGTATAAGGGCTCGGTGCTAACCTCCAAGAACTCCCTTCGGTTCTCTACCGTGCCTCCGCCTGACTTATCTAGCGATCAATGTCCGGTTCGCGTGCCCTATCTCAACTCGTAGGACTCAATGGAACTTTGCTGAAGAGAGGTTTCCCACACAATGCACGACCGAAGCATTACCGTTTCAGAGGCTGCCGGACCAGCACGTAGCATCACCAAAAGATTCAACACACTTGCTTTTCACAAGTTCCTTCATATCTACAGAACCCACTTTTGGATGCATCCAAATATTCCTCCTACTATGAAGTGTCAATTTTCCAAAACCATATCTTCAAAGCCTATTTTTTACTTTTTCAAGTTCAAGATCATTCATTCGTACATCTGTGAGTCATCAGATCACCAAAGACTCATAGGTATCTAAGAATTGCTTGTCATGTGGCCGCAGGTCTGTGCCAATCCCACTAATGATTCGTCAATATAGAAGATAGCAATAGAAAAGAAGTTTAGACAAATAGTTTGCAACAGTACTTATTTATTGAAAGAGGTAGTCCCCTAAAACCCAGAATCCTACTAATAATGGAGTAAGTAAGAAGAAAATCAAGGATTTGTATTAAATAAAATATCATTCAACAAATATATCAAGATGTTGAAAGGATATGTTTCTGACAGTTGGAGGGAACGTAATTCAAATATAAATACCGCAGTGACCTGGATATCTCGATTTGAAGTGAAACTTGATGAATACCTACATCAGGGGTTGTATTTCAACCCACAACTGGGTGGAGGTAGATAATTTAGAGAAGTAGGAGATTTTAATTACTAATAGAACTTGGAAAAATGAAAATAAGGATAACCGTTGAATTAGAAGGAATAAGTCTTTAGCTCTACATGAAATATATTGGTAACAGTAGTAAAAGAGAGTAAATTACATTTGGGAAACGGTGGATATAATTTGAGACCCCCTTGAAGTATTTGCTCACTAATTCCCGTGTGAGTGTCAACAATATCCAGGACCAATCTCTTCACCGCGTCCTCCACTCTGTGCTTTCCTCGGGACCTACCGTCCGTCAAGTGCCAATTCCTGGAGGATCCCCTTTGGGGTTCTCTTTAAGGATTGCCAGTTCAATTTGTCTGTTTCAGTGGTTTCTCTTTCTCTCTGTGTTACTCTAAGGATTTCCTTGGCTATTCGCTCCTGACGAGTGACTGCCGTATCGCAACAACACATGCCACAGGCTGGAATGAAACAGGCTTTTAATGATAGCAGATGTCAAAATTCGATTTTTAACTAACATAACCTATCACCTATGATCTTTTTATGGTGAAAGACGGTGGAATATTTATTATTTTGGAATATTTTTAAAAATCAGTAAAACATTTTGGTAGGTTTCTTCACTCGTTATTGTTTGCCAAGTGTGGTTTGGAAAAATGAAAATGATTATAACTCTTATAAAACCAATCATAGTTATTCCCAGGTACTGAAGGCATTACAAATTATTGCAGACGCCAATTAGTTACCATATTGGACTCGTTACCTTATTCCGAGCAATGCCTGTAGTCGCTATGATTAATTGCCAGTGGGGGGTCACTGGAAGTTGATCCACATCGATAATGAAGTTAGGGGAAGAAGGGGCATGACGATGTCCTGGGGGTCGTTAAGGTAAAGTAGTGGGGGTTAAGGTAAGCTGATAGGTTTAATTTGCTTTGTTGTTATTTGGGGTTGGCGGTATCGTGGGAAGGCACAAACTCAGTTCCGCAACCGCCCATCACAGACGTTTACCTTTAGGTGGGATCGAGGCTACGGTAACGGGGGGAACCTGTGTCTCGAGGGGTTGGAACCGGAGCTTTTCCTTCCCCCTAACGTCAATTTTCCCTTGGGAGATTCCTTCCATCCATTACTTTCCCGTCCCTGTTTCTTCCTTCCTCGTTCTCTCCTTAAAGAGCCGAGAGGAAAACCCATTGTCGATGTCACAATGCATCAACATCATGATGATATATTTGTTGGAAAATCCTCGCCTTCCTCGGTTTTCGATTCCCTCATCTAGAACCATCTCTGAACACCGCTAGGAGTAGGTACATGTGTTCCTTTCAAGCCATTTGTGGTATACACCTGTCCATGTTGTAGCATGAAAACTTTCCGTAATTCAGCGGCTGTGGCTCCTGCAGAGAAATCGGCTGATTTAACTCTGCAATGCCACCTTTAGCGGGAAGTACTGCGATCGGATGGCGTCGAACTGCTTATCAACATTGTGATGAAAGAGAATATTCTTCTTTCTTGCTGTTTCGTTCAGTCCACCAAAAAAATGTTTGCCATTTTGAAGTGAATACTGTTAATTTCGTTGGAGCCCAGGAAGACGAGTAGGTACGCAATTCAACCTCCAGACAGGGCAGCGAATTATACAAAATTTCCCGTGCCTCACCTTTTCAGGCGTTGAGCAAAGAAATAGAAGCCTACCGACTAAGAAGGAAGAGTAGTCGTCCCTTCCCTCCTGTCCCGATCTGGACAACCCGTTTTTTCCCCCGATATCGACAGTCGATAATCGACTTAATTTTATAAAAATTTTATAATTGTTTTAATTTTATTCCACGGACGTTGAAAATTGTAGGATCGTGTTTCACTTCATAAGTTTCATTAAAGTAAGCAAGTTTTACTATACCTGTGAAGTCTCTGAATTGGTTTTATTTGTTATTCGTGTTATAAAGTGCCCATTGAAAAGATCCGTTATTTTATTCATTTCAAATTCGAGTTTTTGTTTTTTTTGTTTTCTGTTTGTGGGTTCACCCCCACGTTCTACCGGCACCATTTGTATAATACAATACTATCCATCCGGTTTAGATATCAATAATTCAAGGCACAGATTTTCTTATTTACAATTTACTTCGTCACTCCTTTTCAACCTAGGATTGTAGAGTTTTTGCACAGGAAAGACCAACCCTTTTCTTCAGCCCGAGCTTTTACTTGACCCTATGGAACTTCCCGGGATTTAAAGTTCTACCTCATTTTCTTCTACCGCAAGGAAAGAGCCGTCGTTATTGCCTGGTGAATTTGAGACCTTCACACGTTATTACCATCATCCGTGGGCAAGCACGCCGTCATCCCTTATGTTATTGCTTGGGTACTCGACGAGAGGAGGGTTACCGATTCTTAATGGTGCCTCTAAATATCTTGGTTCTACTTTAGAAACAAGTAAAACGAACCTACTGGTCTCCGGGCTCCAGTTGAATTTTTAGACTAACATCATCGGTCAGAATATCCAGTTTCCATGTGCGTCACCCATCTTTGGAGGATGAGTATGCTCCTTGTATCAGGGACTGGCTTATAAAGAAATGGTAGGGGAGAGCAACCGGATTCCACCTTTGTTGT
Source organism: Stenodema calcarata (assembly GCA_963920205.1). Taxonomy (NCBI): domain Eukaryota; kingdom Metazoa; phylum Arthropoda; class Insecta; order Hemiptera; family Miridae; genus Stenodema; species Stenodema calcarata. Next base: position 7,399,666 of record OY986051.1, on the reverse strand, counting down.
TCTTATATGAATTAGATGTGAAGCCCCGAAAGAAGTAATCCTATTAGTTGAAAGGTAGAGGTCGTCATCCCCGATGTTATTGTTAGGGTTCTCGGCGAGCGGAGAGTTATGAATTCTTAAACATCATCGGAAGGGGAGCAACGGCTAAGGCAATATTTACCAACGACCCCCTTTCGCAGGCCGTACCCAATATTTGCCGTCCTACCAACACGTGTCCTCCACCTCTTCTTCCGTTTTCACCATCGAAAGAAGTCTTCTTCGCTTTGGCACTTACCGATATTGTGCTCTTAGTTGGATAGCAACCGGCAGAAGAATTGGAAGACAATTGAGGGCCATCGGTAGGAGAATCCTCATCAATACTGCCGAGGAAGAAAACATGATTTTTTGGTGGAAAGTGTAGCCTGTGTGTAGTGTGTTTCTCAGATGAACCTCTGGTAAGAATTACGGTACGTACTCTAAAATATTGAATTGTTAAGGTTCGGTATTCACCAAAGTAGTAGGTAAGCAAGTATTCGCCACGTCTCCGCTTAAAGCTTACAACCATGTCCATGACGTAATTGGCACAATCTGTTAATAATTAACAGTAGAGAATCTTGAATTGGGTATGGAAAATCTTGAATTTGGTTTGCCATAATAGAATATTTGGGATTCGCCAGTGTTTCCTCAGATCTCTATCTGTTTTCTTCAGATTTCTATCGCCTTTTGTTTTGTATTGAATTTATTTTTTAATTCACTCTGTATTTTATATTCTCGGGTATCATTAAACCACTCACCTCCTTAAAGTTCGCAAATTCTTACTTATTTAATTTATATAAAAAATAGTTCATGAACCACCAATCACCCTAAGAACTGCATCAATCAGTTTTAAAACCACGGTTGCCAAGTCAGCGATTTTCCCCATAGATTTAAGGTTTTTTATTTTCGCTGACAGGGATTTTTTGGGGGGAAGGAATCTAAAGGGATTTTCTTTAGGGTTATTCTTTCCTAGTCAGGGGTTTTTCAGGGGTTTTTTTTTAGAAGGTTAATTTCACTGATGAATCGAAGGTAGCGAACTGAAACCCCGGGTTTTAGTGTTGTTAATCATAGGACATTGGAAGAGGGTCGCTAGTTCCAACTTGCCCTCGAAGCGGAAGAGGGGATCACATGTGCTCAGTTACAGCCAACAGAGGAGATATTGTGCTCATCGAACAGAGCCTACATCTTATGTACGTTCATATTTCCAAAGACACTGAGGCAGGGATTTTTTGGGGGTAAGGAATGTATAGGGTTTTTCTTTAGGGTTATTTTCTCTTATTCATGGTGTTTTGAGCATTGGCCAGGGGGTTTTGAGGAAAAACGGTTGGCAACCGTGTTTCAAACAGGGCTTTTGTCTGCTGTCTTGTCAAGAGTGACAGAAGTTTGCTGTGAAGTGTGAATTCAGTTGTGAACAGCAGTAGTTGTTAGTTAACATGATGTCTGCTTTCTACTCGTTTTGGAGACATGAAAACGTAATGAAAATTAGTAGTACAAGAGGTAGTAAGGTGTTACAAATAAATGACCTCCACGATTTAACCACCGCCAGTCCTAAGCCTACTCTCGATTGGTGGTTTTTCAATGAATGACTGAACAAAGAAAAAAACCCTACGAGAAAGAAATTTCTTCAGGGGCGCTCATCAAAGAAATTCCCAATCATTGAGACGTGCCTCAAAGTTGTCTTTTTTCAAACTTGGGGGATGTTTAAGAAGTGGATTGGACGCCGGGGAAAAAGCCTTCGTAGAAGGAAAAACGAAAAGGGATTCGTCGTGGAAGGTGAGATCAGTCAATGGTTGGAAGGAAGGGACGTAAAGAAGACAAAATAACAAAGTAGCGCCAGGGGGTCCCTCGTCCACCCCTCACGCAAACCCCCACAGCCAGAGGGCGAGCTTTGTGCACTGCCTCCGTAATTGGGTTTCTCTTCTGTCAATGACATCCAAGCTTCAAAACCCCTGCCCTTCTCTACTCAGACTTCTCTTTTTGTTTGCTTTTGTTACTTCCCGGCAATTGTCGGGAATGTCCTCCCACCCCCTTCCACCGTTCAGTGCTTGTTTTAAAGTTCTAATCGTTTTGCCACACCGGCCACGAGAATTCGCGTCTGGGCTCGTATGCTTAGAGGCAATCGATGATGTACAATTGCGCAGCATGAGGGCTGATATTGGTTCTCACAGAAACGAGAATCACTACATTGTCCAACTGATTAGTTTAGTAATTGACTCGGGTATGTGGTTACATCGCGTTAAGGGAGCAGAGTTGGTCACTTGAGAGTCCATTTGATATAACTCCCAACCTTGATACACGAGACGTTGATTTTGAAGGAGTGATGTTGGGAGTATCGAGGGTTGGTCCTAATAAAACAATTTTTCTAGGCCGACGTTTTGCAATAAATGTACTGCATCTTCAGGGCAATGTGATGTGAAGCTCTAGTAGATGTCTGTCCAAATTGAAGATGTAGTTGTCTGAATAATCCTTCCTCTGCATTCTGACGTTGATTCATTTCCTCCATGTTGTGTAATTAGGTTAAAGGTTCTTGACCACTGGTATTCAAAGGGTTGGCAATGAAGATGCAATACATTTATTGCGAAACGTCGGCCTAGAAAATTGTTTTATTTGGACCAACCCTCAATACTCCCAGCATCACTCCTCAGAATACCAGTAGTCAAGAACCTTTAACCTAATTACACAACATGGAGGAAATGAATCAACGTCAGAATGCAGAGGAAGGATTATTCAGACAACTACATCGTCAATTTGGACAGACAGCCACTAGAGCTTCACATCACATTGTCCTGAAGATGCAATACATTTATTGCGAAACGTCGGCCTAGAAAAATTGTTTTATTTGGACCAACCCTCGATACTCCCAACATCACTCCTTAGAATACCAGTGGTCAAGAACCTTTAACCTAATTGATTTTGAACTCCCACTATAATGAACAAAGAGCCAAAAAGCTGATGCTGCGCTCGATCAGGAATTACCTAACTACCGTTTTACTTACTGTGGTCCGACTAGAGCCACAGCCTCGAACCATCAATTTTTCCTAACTTCTATGGAACCTCCAGACTGTGTTACATACCTATTGCAACAATATTCAACCTAATAAGTCTTTCGATAGGTTGTGACAAACCTGTTTCTATGAAAACCACCTAGGTAAGGTTATTTACTACTATACCATGGATATTTCCATTTCGCCTCAAACTCTGACAAAAGCATTACACAGAAAAAAGAAAAATATAGTAAGGATTTGACTTTAGCGTAAAATTGCAGAGGAATTCGTTACATGAACCCTTGCGCGCTCAGTGGTGAGGGAAAGAGTTGAACTCAAATTAATTTGCAGAGAATATTTACTTTTACAAGGAGTCATATTTCACATTTTACGAGTATAATGACCGGCTATTAGTCGAATACAACCCCATAAATACGGAACAGATAGCGGTAAAATTATGAGGGGGGGATCCTCCGGGGAATAGTAATTTCCGGGCCATTATTGAGATATCTTGATACCCTCGCAACTTGATATTTTTGTAGCTTGCTTCGAATTTCTGAGATTACAAACCATTCCTACAAATTATCTCATTTTGAAGATATCTATAAATCTATGTAGGTACGAGTATTTGTCTCAATGTATCTTGTAGGTACAATTGAATATTATAATTTGATAATTTCTCGTTGATGCCAGGTAACATTCAGAGATGATTTGATCATTAATTCGGTTTGTGAAATTAAGGAGGAGGTCATCATTTCAGGGTCGTAATTGTACGATTTTGTGTATTTGTATGATTTTTGTGATTGTGTATTTCAATAATCTAAAATATGGTTCAAGCATCCATTCACCTATTCAGATATACTGTTATGATACAACTAGGACAGGTAAACCATGTTCAACCTAGTACCTAAACCATGTTCAACCTACGTTATGTTCATTTTCAGGATCCGTATTAATTAGGGTATAATAAAACCGAATTCCTCTAATACCATTATATGCTGAGAAATAGTCGGGAATTTGGCTCCCAAGTCTTATCGAGGATTTCCCACGGCCACCTCAACATATAGCACGTAGTATTGTGTAGTATATAGCATATAGCATAATATGTTATATAGTATACAGCACGTAGTATTGTGTCAATACATTTACCTCCACAATTAAACATTATAAAATTAAACAATAGTGTCGGCTAATCTTTCACCCGAGCAAGTGTTCTATTAGTTGAGTTTTTCAGCCTTGGGGCCTCAGGAAAGAGGCTCAGTGTTCATTAAGCTACCCAGGACTCATAAAGCTGGGCGATGAAGGCAGTTAATTCTGAAGGCAATCACCAGGGGCTTTCTACATTAATACCGCACGTAGACGCTCTCAAACAAAGGTAATATAAACTAACCGACCATTATGAAGTTAATTCCGCCTCTACGAGTACCTCACGCACGTAACATTTATACCACATCCCCTCCACTCACGAAATTCGGTACGCACTTCTGTCATTCTTCATCGTCGATCGTATTCATAGCTCTTTCGTTATGATTATTTTAGTGAACTTTCTGAATGTTCACAGCAAATTTTGCTCTATGTCGGTTCATACTATTTTAATTATTGGGATACTAAATGGTTTTCTATCTGGCCTGTATGTTCTACACATTGAATAGTTACTGACTGATCAGAATTATTTCATATCGCTAATTAAAATCTGCGGGCTTATTCCAAGATTATACGCCCTGTCAACAAAAGAACGAGTAACAGAGACAGAGGGTTCTTTTCTTGGTTCGACAGCCTTCTTTATCGATATGTTAAATAAATAATCGATTTTCTCAAGGTTAGGGCTCTATGTCTCTGATAGACCTAAACGCGGAGAAGAAGATATAAATGTACATATGTATTGAATTTCACCAACCTCTTTCAATATAACCTTCATAAAAGTTTGTAAAGAGAATAGATACACTGAATATAAATGTACCCAGCAGTACACGAATACAATTTTTCTCGAATTTCCCAGTTACATCTCCTATTGTCATACCGGTACGGGGCAACCCCTTTATAGACACCCAGAGTTGCGAGAAATGTGCGAGTGAAAACTCAAAGCGGGCGGGTATAAAAGTATAAATAATAAAGTATAAATAAGTATGAAAAGTGAAGGGAATGTTGAGAAATGTGCGAGTAGCAACCAATAAAGGTGCCTACGGTGGTACAAATATGTAAAGGTGATCCTTTATGTTAGAAACGATACTATTTTATATTTGATCGATGATTCCATACTATTGTATTTCATTTTAACATGGAACATGTTTTAGGATTCACCTAACTGGCTGAAACCGTCCGTCAGTTTGTTACGTTAATCTATTTCTATGCTAATCACTAGAGGGCGGATTTGTACACAAATGCATATTTTCTCCCTCGCCGAATTTGGAAGAAATACCAGTGATCTGCCCGTTTCACGTCCTTCGGTTTTCAAAAACACCCATTTTATTTTGCACAAAATTGCATATTTTGAAGGTTAGCGCATAAAATATTCGATATTAGCATAATATTATTATGACGAGGGTGAAGTGGCAACACGGCCTACCTCAAATGGGGCTGAACAACACGGCCCACCTGAGATAGGACTGGTCAACATGGCCTAACTCAAATAGTACAGAATAACATGGCCTAACTGACATTTTTGGGCATGTTGACTTTTTTTATTCAGCGGGATTCAACTTAAAATTCATTAAAATTATTCATCATCCCTTAAGTTGTATGTACAGTATATTGGCACCCGGAAGTGTCTATAGTTGCAAAAAGTCACGTATATGTTCCCAAATTTTAGAAATAGGTAAACAGTTTTTTGAGTCTCCTGTAAATTTGTAAAAAAAACCGTTACTTGTACAGCACCATTTGAGGTAGGCCATGTTGACCAGCCATATCTCAGGTAGGTCGTGTTGTTTAGCCCCACTTGAGGTAGGCCTTGTTGCCACTTCACCCGCGATTATCCACTAGATGCATTCAATTGCATATTTTGCCTACCTAGCAGCCACTTGTTTTGAGGGTAAATATGCAGCATGGCTTAAATTTCAAATCAAACCGAAAAGTTCAATTTTCCTCCAGAAGTGTTTTCTTAAGAGAATGAAGGAGCTGTGTAGGTAGCAACCACAAGCTACCTATCTCCCTATGTAGATGCGGGAAAGGGATGCCTACGTCCTTCATAGGAAGTGGAGGCACGCAACGGTTGAAAACATGAAGATGGTTATTGTGACTATTTCTTAGCCGGAGGGGATTGTGATGAATGGTTTGCTGAGTCCCCCTGCAACCCGGGGAGGTTAGGCAATGTCGCCCACCCAAACGGTGGAATCAAAAACACGGGAAGCAAGAGAAACAACTTAGCAAACCATTACAGGATGAAGATAAAGGCTGAACAGTGAAATGAACCGCAGTCGAAGGTCTTAAGGCCAAAATTAAATTTATTTACCTACCTACAGTTAAATGCATATTTTTCAAGAAGGGTTTATATTTATTGTTTTTACAAAGTTTAATTTCGTTTCAATTTATTTTATCAAAAGATGTTGGTTGTGTCAACATTATTCGTCTTAAAAGTGTATGACATACACACATTGTGTTTTAATCAAATTTAATAGTTCCTATTTGAGTGTTATTCTATTATTCCATGAAACGTTTTTTAAATGAAGCAATTTTTAGTGTGAAAAAGAAGAAATGAACGACTTAATGGATATTTTGAGTGAAATAAATAAAATACTTTTTTTTTCAGTGGTTCTGGTTTGCATTTTGGTTTATTATCTTCGATAATGAACCATTGGAATCGCCCAAAGAAAAAGATTTTTTAACCCCCCCTCAAAATTTGTTGGTTTACGTTTCAAGACACGTAGATTCAGAATATCGAATAAAAAAAAATCCGTCCGTCCGCCGTACGCCGTACGCCGTCCCCCGTACGCCGTCCGCCGTCCACGCCGTTTTGCCCAGTTAGCGTTGAGCTAAAATTACGAAATTTGGTTTCTGGGTTTGGACCAGCCCCACAATGATCCTCGAAACTTTTCATAACCCTAGGTCAAGGGGAAGGGGTTCAAAACGAAATTTAAAATTTCGACAATGTCATATCTCCAAATATTTAACTGAACCGTGCAATGTTTAGTTCACTTTTGAATGACCTGAAAAATTACGAATCTTTTAAGACCAATTGGATTTTTGTGCGACCAGCTGTTCGTTCACAGTGAGCGCGCAAAGGTTTAGGAAAAACACAAAACATTCGCGCCGAAAACGGCCGTTATGTGACCCAACCACCAAACGCCCAGAATAAAACTACCTTTTTTCATCTTCCCGGTAAACTACAGTCTAGAAATTTTAACCGTGAGTCGGGGATAGACCACATTGCAATATTTACTCGGTTTCTCATCTGTAAAATTGTTTAAATAATACCTTTTTGTAATAATACAAATTAAATTTTGATGATGAGCTATTGACTTGAAATTTTAAAAATAGGTCAGAACTGGATCACAATGCAATATTCACTCGGTTTCTTGTCTGTAAAATTGTTTAAATAATACCTATTTGTTTAAACAAATTAAATGTTGATGATGAGCTAGATACTTGAAATTTTAAATATAGGTCTGAAATGGATGACATTTCATTATTCACTCGGTTTGTATGACATGGTATGAGTATGGTATGGTATATTATTGTATGTATGATTTGGTATAATACAGTATGGTATGATAGGAAAGAAATTCGTATGGTATGGTATGAGTACGGTGAGAATATGGTATGGTGCCGATTTGCAATACAGTCTGGTATAGACAGAAGGGTGATCTGCACAAGGAAGATAATAAACCGTTGTGTCAAGAATTTGCAGAGTTTTTTATTTGTCACCAATGAAACTTGGGTAAAAGAGATGCTGATTCTGATTTTGTTAGTGCATAATTCAGCACATATTTTGGATGTTTTTACTGCATATTTTATAACATAAAACGGGGTTTTTTAGTGCATAAGAATCTGCTCTCTACTAATCACTCAATGAAGCTGTAATTTGGCATGTCGGGAGCTTAGAAGCTTCCTTAGGACTTACACTTTAAGCAGCATAAGGCCGGGATCAGCTGAGTGGCTCCTAAAGCTAATTTCTATGCTGTTCACTCTATGAAACTGTAATTTGGTATGTAGCCTCGTTAGGACATTAACTTGACCTTGCCCAGGCCCCGGATCAGCTGAGGTTCTAAAACACTATCCATGCTGATAGAAATTTAGCCGTAAGTCTCAAAACGAATGGGGAAGGGAGTCCAAAGGGGCCCAACCCCCCTTGGCGAGGCTCGTATTTTTCAACAATGTCGAGAGTAACCTTTAGTTGTTTCATATCATCCCCTGGATTTCGTTATGAAGGCATGTGGTAGAGTGATCCTCAAGTTCCTGGTAAATCAATTGGGAACACGAACTGCGGACTGTCCATCCCTCACGGACACTCTGGGAACTGAAGTTAAAGTCTCTTATAATTTCATTTTATACCTTGTGTATGTACCAGAGTAACTGATATGCCACATGTGGAGTAATTTCATGATTTGATGATGCTGCATCACCCATACTTAATTTGTCTCCCATACTTGTTAAGCCTCACCCTGAGATGAGAAAAAAAAGCGGAAGTACTGATTGGATTGGATGCCGACGACCTAATTAGTATTGCAGACGTTATCGGGTCGGCAGGAGGTTTGTGAACGTGGTTAATGCATCGCTCGAAGGGTTGAAGTTGGTGGGTGAGAACTGTGAAGGCAGGGGGTAGTTGGTTGATGGTGTAACTCAATTACATCCGAACATCCCCTTGGTTGGGGTTATGCTCTGGTCCCCAGACCCATCGCCCTTGTTACGTTGTTACCTAGACCTTAAACCGCGCCTGTAATATTATACCAACACGTTCCCTCATCATAACTTAGTTTTACAACTCCTACTTTGGATTCTAGGGCAATTTTTTCGCCACTAATAAAAGTGTAATTGGTAAAAGGTAATTGTGAAAAGATTGAAAAAATATATACGGTGGTTTTAATTATTTTCTGTAATGGATAACCCTTCCGTCTAGGTAACTGTTCTAACGTTAACGATTATCATGATTGTTTCTCAGCATTATCCTTGAAACAGCCACAACTATACGAAAGGACTGTCTCGTTGCTCTGGAAATAGGTGAACCAGACGTGGGTTGGTCTTCGCGAATTCAGAACATTTCAGGTGTAGGCCAGGATATGAGTGTGAAATATGTAACCAGACCAAACTATGGCAACACATGCCGGTGAAAATTTTTTAAAAGAATGGTAATTCGTATGGTACAGTAAAAAACAAAAACAAAAAAAATAAATAAAAAAATAAAAAAGTGGGGGAGGTGCTGTTTCGAATTTTCTTGAAATCTCGTGGTTTATAATCAAACGAGATAATGAGCGTAATATGCGCATACGCGAAAATGTTCAATAAAGTTTTGTGTTATGACATGGTGAAGTTATTAAGAGCCAAAAAGAGTGATTTTTGTTATTGAAAAAAAATCTATGCTCTATCATTTTACATATAACTATGAAACGGCTGCCTCGATCCAAAGCTATTTCTCATACGGTCTTGAGCGTGAAAATACTCGAATTGGTCCTCGATGTGTCAAGAGAATACCGATTGGTCCATCGTGAAGGACGCTATACCGCAGTCTTAGAAGCCGCCAGTCCCCCGCCATTAAACCTTCTTTATTTCAACATTCCCCTATTAATTTTAATGTATTCGTATAAATTCATGATTCTACTATATTCACATATCAATCGGCTACTAGAATGAAATTGCCACACGTATTGAAGTATTCAGTTATGTTGGAGTTTTAAAATACATAACATAATTGGTGGAGAATATAAAATATTTTGTTTGGTAGAATTAAAATAATGTTCAGATTTAGTTATGGTCATTTTTTCCGCTATCAAAGTTATCTGGAAAAGAAGATGTTATTGGACAAGAACGATGTTATTAGTAACTGGCGAAGTTTGCTCGTTTATTTGGGAAGCTGTTTTAATTGAGAGAAAACTTGATTTTGATGGTTGAATAAGCTTCAAACTAGGATTTTGCGTAATTTGAGGACGATATTGCTGAGGATTCTGAACGTGGGAATTTAGGTTGATTTTCCCCTTTTTTGCCTGCACTCACCGGTCTTTCACTGGAATCAGTAGAATGATTCAATCGGAATATTTAATTTGGAAGGTTTTCTTCATATTAAGGGTAGGTAGGTAGTAAAATTTATTAACAGGATAATTCTAATGCGGTTTTTCGTCACATCTTATCGTATCATCGCTGAGAGTGGTTAGATCGCAAAACATGGAAGAACACTCAGAACCGATGGAAGAAAAATGGAACAGTAGGACGGTTTTGAGGAAGTACGAGGTAGGTGATATACTTTTAAGCTTTTACGTCAATTTGTTCATTTCATAAGGCCAAGATTTTAGGGTAGGACCCTGAGTATAAATAGCGGACTGAAATTGGAACTGTGATACATTTGGGGTAATGTCAACCGGCGGGGGTGTGTTCTGCGGAGGGAGGAACCGACAGGACAGTAATGTGTTATAGTTTGCTCACCCGTGTCAGCTATGGAAGCGGAGAGACGGTTGGCAAGGAAGCCCCGGATGTTCGTGGCTATCCTGGTCGGGGATGAGGTGACCGTTCCCAGAACCCCAGAGATCCGGTCCCTCAGGAACTCCTGACTTCCCGCGCTGTTCTCCGTCGTGACCCGGGTGTTGCTCCTGTTGGGTTGAGACGCCGCCCCTTACTGGCCTAGAACCCGTCGAATCCTCGCGCCGCCTCCGCCGCTCCTTGCGCAAGCCCGTTACCGCCCCCAGCTCCGGATATCCCCTACCGTATCGAACCAGGACTTCACTTGAAGCACTTACGCCCTTCACCCGTAAATATATCATTCTGATCCTAGCCACTACCATTTTGAATTTGGTCGGATTTTATCGTGAATGAGAAAGTAGCTGATAGCCCTACTCTGAAGAGTACGTGAGTGGGCTACTTGGACATTTCCTTTATCTATGAGAATATTTCAACTCATTTTTTGTGCTCAAGTGTCTGCTTTTTTTTTTTTTTTTTTTTTTTTTTTCCCTTTATTGGCTTCGAAATAAACAATCATACAGCCATATACATCAAAATGATTAGTGATAATATTACAATGGATATATTTATTACACTATTTGAAATTACAATGTTACTTTGATAGGTAATGATTACTGTTCTATACTAGAATTCCAACTTTGGTCATGTAATCGTAAAGCATATAATAAATGTTCAGATCGCTTTCTGACAGAATGGAATCAAGGTTGAACGGACGTTTATGGATTTTCTTCAGTATGTTTGCGATAAAAACTTTTCGGCCGACTTCGTGGGTTGGGCATTCCAGTATCAAATGTTCTGATGTCTCTTCAGCGATTGAGCAGTGGCGGCATAGTGGGGAGTGGGAGTTGTCTAATTTGTGGAGGTATGTGTTCGTGTTGCAGTGCCCTATCCTTAGTCTGCTGATCATTCTGTAAAATGATCGCGGCTTTTGCTCCGGCACTGAATGGAACCAAGTCATTTTTGAAGGGGGTGGGAAAAGCGACTTGTATCGATTGCCTGCAGGGTGCGTAGTATGCCATAGTCTCCATCTTTTAACAATATTCCGTCTTATGTGGCGGTTGAGGTCAGACGGAGTGTAGGAGTGAGATGGAGCCGGCTCGGGGAGAGCGGCAGCTCGCCTAGCTTCTCGATCTGCAACTTCGTTGCCCCTTAGTCCCGTGTGGCTTCGTATCCAGCAGAAGGACACTCTCTTCCCTCTTCTTCTCGCTGTGTCGATCTCTTTCGCTATTTTGGCTTCCAATAAGGTGAGTCTGGATAGTTTGAAACTGGCGAACTTGGAGGTGATGCTTTTGAAGTCGGTTAGTATGACAACTTTTGAGAAGTCACTATTCAGGCTGTTTGTGTATTTTAACGCCTGGTAGACCGCTAGGCACTCAGCCGAATAAATAGAGGCGTAGCTCCACAAGCTGAACGTGCGAGTCACCTCATTTGTGATATCGTAGAAGGCACAGCCTGCCTGATCATCATAAAGTGAGCCATCTGTAAAGATAAACAGACCGCCAGGCCATCTCTCAGAGGCATATTCGAGGAATTGCTGCGGGGAATCGCGAGCGCCGGTATAAATGTTGTTAGGTAGGTTGTGCACTTCAATCGGTTTCATGTACAATGAATAACTGATAGTGTAGCAGAAGGGGACGTTTGATATTTCTATCCACTGCAGTAGGCTGCTTAAGTCTGTGAAGCTGTCGCAAGCTAATGGTGACGGCTTCTTCCTCCAGAAACGATGGGTGAGATTGTCAAGAGAGAGTTGGCTGATCTTATGGAAGGAGTCTTGGTTTTTGCTGAAGGTCTTGAGAAGGAAGCGGTCTGACAACATCTGGCGGCGTAGACGTAGCGGGGTTTCCCCAGTTTCCGCTAGTAAAGCGTTGATTGGTGACGATGGGAGTGCTCCTATTGCGATTCTTAGGGCTCTATGTTGTACTCTATCTAATTTCAGGAGTGTCGTCTTTGCTGCAGAACCATAAAATATGCACCCGTAGTCGAATAACGCTCTGATCGTTGATCTGTAGAAAAGTAGTGCAGTTTTGGGATCCGCTCCCCAATTAATTTTTGTAAAAGTAGCGAGTAGATTAAGGTAAGGTTCGGACCTTGCGGCAACCTCATGGACGTGGGTATTCCAGTTTAATCTCTTTGTGAGTACTACCCCCAAGAACTTGACCTGTCGGACAACCTCAAAAGTCAAATTGCCTAGGGAGATGGTATTGTGAAATGGAAGTCGTTGTTTCCTGGAAAAGGCACAAACCACTGATTTCTGCAAGGATATGGTGAGACCCAGTGATAAAAAGAAGTCATTCAGTGAACTTACGGCGTCGTTAAGGAGGTCTGCGCAAGTGTTAGGATCCGCTGCTGTGCAATACAAGCACACGTCATCCGCATATTGAATAATACTCACCCCTACTGGGAGGTAGTCCTCAACGTTGGCCACGTATAGAATATATTGTAGTGTAGACAGAATGGAACCCTGAGGCAATCCCTTCCAAGTCTTCCTAGGTTGCAACAAAGCACCATCACACCAAACATATATGGCCCTCTCACTGATAAGTCGGATCATATTTGAGGCACATGAGGACGGTATGCCAATTGAAATTAGCTGCGAATGAAGGACGGGGAGCATCACGTCGTCGTAAGCAGAGGAGATGTCGAGGAAGAGGCCCAGGGTGGTGCTGTTCTTAGTGAATCCATTAGAGATGTCCGTGACGAGTCTGTTCACTGCGTCTGATGTTGAACGATTTGAACGGAACCCATATTGGCTTGCGGGTAGTCGTTCCCCTGACTCTAACCACCACATGAGGCGGGCTTTGAGCATTCTTTCAAATGTCTTCATGATGCAGGATGCCATGGCAATGGGCCTGAAGGATTTTGCTGTGTTTGGGGGCTTGCCTGGTTTAAGTACAGGTATGATTATGTACTCCCGCCATCCATCAGGGAAATTCCCGCTCTGCCAAAAATGATTGTAGAAAGCTAAAAGTTGCCTTTGATATGGTATCGGTAGGTGTAGGAGAACTACGTATGGTATGCAATCCTTACCTGGACAGGAGCTTGAACGTCGGTTAGCAGCATCTGCGAATTCCTTTAGGGTGAAGGGGACCATGAAGTGGTCATATGTCGAATTTTGTTGAGCCGAGGGTGCGTCCGGTGGGTGAGAGGGAACCCAATCCGGAGTGAGATTAGACAGAAATTCTTCAGTCCATTTACCTTGCTGAACGTGTTTGGCTGGTAATTTGGAGCGTTGGAGGATCCGTATATGCTTCCAGATATGTTTGATAGGGGTAGTTTTGTTGATGGAGTTACAAAATTGTTTAAAAGCTTCCCTCTTCGCATTATTTAGAGTTCTCCTGGCGATAGCTGTTAAACGTTGGGCCTCCTGGAAGGTGAAATAACATGGATTTAGCTTAAATTCACGAATGGCTCGTTTCCTATCACTGACTGCTGAGGCGCAATCGGAGGTCCACCAGTATTTATTCAGTTTGGTTGATCGCCATTTGAGTACGGGGACAGCCTTGTCACAGGCCTCACCTAACAGCTGGACAAAACGGTCGTAGGACATGGAGCCTCCCTGTAGTTGGTATTCGTGTAGGGTTAGAAACTGTCGAAAATCATCCCAATCTGCTTTAGAGAAATTCCATTTCTTATAGGGGGCTATCATGTGAACCACCTCCTCCGAGTCCAGTGTAATCAAGGCAGGGAAGTGATTTGAACCCATAGTATCCCACATAACGTTCCAATCAAGTCTGGCTGCCCAATTTGAATGTATGAAAGCTAGATCAACGGCGGATGAATGACGCTGGTTGATAGAAGGCATCAAAGTGGGTGACCCATCATTCAAAAAAGAGAAACCACACTCTGAAGCCGCCCCAAAGAGATTCGTTCCGTAATGATCAGTGAAGGAGCTTCCAGCAGCTGTGTGATGACAATTGAAATCTCCAACCAACAGGCAGGGGTTAGGGACAGCTTGGAAGAGAGCCTCCCATTGCGCTTTTGTTACGTCGTTCCTAGGAACGTTGTAGATGGATAGTAAGGAGAGTTTCGTGCTGTGATTGATGTAGAGAGTGGCTCCAGTTAGAAAGATTCCGTTAGGCTGGATTGGTATGGATATTGGCTCGTATGTTACTCCGTGTTTGATAAGAAGAGCAGAACCAGCTCGGCCATCGTACCTGTCGTGTCTAAGGAGATGGTATCCTCGGAAACGGTACTCTCTTTCTGGATGGAACCAGGTTTCAGAAACAGCTACTGCAGTAGATGGATTTTCTGATAAGAAATGTTCTAGGCTTGGTCTATTAGCTACTAGAGATCGTGCATTCCATTGCAAGAACGTTGCATTGTTACTATTGGTAGGTTGTGGGATAGTGTTGGTGTTTGTGGGGCTGTTGTTCATACTGAAGTTGGAATGAGTAATTTATTTACTGTAGTGGGATAGATTCTGCTGTAATAAGAGTGATATTGAGCGAGCTAGGGTGTCTCCGGGGTTATTAGAAGGGTCAAAGCTGTGGAACAAGCGTTCAATGTCCTGGGCAGTTTGTTGTATGATGTCTAGTTCTCCCTCAATCTCCATCTCTGGGTTCGATGGGGGGTTGGGACGTTGTAGTGGGTGGGACTGGTTTTTGAGGCGTTGAGCGTGAGGGGGATTCTCCAAAGTCCGTGGGAGGGAGGCATTATAAGTTTGGCTTTCTATGAACCAGTCCTCCTCCGAGGAGAGATTGGTGGGTTTTGCTTGTTTGTCGGGACGTTTATAAGGTAAAGAGCGCTGTGGTCTATCTCTTCGTAGTTTCCTCTGAGTGGCTGCAGAGAGGTCAGGGAACATGTCTTTCTCCGTGTTCTCTGACTGGCTGAGGATATGGAAGCGGTTTTGGGTTACTGTTGCGTAACTATCACGAACTATTCTATCTTTGGTTTTCTTCTGTCTCTCTACGAAGATTGGGCAATTTTTACTACTGGCCTTGTGGTCTCGTCCTTTGCAATTAATACAATGAGTGCTCTCCTTCTCAGGGCTGCTACAGGTTACGCTATCGTGCTTCTCTCCGCAATGTAGGCAACGAACCCCGTCACGACATTGAAATTTGATATGCCCTACTCTGAAGCAGGTAGTACACAGTCTAGTAGGGGGAATGTACGTATCTACACGGCAACGTATGCCGTAAAGCGAAACGTACTCTGGGAGCCTTTGAGCGTCAAAAGTCAGGAAGCATGTTGGGATTTTAACCAGAGATGTCGATCCGTCGGGCTTTGTGATTGTTTTAGACAAACGTTTCATTCTGAGTACAGGGACAGGTGACACTATTTCCTTCAATATTTCATCGTCATCAAGAGAAGTGTCGATATTTCTTACCACCCCCGTGCGATAGACCAACGAGTCAGGTATATAGGCGATAAGATTTCTTTCCTTGAATCCTTCGAATTCCAAAATAGAGTTGGCAGCAGCGGCCGAAACCAATTCTACTTTCATACGGTTTGCGCCTACCGAGGCTATGTTTGTAATAGAATGTTTGTTGATATTGCTACTTTTGAAGAGCCATCTCCCAAATACCATGGGATGGGTCCTACCAACTTGACCTGATTTATTTTCAACAAATATGAAAAACGGGCCATTGTCAGTGGTCCTAAAGCGATTTTTCAATGCGCGTTGTATGAAATCGGGTGTTACTTGCACATTGTTAGGCATTGTAGTGATGGGTGTGATATCGTTTTGTTTTGGAAGAGATTGACTATGAACCGGAGGAGGGACGAGCCCTCCTCCGCCTGTATTACTCATTTGTAGGTGCCCTTAGATTGGGAGGTGAGGTGAGCTAATCGGAGGCGATAAAATTATAAAGCTGGTGAAGATAGATAAGATTAGAAAGAGATAACTTATCTGAAATCACAGAGTCGAGCTTCACGTACAGAGCGAGCGAACAGAGTTCTTCCCTTGACGAAGGCGCGACGGTAACTGGTAAGCGACGGTAAGTGTCTGCTTCAGCACACAAATTACTTCTAGGCTTCTCACCAAAACGATAATAGACTAATATGAATGGTAGACCCCATAATATCCAGAGATTGAGAAAATGGCACACAGAACAAGTCAGCAGAAGTTCAGCACAAGTCAAGGTTTGAATATGACGACAAAATGTGGAAAAATCGTTTAATGTGGTACCCACGTTGTTTTTCAAGGTATCAGTTATACCATTCTGTTCATTGATTCCACGTAGGTACGATCGGACGAAAGAACTCAAGTCAGAGTATTTTCGTGCTCAACTGCGGAAGGTTGTGAGCTTGATTCGCAGCACTGTTACAAACAAGTTTGGTCACCTTTTTCCATAATGCATGTGTACACATGTTCATTGGTAGAAACAAATTGATATTAGAAATTTAAATTTCTTTGAATGCATTTCAGGTTGAATATGCGTGACCCCGAAGATGCTGCCGTTAGCTCATTCGCTTTGAGACCCCCAAACTCTTCTAGACGCCGTGATTGTGTAGCGTGCTGGTTGTGGTTATCAGCTAGCAGGGTCATAACACAGCACTGTTGGATCAGGTGGAATTCAAGTACATAATTCCAGAATTAAGTAGTGACATTGACCCGACATATTACAAGACGTCGAAATTCAGGGAGATTTGGAGTAATTTGGAGATTTGGCCACTACCAGAGTCTCGCGTACTCCACCCCCGCGTTTCATGTTTGCTCGTTTACTCCGACAACCTACACTGTGTACGTTGGTTGCCTATAAAGTTCGGTGTTACCGCAGGATGTTGGGAGTCTCACGGGCTCCGAACTTCTGTCACGAACGCTCGGCTTGTGGCCAGGGATATGGAAATAATCATTTATGTTAGGAGAATAAACTTTAGTATTCTGTTCTATACTAAGAGGACTAGGAATACACGTGAATACATTACTTACGGTAAATGACAGGAATTTATTTCAAATGATAAAACCGGAGTTATTTGAACAAAACACCTAACAGTTATTTGTAACGATGATTTGATCACAAAATTAATCAGCATAACTATTCGATTCTTTGTTTCCTTGGAAATAATATTTTATACTCTAAATTTACCATTTTTGTTCACAGGAAAAATAAGTAGACATGGAGAAGCGCGTTGACATTGCTGTAGTGGGTTTCAACCGTGCTTTCATCGCCATATTCTCCTTCCCTTGTAAAGGGTACACCAAAATTTAAAAAAAAAAAAAAATCGCTAAAAACCGAGCTCAACATCAAATATAGGAAACCGTCATTCGAAACCTTCATCATGACCTGAAAATGGAAACCGTCACCGAAGCCATTAAGAACTATGCGGTGAGGCACTAAGAAATATTTCAGACATGTTAATCTAGGAATGATTCTGATCTTGGACAACAGTAAAACGGCGTTTGGGTCGGACAAAACTACAAGACTTATGTATTTCGTGAAATAAAGGACGGAAATGAACGGTCCAGTGTGCTTGCAATTGGGTCAGCTGATGAGCTGTAAATCCATTAACATGACATGTAACAGTACCTATTCCACTACTAGCATTAAATATTCTCCTTTCCTTGGGAAGATTGCGTTGGAAGACCGAATCCGAAGGTTTGAGAAAAATTTATTGCTTTTCGGTCTTCCAACGCAATCTTCCCAAGGAAAGGAGAATATTTTTCCAAATTCTTTATTTATTACATAGTAAGATAACAACTAAGGCATACAGCCCATCTAGCTACAATCACATTGTGATTTATGTATGCAAGTGAAGAATAGCAAGTATGTAAGTGAAGTATAAAGAATTTGAAAAAATATTCTCCTTCCCTTGGGAGGATTGCGTTGGAAGACCGAATTAAAAGGTTTGCGAAAAGCAATAAAAGCTAGTTAGTGCGAATAGGAACTGTAACAAACAAAAAATGCACCGGTGGGGTATTTCACGAACGTCTCTTGCCTTCAATGATTAGCCCGCGCCATTGCGTGAGCCGAACCTCACCCCAACGTTCCACGCTACTCTTCCGGCCGTAACAGAAATAGGTTCCCTCAAAGAGCCATGCTATCCCCAGGTTAGGAGAAACACCCCATGCGTGCTAGTAGCGAATTCAGTTTTGCAAAAACAAAATTACTCATGTTGAGAGTAGCTAATGGTACATTTCGACGTAACAATAATTTAATCCCTGGTAACCATTAAGTATCCTTCGTACTAATTACGTATACTCGTACTGGTATTAAAAACTCTCTGTCGGCAAGTGAGAGTGAAATAGTAACCTTGTCAATTCGTCATATTCGACGAACTGTGAACTGTCCAGGTTATTAACGACACAGTCAATGAATGTCTTGGAATAAATTGAACTGCATTGAATATACTAGGAGTGACAAGAGGTTGTGATGACTGCAATGACTGGTAAATGTATCTCAGTTTTGAAGAAGATGTCGGAGCGCTTCGTAGATGAGGGGGTCCAAAGCCTTGGGAGGTATTCAGATTGCTAAATATATGCATATAGGCCATGTAATACATGGAAACATGTGCATACCCACATGGAAACATGTGGAGGGCATACCCAGAATTATTAGAGTAGTTAGAAAAATAATACATTAAACAATACATTGAAATAATACATTACATTTGATAATTCGAGACAAATTTAGGTACTATACAAGTTAGAAATGAGTGGAGAGGAAAAATTATTAAGTAGGACAATGTCAATTAAATGCATATAAAATATGGACAGGGATTATAGTTATAAATGGGAAAATTTAATGAAAGTTCAAACGTGAAGCAATGACATTAAACCCTCCAGTATGATCGAAGAGATTTTCAATGGGACGAAAATGCCCAGATTTGCAGGCCTACTCTGTATCAGATGCTCGACGAGGACCAGAATCAGCAGGAAACATCGGATTCGAATGTCGGTGAGGATACGATGGGGAGCCTAGGAAGACGAAATGGGAAATAGGGGCTTTATACCGTCGAGGGCTGTATACATTGGTAAATTTCTACTTGCCGAAGAAGACAAACAGAATTCCGTGCAAATTGAAGTTTCTCTTAATGAGACATTTACAGGGTACAGTGAACACGAGTCAACAACCATTCAGGGCAAGTACCCCAAATATGGATGACTGAATGAACTGTTTCTATTCGTGTCTAAAACCGATGGATACTCAGTTACCATTCGTCGGAGGAAAACATGTCGGTTACCAAGAGTGATATTTAGGTACCTACATAGAGAGGTTCATCAATCACTGAAACGGAACGACTAAAAAAGGTGAGGGGAGGAAAAAGTGAGAAATGGTTGGGAACGTGAGAGGTTGTACAACACTCTTCCTGCTTACATTTTTCATGAAAACCATCATGAAACTCGTTTAGTATTCTCCTTCGAGGTTCTGAGAGCAACACATGCGGCTGTACATATCTCTCTACACAGAAGGAATGGGTTCTCTTCATAAAATCCAAGAACGTCAAATCGAAATACCGAACGTTATAGCGGTATGATGATGGTTATTCATAGAACGCTGCATCGTACTGATTGATATAAACAGTGTCATATAAACAGTTTAAGGAATTTGACTAGTTAATTCTACAACATCTTCGTCATGGATTACATTGGGCTTGAAAACGTGTACCAATTCCTATTGATCAATTAAAAAAAAAGAAGTACTTACACCTCTTGTATTCCCAGTAATACTTAAAACTCAGGAATCTAAAACGTGGTTCGGATTTGAAAAACCAGTTGATTACTTTCTCTTTATAAAGATAAATCATAAAGCTAAAGTGAGCTTTATTCATCGTGATTCATCCTATAATAAAAGTTACCCAGATTCGAAAATCAAAAGAAGTTTTGAGGCCCCTTCGTACGCACGAATGGTAATTCACCCCCCTTTGTGATTCCATTTCAATAATTTTCCGTTCATCGACAAGGGGAACACTCAGTTTTCACGTTTCAGTAAACAGAAATAACAAGCTGTTGGTAAAACGGATCTTTACTGACTTCATTTAATGCTACGTTATTCCTAACGAGTGGGAAAGAATATAACATATTATGTTTCATAGGTAGTAAACTAACTGCTACATGTAGAAACTTCTACCATAAATATAAATGTAATGATGAATGATGGTTTAGTTCTTCGGGAAGAATCATTCCACGTCGACAGAGGTAAGTGCGAATAATTACCAGGTAATGTCCTGGTAACCTTCAATCTTCGTACTCCGGAAGTATTGCAGAGATGGTGTTTTCGTGTTTTGTGGAAATGAACAGGTTTTCGGTGGTTCCTACTGTGACTGCTGATCGAATACCAAAGTTGGTTGTTCCATGTGCTTTGGCGCTTCGACATCGACGGCTATCGATCAGTGTCGTCAGTTGGTCACTAACATACCAGACATCACTGCCGTCCTGCAAGCAGCTGTACTTCATAGCGATTCCTCCGACAATCGAGATAATAACATTATTATCACATGATGGAGAGCATTCGACAATATCTTAGTATTACCTTCAGTTCTTTATTAAATCAATTTTGTGTAATCCATTCATGGTTTAAGGAGGTATTTTCATTTTTTAGCGAATTTTCGAATAAAAGGAATTGTTCTGGGTCCGACATTTTTAAACCTTTTTAAAACATTTTCATAACAAAATTCGTTTCAAAAAATTTAATAAATTGTTAAGTGGAGTAAATGAGCACTTTAAAGATTAAGAAACGTGGTTGTTACTTGTTCTTCTTGGTTCATCTGCTCTAAGCTGGTTATGGAATGAGACATTGCAATTCTGACTTCACCATCGTGTCTGCGTTGAAAAATCTATACATTTCTTTTTTTAGTCTCTTCAATGATTTCGAACTTGATAGTGAAAATTGAGTGGAGCACAACTGAAGACGAATCTCCTTCTTCTCGTTCGACAACGATTGATTAACGATTGATGTAAAGGTGAAGCTCAGACAAGTGCTCACCCAGTAGTAGACTATCCGTGATCAAAACAACACACTCGGATGTCCACAATTTTAGGGTTTCTATAATCGACAAAACCGGAGACACATTGGTAAAGTTGTCCCAGTTGACATATCGAGAGACGACCCTTGAATAGAAGGGAACTCGCAAATGCAAATGCCGGATCCCAAGGGAGCCGTGGGCTGGGAATGGACCGTTGGAGACCGATGGGATTCTCTTCGGTAACTTTGAGGGTCCGGCACTTCCAGTAACTGTCAAACACAGATATGTACTTAGCGAACTTGTTCCCGAGGGATTCCACTATTGAATAATGCTATACAAATGATGTACTCACCGAGAGTACGCTGGATCTTGATATTAGACAAGGCATGTTACTTTCGACGTTCTGTGTTCTTATCTGCAGGACATGTTTAAGGAAACTATTATAATATGGAGTGCTCCAAGTTCTGTCTGAGCATTTCACTCTGCAGAAACACTTCAATCATATAAAGTGGTCCACAGGTTTTAGCCAATTTTTGGTGTTTATGTATTGCAGCAAATTCGCTCTTATAGCCATGCTGCATGACTGTGGAGTTTTATTTACAGGACAGCTTCACAAAAAATCCAATACAAATCCAGAAACCAAATAAATAGGAATCCCTAGTTTCAGCATTTTATATGCTGATTAATCCAAAAATCCCTCATTAGTCGCACATCATCATCCGTGAATCATGTCGTAAAATTCGAATTGATTCAATGGGATTACTGGATCCCCCGATGAAGTAAAATTTACTTTAAATTAAATTTAACTTAAATTAATTTAAGTTAAATTTAATTTAACTCATTATTGCAACTCTTGAAAACACAATGAGTTTGAAGCAGTCCAATATTTCATGATGAAGAAATAGTAAGTTTTGGATGACCTATAGATTTATCTCAGTATATTGATTAAGATATCAGATGGACCAATAAAATTCTTCAGATGTGGACATGAATGTGACTTACGAGAATAGAGGCGAAGAAACCGGTGGAGAAGAAGAGGAAACGACGAAATGAGGCTGGCTGCCATGTGGGAACTATACGGTTTATAACTACCTAGATGGTAGCAGAACATTAATAATGTCAATGAGGTGTATACTATAGTTAGTAATTCGGCGGATATGAGGTTGCGAATACGAAATGAGGTTTGAAATTCGCGCTTGACAGGGTTGCAAAGGGAACCAGAGGTATTTGGAGCTTGCGCATTCTGTCCTCGAGAGCAGCACCGTGGTGGCGGCTCGTACGAACGGCAGTTGTTTTCTGAGTGTGAAAAAAATCGAGTACTTATGCGCCTTGTTCTAAAGAAAAAAACTCTGCAAATTCTTGACACAACGGTCCATTATCTTCTTTGTACAGATCACCCTTCTGTCTAGATCACTAGGTCTAAATGTCTAGATCCTAAATGTTAGATTAATTATTATTATCAATTATCACTAATTATTAACAATTTTATCAAGTACCTAGTGAAAATTATAATAATTTATTGTTAGGTATTAATAATTCGTATTTACTATTAATAATAATTATTATTAATTATGATTAATTAATACGATATAATTCTGGGGTTTTTAATACTACGTCGGTAATAATTTTTCTATAAAAAAAGTACCTACCAACAAACATTCGAAATTACATTCATTTCCGTAGCACGAAACGCACCTCAGAACAACAAACTCGACATCACTTAAGCCATATGATGTTCCAAAGAGCTTGTTAGTATGAAAATGGACCTGTATTTCAACAGTTTGATTCACGATCGTGTTGTGAGGCACAATCTTTGAGCCGTCATTGTAAACGAACGGCTGGTCGTACAAAGCTGCGGATGGTCTTAAAAAATTCTACGGATTTTTTTTTCTTTGGGCGATTCCAATGGTTCATTATCGAAGATAATAAACCAAAATGAAGTACGAGGTACGCGGTGTGGGTGTGGGAGGGGGCGCAGAGACATAAAAGGTCTCGTCGTATGACGCACTAGTTGGCCTCCTGCCAGCCGTATTACGTCATACGCTCGTGCGTCATAGGCTCTGACGTACTTGTTGGCCTCCTGCCAGCTGTCTTACGTCATACGCTCGTGCGTCATAGGCTCTGACGCACTTGTTGGTCTCCTGCCAGCCGTCTTACGTCATACGCTCGTGCGTCATAGGCTCTGACGTACTTGTTGGCCACCTGCCAGCCGTCTTACGTCATATGCTCGTGCGTCATAGGCTCTGACGTACTTGTTGGCCTCCTGCCAGCCGTCTTACGTCATACGCTCGTGCGTCATAGGCTCTGACGTACTTGTTGGCCTCCTGCCAGCCGTCTTACGTCATACGCTCGTGCGTCATAGGCTCTGACGTACTAGTTGGCCTCCTGCCAGCCGTCTTACGTCATACGCTCGTGCGTCATAGGCTCTGACGTAATGGCCCGCCGGTCGCTTGTGTTCTGACGTGATCTGAGGGAAAGGGTGAATCCAGGGAACAAATGTTTCCCGTTTCAGTTTATGTGCCAAAGCAAAGACAAGAAAATGTCAAAAAAATATGTAAATAGGTACCTAAGCCCAACTGTAATGTCAATTTTCTGACAATGAGTTTTCGACTATAGTTTTCATACCTTATTACTTAAGTACTTATTGCAATTTGAGACTGATAATGAGCTGTTTGCAAATAAAAAGTCTGATAACTACTTTATTACATCTTATTAATCTATTTTCAAGTTCCGATTCACAGTTGAATGTATTTTATTTAGATGTCGTAAAATTCGAAAACGATGGAATGACGAAACCTGTCGACTACTGACTCAAGTGATACTGTCCACTTCTAACACATGTAGGTCGACTACTAGTGCAAAACCAAGTCGACTACTGAAGAAAATGTTGGTCACTGGTATCGACTACTACCTAGAGCATTGAGATTTTTTATAAACTTGTTGTTCCCTTTTCAAACCATGTTGAATAATATTTCCCGCTGCCAGGTCTTTTAGGGAAGGATCTTGGGTACACAATGAACAGGTTTGAATGAGAAAAAAACCGAGTGAATATTGAAATGTCATCCATTTCTGACCTATATTTAAAATTTCAAGTATCTAGCTCATCATCAAAATTTAATTTGTTTAAACAAATAGGTATTATTTAAACAATTTTACAGACAAGAAACCGAGTGAATATTGCATTGTGATCCAGTTCTGACCTATTTTTAAAATTTCAAGTCAATAGCTCAGCATCAAAATTTAATTTGTATTATTACAAAAAGGTATTATTAAAACAATTTTACAGATGAGAAACCGAGTGATTATTGCAATGTGGTCTATCCCCGACTGACGGTTAAAATTTCTAGACTGTAGTTTACCTGGAAGATGAAACACTAGGTCTAAATGTCTAGATCCTAAATGTTAGATTAATTATTATTATCAATTTTATCAAGTACCTAGTGAAAATTATTATAATTTATTGTTAGGTATTAATAATTTGTATTTATTATTAATAATTATTATTATTAATTATGATTAATTAATACGATATAATTCTGGGGTTTTTAATACTACGTCGGTAATAATTTTTCTATAAAAGAAGTACCTACCAACAAACATTCGAAATTACTTTCATTTCCGTAGCACGAAACGCACCTCAGAACAACAAACTCGACATCACTTAAGCCATATGATGTTCCAAAGAGCTTGTTAGTCTGAAAATGGACCTGTATTTCAACAGTTTGATTCACGATCGTGTTGTGAGGCACAATCTTTGAGCCGTCATTGTGAACGAACGGCTGGTCGTACAAAGCTGCGGATGGTCTTAAAAAATTCTACGGAACAAACTCTATCTGAATATGAAATAAAAAACATACCGTTCTATATGAATTTTTCGAGGTATGGAATTTTCAAAATTTCAAAATTCGTTTTGAACCCCTTCCCCTTGACCTAGGGTTATGAAAAGTGTCGAGGATCATTGTGGGGCTGGTCCAAACCCAGAAACCAAATTTCGTAATTTTAACTCAACGCTAACTGGGCAAAGTGGCGCGGACGGCGGACGGCGTACGGCGGACGGACGGATTTTGGTTTATTATCTTCGAAAATGAACCATTGGAATCGCCCAAAGAAAAAAAAATTTTAACCCCCCCTCAAAATTTGTTGGTTTACGTTTCAAGATACGTAGATTCAGAAAATCGAATAAAAAACAAATCCGTCCGTCCGCCGTACGCCGTCCGCCGTACGCCGTCCGCGCCACTTTGCCCAGTTAGCGTTGAGTTAAAATTACGAAATTTTTTTATGGGTTTCGACCAACCCCACAATGGTCCTCGAAACTTTTCATAACCCTAGGTCAAGGGGAAGGGGTTCAAAACGAATTTTGAAAATTTGAAAATCTCATATCTCGAAAAATTCATATATAACGGCATGTTTTTTATTTCATATTTAGATAGAGTTTGTTCCGTAGAATTTTTTAAGGCCATCCGCAGCTTTGTAGGACCAGCCGTTCGTTCACAATGACGGCTCAAAGATTGTGCCTCACAACACGATCGTGACTCAAACTGTTGAAATACAGGTACATTTTCATACTAACAAGCTCTTTGGAACAACATATGGCTTAAGTGATGTCGAGTTTGTTGTTCTGAGGTGCGTTTCGTGCTACTGAAATGAAGGTAATTTCGAATGTTTGTTGGTAGGTATTTCTTTTATAGAAAAATTATTACCGACGTAGTATTAAAAACCCCAGAATTATATCGTATTAATTGATCATAATTAATAATAATGATTATTAATAATAAATACGAATGAATAATACCTAACAATAAATTATAATAATTTTCACTAGGTACTTGATAAAATTGTTAATAATTAGTGATAATTGATAATAATAATTAATCTAACATTTAGGATCTAGACATTCAGACCTAGTAATCTAGACAGAAGGGTGATCTGTACAAAGAAGATAATGAACCGTTGTGTCAAGAATTTGCAGAGTTTTTTTTTTTATTCAATTTTCTGAATCTACGCATCTTGAAACGTAAACCAACAAATTTTGAGGGGGGTTAAAATTTTTTTTCTTTGGGCGATTCCAATGGTTCATTATCGAAGATAATAAACCAAAATACTTTCTAGTTGTCCCGGGGTGAATTATCTAAGTTAAAAAGCGGGATTACGAATTCGCGTCACACATTTTCGTGATGGACCAGTTTGGAAAACGAGTGGATCGCCCTAAAGATCAGCTGAGCAGCGTTGTCCGCCTTCGCCTCCTAGTAACATAGGTGAGATCGTGTCATTATTGAGGGATAATGCCAATTTTGAAGCTCCGTTTTCAGCTAGGTGACAAATCGTAGAACAAAATTTTTCCAAATTGAAAAAATGGGGTTTTGAACAAATCCGATTTCCACAGCGACTTTCATAACGGATCTGATAGCTCCGCAAGTTCGGAGGTCGTCATTCAGAACGTAGTGCCCCTACGTGGGCAGTAAGGCCAGAAGCGACGGTTCTTTGTTTACAGGTGGCAGTTAAGACCAGAAGCGACGATTTTGACTGTGTAGAAGGCTGGCGGTGTAGCCGGGGGCAGTTAGACCCTGTATGGGCAGTAAGGCCAGAAGCGACGGTTCTTTGTTTACAGGTGGCAGTTAAGACCAGAAGCGACGATTTTGGCTGTGTAGAAGGCTGGAGGTGTAGCCGGGGGCAGTTAGACCCTGTAGGGGCAGTAAGGCCAGAAGCGACGGTTCTTTGTTTACAGGAGGCAGTTAAGACCAGAAGCGACAATTTTGACTGTGTAGAAGGCTGGCGAAAGGTGTATCAGGAGAGCGAAGCTATTGTCAGGATTGGCCGAATTAGTAATCCGGCGGATATGAGTTTGCAAATTTGCATTTATACGAAATAAGGATTGAATTTCGCGATTGACAAAGTTGCCTGGGAAACGAGAGGTATTCGGAGCTTGCGGATTTTGTCCTCAAGAGCAGCACCGTAGTGGCGGAGCCTCGCAACGAGAGTTGTTGTCTGGGTGTAAAGAAATCGAGTACTTATATGTACCGTGTTCTAAAGAAAAAAATACTTTTCTAGTTGTCCCGGGGTGAATTATCTAAGTATATTATAGTTATATATTATAGTACATCTATCGCTGGCTTAATCAAATACAGCACAATAATAGCTGTGTCTCATGTTTGAATAACGTAGATTTTCCTTTGTCATGAGCCATTGTGCATTGGGTTTGTTTCAGATGTGGTAGTATATTGCTGAACATTGGTAAAAAGGCCGCGACAGAGCGTAACAGGCTCGATTATTCACAAAAAATGTGCATAACGTGATCGTGCATGTGTATTTTACCATGACACTAGGAAGCTGAATTCAGACAGAAGACACTGATTTATAGTGGTTAAAGAGGAATTCCGTTCATACCTACTCGTACAACGCGAGTCATCCAGATCGATTGTCTGCACGATCGCCAGACTAGTTTGTAGGTTTTCTCGATTTTTTTTCCGGTTGTCGCGGCATGTCGAAGTGAATGGAACCTGCCGCGAGGGAAAAACTGTGAAGCGAGGGCGGGCTCTTTGAGCAGAAGGCCATGCATAATATATGCATCTCGGGGGGTGATATCGACCTGCGGGACTGGGGGAGCCCTCAGCCTAACCAGCCGCCTCGCTACGACTCTGAAACACGTTAATACTCGTATATCTCGACGTTTCACTTATTCTTGGAAATATTTACAGAGGATCGCACGGGAAGATACGCGTCATCTGGTATCGATTCAAGCCAAGCATCGTGCCAAGCATGCGGTTCGATAAGCCCAAGATCGCATACACAGACTACCCATGCCCCAAATACTCATTAAAAATAATCGAACCGGACAGAACAGCTACCGGCAGCAGAAGCCAGTATATAGGAGAAAACTACAGAGATGAAATTTGTTCGGTCATGCATGACTCAAACCTCTGCAGCAGAATCGGGCAGATAGTGCTCTAGTTAGACAAGGGAATAACATAATATTATCGCAATTCTAATTTCATCAAAAATCTTTATGTCTTAAGATCCAAAATGTCTTTTGAATGCCTTCAGTAGATTGTTGCTATCAACTATACCAATCCTATCCGAGCCAAACGCTATCTTGATGGCAAACATCGATTTTGCTGAAAGATCTCCCGTTTCGGCATTAAAACGTCATTTTCTTCCTCAAACTCAGTCGATAATTTATTTGGAGCACATCGTTTGACAGGTGAAGTTTCGAACAAAATTTTTTTTTCATATATACCCTGCGAAAGAAAAATTACTGAAATAGGGACAACCGATAGAGAAACGTCACCTTTTCTGAAAACTCAAAAATTTATGATTTTGCATCAGGAAGATGGGAAACTTGATGCAGTTTTCAACGGTATAATTACATTTGAATTTATTTGATGGAACAAGGAAGTTATTGCCACTTTTAATGACTTAAGGTCGAAACCACGAAAAAAATCTTGAAAGTGTAAAAAGATGGTTCTTGGAGTGGTTAAAAAAAGTCTAGGAGACACTTTTTGTGGCAAATTAGTTGCAGATTTGATCCCTGATGTTTTTCGGATTTAAGTTGAGACACCTTGTGTACCTATAATATTTTTAAAACCAAACATTTTTTATACCAAAATCCGTTTCAGACCATCCTGATTTCACTTCCCAAAGACACATCATATATCTATATGATTTTCATCTGTATATGATTTTTGGTGTCTTTTGAATTCAGGACGATCTGAAACGGATTTTGGTATACAATTTTTTCGGGATTTCGAGTTTCACAGTGCTTGTACCAGGCGTTGGATGAATTTTTTGCTCGCTTCGCTGTTGCCTCTAGATGTTCGCTGGCGCTCGCATCTCAAAAAAAAAATAAATAAATAAATAAATAAATAAAATAAAATAAATAAATAAATTTGAAAAAACATCCCCCAAACTAAAGATCACATAAATATAGACTAGCTGGACGGAGAGAACTCGTCATATACTTTTAGTGGACGCATAAATTGAGTTCAATTACAACGAAACGTCGGCCTAACAAATCGTTTTTATTCACCAGACCGAACCTCAAGAAACCAAAATCTTTCATTCGTTATAAACATCGGTCAAGACAATCCTAACCTCCTGTTAAATTGAGTTCATATTATGACGAGTTCTCTCCGTCCAGCTAGTCTATATTTATGTGATCTGTAGTTTGGGGGATGTTTTTCCAAATATATTTCATTTATTTATTTATTTATTTATTATAGAAGGTAGTTAAGGGTAACAACTCGCATTGCCGCATGCGCACTCATCACATGGTCATCACGGTGGACCCCTATCCACTCCTCCAACATCGCATGAGACTACATAGTTTGAATTGATATTTAAGATATTTAATTTAACCGACTGGAATACCGCGGAGTTTCTAATCATTACACTATTTAATATTATTGAAAATGTCAAATACTCGTACCTACGGTTAGAGCATCCAAAAAAAAAAAAAAAAAAAAAAAAAAAAAAAACCTTCACACTCTGATATAGTTTGACAGTACACGATGAAGTTTTAATGCTCGCAGTTACTAGTTGACGGTGTATCCAATTTAAATTAGGAGCGTTGTGTTACAAGAGGAAGAGATGGGATTCTCAGTCGAATGGAAAGGAAATTAAGGAGCTCAACGTCGATTTCAACGTTTAGAAATTCATTCGCCACCTGACCCAATTGCATTTATTGCCTCGATATTGGAATTCAGTATTACCTGACAAAAGCCCTTACCGTTAGGTTGTTTGCAGTAGATAAATCTTCCTTGCTAATCGCTGGAATCCTATAAATTCAGGCGGTGGTTCGTTATTTCTGCATAGCTATCCATCCAGTTCACTGATCTTCATTCATCAATGAATTATTGAAAGCCCCAATCATCATTATCCCTATAAAAAAAACCTTTACTAATCAAATTGTAAATTAAGTGGGCGACAATGTACAAGAGCTATTACATTGTCGTTTTGATTGCAAAATCAACGGAAGAATGAATTTATATTATCATATTACCCATACCATACTATGGAACTGTCAGGCACGTCGAAATTCATGTCACTAGGTATAGAGGGAGCAGAGTTATATAACTTCAAATACCTTACCTTGTTTTTCGCCCTTACCTTGTTCTTCTTCTATTTCTTCTCTTTATACAGCCTCTCCAACTTCACCAATTCACTTGATATTTTGCATAGAGCTTCGTTTCAGTTTTAAACAGTGCCTTTTAAAAGATTAAACCCATTATCTCAACCCAAACCAATTTTAGGAATGAAAAACACAAATTTTAGGCTGATATTGTCCACTATGACAAGCCTACAGCCTGGGTAACAGGGCCAGGCTAAAATTTTGCAGAGATCTCCTTTATAACTTGACCCAGTGCCATTCGAAAGATTAAACCAATTTTCTTAACCCAAGAAATTTTTAGGAACAAAAAACTGAAATTTAGGCTAATTTTGGTCACTTTGACAGGTCTACAGATACAAGATATTCTACGGGATTCACCCTGTCCCCTATAAGAAACCTTTAAATTCTTTTAAGTGTATCAATCTTTCTAATAACTTGAAATAGTTAGATTCTACCACATCATCAATTATTTCTAAACAATATGAAATTTCATCTACGAGAAAGACTGACAGATTGTCGACAGTTGCGTACTGGTACATAAGCCTAGTTTTGGCGGATATTCTCAGTCCAAACCATTTTTCTTGGAGTGCATTCAAGGGAAGTTTGCCGTGGTGCATTATATTAACTGAAGGACGACGAACCAGTTCATGAGCTACTGGTTTTATATTCTTCCTGTTTTCTAATGCATACAATAGGATCACTAGCGTTTATACTGCTTGGAACGGAAGTGAACAAACGGTGAAGGATCAAGTGGTGAATTTAGGGGGAAAATTACAGAAGGAACTCGAGTGTGCAGCAGGGGAATGAGGTCCTCAAGGGTCTTTAAGAGGACGAGGTCCTTTGTGTCGGAGAGATGACGGGGTGAGGGCATGGACGGTCCCTCGTTATTACCAGCGCGCACGTTATCCCTTTCATCAATTATAATTACTAACCGCGCATATGTGTCTGCACCACTTGATTCATAGATGCTGACTGTTTGGATTGTTTGAAGAATAGTCGCCTTCTTCTTTTCGACAAAGAGCTGGGGTTAACTAGCAGTGGTGTTAATAACTAGCAGTGAGTGAAATCATTAATATTTGCGAAAGCATTCTGATTATGGAGGTAAGTAGTTAGAACGAAGAGGTACCACAAGAATATCGAGGCTAATCGCAGTCTATGTTGAACCCATAAAGGTCTCAGTGCTACTGTAACAGCAGGAAGACCCCAAGCCTCACCTGAAGGCATCTTGTGTGCGCCAGTTTAGGGTGCTCAGAACCTTTAACACACTGTATAATACACAATAATTGTGTATTATTTTAAAATTATTTTAAAACTATTTCAATATGTGGAGACACTATGAAGTTCAGTGTTTATAAACATATCTGACATTAAAAATTAAAACCATGCGTGAAGTTCTGAGTGTTAGATTATTCGAAGCATAATTAAATTTCTTACAACGTTTATTTCGAAATAGGTATATTTTGAGTTGAGCGTTTCCCTATAGTATTTCCCTGTAACACTAAAAACCCACAGTCCTGCAGCATGGCTATTAAAGCTCATTTTCGAAGAAATACCTGGTTTTATGTAAAATGATGTGATGTTTGGAACATTTCATTCAAATTTGGGCAATCTCAAACTTATTATAGGTAATTATAGGTATTTAAGCATGAAGCTTCTAATTAAAATTCGCCCATTTCATCCACTAACCAAATGGCTAAACTGGCCAATCATTGAGATTTTCCATCATGATACCATAAGGTATCATTTTAGTCTAAACCAAAATGTCTTATTTGCAAATACATGTCACTATTTGTCGTTTTCGGCCGTTTATCCCTAAAACTTTCTGGAAATTCATATTCGGCCAATGTTTTCCCAATTTGATACCATACAAAATTAAAACGGGAGTAGTTTCACGCCTAGTAGAATTTGGGGTGGAAGGGTGCGAATCAAAAATATTTTGAATACCAGGAGAGTATTGGATAGGTACCTAACTACGTATCAAATTTTGTCTCCATTTTTGGCCGAGTACCAACTCGTTTATAGATTTTTCAACGCTGAACACGATGGTGTAGTCGAAATTGCTGTATCTCATTCCGATATCAGAGCAGAGCAGATGAACTGTGAAGAACACCTCAAGTAACAATCACGTTTCTTCATCTTCAAAGTGCTCCAGTTTAAGAACGGCATGGGATATTGCAGATCTGACGTCGCCATTTTGTTCAGAGGAAATATACCTTTAAAATGAGGTGTAGCTGGTCAGACTGTACCATTTTTGGAATTTATAGGTGATCCCCCCCCTCCCTCCACCCCTTAAACTCCTCAAAACTCCCCTTAGAGTGGCACGACTCTGTCCATCTACGAACTTAGCCTTTCGATTGCCAAGACAGGGTTTTTAAAATCTGTATAATGTTCAAACACCGAGACACGTTTTCCGAACTTTATATCATATAGGTAGTTCAGAAAAAGTGTTCGTCTACAAAGTGGGTAAGGCGATTCAGGGACACGAATTATGGTATATTCGTGAGCAGAGTGAAATTTCAGACCTCACACGGTTTGTACGGATGGTTAGGGAACTCCCTGCTTGTCTTTCCTTCTAATCGTTGTGTTAGAATAAACAAGATGTTAGGGGCTTCGGTTCACTTTTGGTAGGTTCACTCAATAAAAGAAAGTTTGGTAGTGTCATTGCTAAATAGCAAATTGAATACCAAATTGAATAATTTTTTGATACCATGGTGAGTTACCATTGATCGTAAAAGTGTAGTAATCCAACGCCTTTCGATTGATTTGTTCACAACTTTGGGTTGTACGATCAATGTCTTCGTCTCGCCATCCGGATGTGATCTGATATCTTTGTCTGTTTGCCGCTCCATCACAACATAACATAGTGACCTGGTGACCCATAATCATTTTATAACTCACTACTTTTTTCTTTCTATAACCAGTAACCACCGTCACGAATGTCATTATTGCGCAATTCCAGAAACCGTTATCAAATCACCTAGCTCCGGTTCAATTATACCATCAAAGGTCCTTTCATGAGAGCCAGGGAGATCGCGCCCAAACGCCGGATAATTGCGCAACGCAAAGAGTAGGTGGTGAAGATCTCGCCACAATAGATCTCACTGTATTTTCTTTGATCTGGAGGTCGGCTCCGGTTTGTGGGACTCCCATTGTGCTTCAAACCCCTTTCTAAATACTGGCGTTTTCTGATACGTCCAGTGCCAAACCGAAGATTTGGAAACGTTGTTCATTCGAATTCTCAGTCACAGAAGCCGACGGCGCATGTTTGAGAAAGCTCTTGTGATTGCTGCAAGAACTCAATTGAGCCAATTATCCAACAATGGTTCTGTTTCTAATAATTGTTATTTACCTAATTAACATGGAGCTTACAAGAACCTCTTGACCATTTCTTTCTCACCACGACTCAAACACAATCACATTCGCCTACTAATCCACCAATGGGCACAAACACAGATGCAAATCTTGACTTTATCACCACTTAACTTGTCGAAAGGAGGACTTTGAAAGGGATTTGGTAAGAAAAATGGGCCTCTTCAGCTCCTAATGCATTTGTACAAGTCGAAGAGGCTTTGGAAGGGATGTTGTAGGCCGATTGGGTTCATCCGTCAGCCTCGCCTGACCCCTAATTTGTAAAGCCAGCCAAATCCTTCGGCCTTCGAGGGAGTGGAGCGAGGGCTTGACTCCTGAGTATCCCTTTAAGGCGGTAAGGTTCTCTGATCCGCCCGGCATATATCAAAACGACGTTGTTTCACATAACGTTTACGTCAATCAAAGTTACCACAAATCATCTTCATTATACATCATTCAGCATGTCAGGGATTTGCAGTTTTCGTTGATTGGTGAAATATTGAAGATGGTAGGGTCTTGGTTCTTATGGTAGACCCCTCAGAATATAAGCTCTTTCCGATAGTGCAACTTTCGTCTGCGCATGAATAATTGATGGTTCGATTTCCTTGAAACACCAGATACCAGATCTACCGGTAATTAACGGGTACTACTAAGTTGACAAAGCCCCATTTTCTATTCATACTGTCGGTTCATCGTTCATCTTCACCGTTCACTGGCCCGAGCCATGTAAAATATTTCTTTTGGCCAAATGTTTCGATTACCTACTTGTCAAATCACTTGAAAAAGGGCAGCTTTAATCCAACTCAAACAACTTATTAATAATATATAATGTAATTTATATAATATAATTTATATAATAACTTACTTTTATTGTTATGGTTAGATCCGGAGGTTTTTTGACAGGCAGAATAATTATTGCGTTTTTCGATCTCCTTCCGTTTTTATTGTAATCGCTGAGGGTTGTTCCGATATCGAGGATCTTCCGATATTTGATATCAGAAAATCGCCGATATCGGAACGGTATCCTTGATGATAACGATATTCAACGTCGACATCGATACAGCGGTATTATCGCCACAAAATGTCGACATTGGCAATATCGAATGATATTTTGCGAAATTCGTACCTATGATTACTCATAATTTTATGATAATGCGTTTTTTAATCAAGTGAATTTATTTTTAATCTAAGACTGATTTCATTTTTATATTGCAGATAATTAATATTAATTTTTATCACGTGGAGTAAAATTTGGTTGAATAATACACTTTTGAGGTTAGCTCATTGAAAAATGTGTCAGCTAATTTTTGAGATCGCTATAATAGTTTACAATAATTGTAAGCTACCAAAAACAGTACCAGAATTTCAGTACCATAATAGAAATAATGATTACTTATCTTTGTTAAACGATACTTAAACCATAATGGACAAATTTTGTGCAGTATGGTTCTCGTTAAGTAATTTTTGCAATTCCTAAATGTGATTTTTGCAATTCCTAATTAAAACACAAACATTTTCATCCACAGATAATATAATATATTATCTGTATTATAGGTATTGGAATATATTGGAATACAGGTAGATTATTAATAATGATTAACCTACCTGTATTACAATATACTTTATCAGTGAATGAAAATGTTTGTGTAATTTTGTGTAACTATTACCATTTGACTGAAAAATTACAATAAAAACAAACAGTATTTTTAATAGGAAATATAATGTACATGGGGCCTAATAAGATAGGAGATAATAAAAATATCATCAACTTATGGTGATTATCGGGATCAAAACCCGTATTTTTGTAAAAGTACTAAACTTATAAAAATACATTATCGAAAGCCGATATTCACCATAATCTTTCGATATCACGATAATATCGCATTTCCGATATCGATATATTATCTTAAATATCAAAACCAAAATATCGATATCCATTGATATCGATAATATCGGAAGATCCCTTGTAATCGCCTGACGGTCTTTGTCACTGTGTGCCACATGGCACTAATAACCTGTTGCAGAACCCATTTATAAGAAGGAGTAGCCGATGAATGTGTGGATGGATGAATAAATTGTGTGATGTTACCTCCAGCCTGACTCATACGTGAGAGAGGAACAATTATTTATCGCAGATGCTAATGATTCACAGCTACTACGCAGCTCATACGACGATAAAATTGGGTGAATTAAATCTTGTTCCTACTCAGCATGACCTTTTTGCGAGAGTTATGCTTATAGTCCTTTGTGATTGTATGAGAGTCCCAAATTACTATGAAATCTCGGGTTCCGACGTAGTGATCGTTAGAGTGTAAGGCCATGAACTGATGGGTGAGCAAAGCTGGGTTGGGTCGCTATCTAGATGAACGCTCGCCAACCATCAACGGGGAGCACGCGACCAACGCGCTGCACGTTACTCAAGCTTTCTTACCTTCGGGGCAAGTATTAGGTCATGTTAGTTATCAGATTATAACCGCAGATCCACCTGACACGTGGAATGTTAAAGTGGACACGTGTCATAAACGCGAGTATTCAGCTGGAATGCACCCCTTTACTGGATACGAGTTCATTATTCACACCCTTGTTTTGACTGTGAAATAATATGGTGCCTCTGATGAGAACACTAACGTAATATATTTCAGAATTAAAACAATTTTTATTGTTGGCCCATTCCAGTGGTTCATTATTGAAAATACTAAACCAAAAGTCCTTCCGTCCGCGGCACTTCAACCCTCCACGAAATTTGAAATTCAACATGTGGCTCCGATCGGGCCGAAGATGATCTATTGAAGTATTCATAACACAAGTTCAATAAGAAGGGGAGAAAATGGAGGTTTACATTTTCAAATCGCCGCACCGCGAGAACTTCAATAGAACGCCATAGGTTTTCAGTAACCAAACTCGGTTTGGAGACGCCTATACGCTCATGAATCCGTCCGTTCGTCACATTGAGATCTCGGCCCCCAAGGCACCTAGAGACCACTTTTCTCATTTTTAGGATTAATGCCGTAAAAGCCTATGACGTCAGACGGATGGCAGGAGGCCAACTAGTACGTCAGAGCCTATGACGCACGAGCGTATGACGTCAGACGGCTAGCAGGAGGCCAACTAGTACGTCAGAGCCTATGACGCACGAGCGTATGACGTCAGACGGCTGGCAGAAGGCCAACTAGTACGTCAGAGCCTATTACGCACAAGCGTATGACGTCAGACGGCTGGCAGGAGGCCAACTAGTACGTCAGAGCTGCATGATTGGGGACTTTTTATCTCAGTTTGATAACCCCGAAACAGAAACCCTGTACTGAGAGTGAGAGTTACACCGATAACCCGCACACAGATGGATGCCAATGCATCAGGGATCTACTAACATTTTCTGGTTTACTCAATCTTTATGTATCCCAACCGTTGTATAACGCTATTTACTGAAGTATTTTCCTCAATAAAAGATTTATTAGATGTCGATGGGCAGACTGACCAATTTGGGTGGACAAAAATCTGAAAGTCGGAGATCCTTTAGGAAATTTCACGGCGATCACGAAATTAGTGAGGAAGAAATGGGGGTTTCAGATATCTGCCTCCCTCTGGCCCCACTGACGTCATCACCACCTCCCTTCGCTACCACCCGAAATTTTTCCCATTTCAGTTTATGTGCCAAAGCAAAGACATGAAAATGTCAAAAACTATGTAAATAGGTACCTAAGCCCAACTGTAATGTCAATTTTCTGACAATGAGTTTTCGACTATAGTTTTCATACCTTTTTACTTAAGTAGTTATTGCAATTCGAGACTGATAATGAGCTGTTTGCAAATAAAAAGTCTGATAACTACTTTATTACATCTTATTAATCTATTTTCAAGTTCCGATTCACAGTTGAATGTATTTTATTTAGATGGAAGTCGAAAAAAGTGAAAACGATGGAATGACGAAACCTGTCGACTACTGACTCAAGAGATACTGTCGACTTCTAACACATGTAGGTCGACTACTAGTGCAAAACCATGTCGACTACTGAAGAAAATGTTGGTCACTGGTGTCGACTACTAGAGCATTGGGATTTTGTACAAAACTTGTTTTTCCCTTTTCAAACCATGTTGAATAATATTTCCCGCTGCCAGGTCTTTTAGGGAAGGATCTTGGGTACACAATGAACAGGTTTGCAATGAGAAAAAACTATTTCCCTACGTGAAAGGTAAGCTCAAAGTTCAAACTTCCTTTAACGTGTCGACTTCTGACGCATTACCTTACCTACCTTTCTACGAGAATGACCCTACTGTCGACGTCGAGAGGTACATGTAAAATCTACGAATCTGGTTCCTAATACAGTGGGAATATTGACCAGACCATTACTAATACAATAATTATAAACCTTTGTTGACTTTGGAGTGTTTTTGGTATAATATTTGGAAGGTTTTAATGGATCATTATCGAAGATGATAGACCAATACATAATCTCATAATGCATAGCGGACCAGTGTTTTGTCTGCACTAAGCGGCGCAAACCAGTTGAAATACCGAATACAAACAAATCCCTACACTTGAGCAAAGCTCGAATCAATAGGTTTTTGTAGCAAAAACGACTGAGAGGGGAAGCGGCTCGGCGTAAAGATAATTCTATTGGTATTCCCGAGGGAAAATGAGGGGAAAAGCAAGGACGTAACGGTTGAACTGGGGAAATTGTGAGAAGGAAGGTGTGGAGGGGCTTTAACTGGTAAACTGAGGGGTCGAGAGAGGCTGACGCTGTCGGTGTTTGGTATGCATGGGCCAGAGGGGAAACAGCAGAAGGTATTTCCCTTGGGACCGTGGATAAGGGGTCCTGGCCAATGCCTTTTCGTATCCAGGCCTCGTTTTATGATCTGAGTGTGACGTGACGTCATGAAGTTAGGCTTCCGTCCAAACCAGGGGGCAATTTACTTCGTCATCGATGATGACGTTCAATACATATTTGCTGAATAAAATCGACTTTTTGGTTTATTATCTTCGATAATGAACCATTGGAATCGCCCAAAGAAAAAATTTTTTTAACCCCCCCTCAAAATTTGTTGGTTTACGTTTCAAGATACGTAGATTCAGAAAATCGAATACAAAAAAATCCGTCCGTCCGCCGTACGCCGTACGCCGTACGCCGTACGCCGTCCGCGCCACTTTGCCCAGTTAGCGTTGAGTTAAAATTACAAAATTTTTTTTATGGGTTTCGACCAACCCCACAATGGTCCTCGAAACTTTTCAGAACCCTAGGTCAAGGGGAAGGGGTTCAAAACAAATTTTGAAAATTTGAAAATCCCATATCTCGAAAAATTCATATAGAACGGTATGTTTTTTATTTCATATTTAGATAGAGTTTGTTCCGTAGAATTTTTTAAGACCATCCGCAGCTTTGTACGACCAGCCGTTCGTTCACAATGACGGCTCAAAGATTGTGCCTCACAACACGATCTTGACTCAAACTGTTGAAATACAGGTCCATTTTCATACTAACAAGCTCTTTGGAACATCATATGGCTTAAGTGATGTCGAGTTTGTTGTTCTGAGGTGCGTTTCGTGCTACTGAAATGAAGGTAACTTCGAATGTTTGTTGGTAGGTACTTCTTTTATAGAAAAATTATTACCGACGTAGTATTAAAAACCCCAGAATTATATCGTATTAATTGATCATAATTAATAATAATTATTATTAATAATAAATACGAATTATTAATACCTAACAATAAATTATAATAATTTTCACTAGGTACTTGATAAAATTGTTAATAATTAGTGATAATTGATAATAATAATTAATCTAACATTTAGGATATAGACATTCAGACCTAGTGATCTAGACAGAAGGGTGATCTGTACAAAGAAGATAATGAACCGTTGTGTCAAGAATTTGCAGAGTTTTTCATCGTCCTAACATATTTTTAGTCAATTTAAATTGTCTTCTGTATTATCGTTAGATGAAAAGTTGTGGTTTAAATTGGAATTTAAAATAGTAAAAAAGAGTTTTACAAAACTCGAAACGTGCATTATTTATCAATAAATGGCTTGTGAATGACCTAAATGAGATCCAACTACTCACGCCTTGCAGAACTCACTTGAGCCACCGGAAAATTTATAATATTTGGATAATTTGACCTCTTAATAATTTACCTCTTCTACGCACAGAGGTGGGTAGCGTTGTAGCGTTATTTGGTTGGCACTTGTGTACCCTACAGCTAATCGGCGTTCTCAGGGCTTTAAACGTTTTAACCCGCTCTTTTTAGTGAATTTTCGAAGATTGTTCTATTGTGCTATTGTTCTCGGTCCAAAATATTTAAAATTCGACTTTCCGAAAAATGTTCAACCAAAATCCGTTTCATACAATCCTGGATTCACTGCCAAAATATTTATATATTTACTTATATAAGTATATTTATATATGTGTCATTATTCCAGCCTACAACTTCTTTAGAATTGAGATAATATTTCAACTTTGCTCAAAAAATCTATCTTGGCAATCGAAAGGCTAAGTTTGTTGATGGGCAGAATCGGGCCACTCTAAGGGGGGGGGGAGTTTTAGGGGGAGAAAGTTCCCCATAAATTCCGAAAATGAAACATTCTGACTAGTGACACCTCATTTTAAAGGTTTAATAATGCTGAACACGATGGTGAAATCAAAATTGCGATATCTCATTCCGTTCTCAAACTGGAGCACTTTGAAGAAGAAGACATTTGGTTGATACTTGAGATGTTCTTCGCGGTTCATCTGCTCTAATTTGATAACGGAATGAGGTATCACAATTCTTACTTCACCATTGTGTTCAGCGTTGAAAAATATATAAACTGAGGTGTTACTCTTCAAAAATATGAGAAAAATCTGTTATAAAACCAGTAAAACGGAGACATCTTACATAAAACCAGTTATTTCTTAGAAAATTTGCTCTTATAGCCACGCTGCATGACTGTGGATATGCTTAGATCCCATTGTTCAGATTTTATTTTGTTCACAAAATTTCTGTAGTAACGATTGCTTATAAATGCATTCGTCTATAAATGTCAACTACTTCATACGTTCATTTAAAAAATTTACTATTCAAATTTTCCTAGGAACATAAGGAGAACGACTGTAGTTGTAAGGAGATAATTGTAAAAAAAAGATATACTTATGGAAGTTACTTTCTCGTTTGTATTGATTTATAAATCTCGGAGGCCATAAATGCCTTTGAAACGCTCAGAGCCTGTCAGTGAGTACCTATTGGTTTATTATCTTCAATGGCGAACCATTGGAATCGCCCAAAGAAAAAATTTTGTTTTATTCTTGGCCTTATCCTTATTTTATACTGCAGTATGACCTACCAAATCATGAGTAAACAGGTATTTGGTGCAAACCCAAATCAGCTGAATGTATTTGCCTACTCATACGACAACAACAATTGACATGAATGTTATTATCTTGTTATATCTAATCTTATCTCATCCTCATTGTTTCTCGTATAAACCAATCACATTCTACTATTCTATAAATTTGCGCGATTTCATTATATCTTAAAGTTGATGCTAAAAAGATTGAACTTACTTGATACTAGCTTACGATTTCACATACATTTAGTTCCCGGAAATTGCTATATTCTCTCATAGTTTTATTTTAGAGCAAAAAGTCGAGGAGTGGATTTTGGTACATCCAAGATTGGTGCATTTGTCGTGCGAAAAATACTTGGGAGATACTGAGGTTTCTGCTTTTTACCGAGAGGCATCCGGGCCTGAAAGCCCGTTGGTCCAGCTCTCTGCGTCTCCTTCCTTTAGTTCCCTCTGGCTAATGACGAATGATCGCAGAATCAGGCGTAGCGGCAATCTGTCAAAACACTCCTCAACCTATTTATCTTCTCGACGCGTGTCTCTGTTACACCCTTAAACTCGTTATGTTGACTAATTCCCATTAGAAAATCTGATCGCGGAGCTTAATAAACTAAGTGTGCAACCTCAAGTCAACCTTCCAAATTGTATACAGACGACGGCAAAATTAATCGCTACTCACTGTTGTTTATTAGATCTCGAGTTTGTAAACTTTCATTGGTTTCAAGTTCAAGTTTCTTTCCTGTTCTTCACCGAAATTTCGAAATACGAGTATATTATGCACTTTCTGTACTCTTTGCATACTTGAATTGCCATTATAAAATAATCTGACGTCATTTAAACTCGGAGAGGTAGCTAAGTCAACTGCTTACACAAAAAATGAGTATTTTTACGACCATTTTAGGGGTAATGTTGCACAGGTAATGCTATTTAAAAACGAAATAGTCGCTTCTGACGCGCATGGCTGTATTTTGGTTTATTATCTTCGATAATGAACCATTGGAATCGCCCAAAGAAAAAAAAATTTTAACACCCCCTCAAAATTTGTTGGTTTACGTTTCAAGATACGTAGATTCAGAAAATCGAATAAAAAAAAATCCGTCCGTCCGCCGTACGCCGTCCGCCGTACGCCTTACCGACGTAGTATTAAAAACCCCAGAATTATATCGTATTAATTAATCATAATTAATAATAATTATTATTAATAATAAATACAAATTATTAATACCTAACAATAAATTATAATAATTTTCACTAGGTACTTGATAAAATTGTTAATAATTAGTGATAATTGATAATAATAATTAATCTAACATTTAGGATCTAGACATTTAGACCTAGTGATCTAGACACAAGGGTGATCTGTACAAAGAAGATAATGAACCGTTGTGTCAAGAATTTGCAGAGTTTTTTTATTCGATTTTCTGAATCTACGTATCTTGAAACGTAAACCAACAAATTTTGAGGGGGGGGGGGGGTTAAAAAAATTTTTTCTTTGGGCGATTCCAATGGTTCATTATCGAAGATAATAAACCAAAAAAGTTGACTTCATATCGACTCGACGTGTTTATTTGAGTTCCAATGGTCCTTCAAGAAGAGCAATTGTCGACTCAAATACTTCGTGAAAACGAAAAAAAGTTGACTTCATATCGACTCTACGTGTTTCTTTGAGTTCGAATGGACCTTCAACAAGAGCAATTTTCGACTCAAATACTTCGTGAAAACGAAAAAAAGTTGACTTCATATCGACTCGAGGTGTTTATTTGAGTTCGAATGGACCTTCAAGAAGAGCAATTGTCGACTCAGATACTTCGTGAAAACGAAAAAAAGTTGACTTCATATCGACTCGACGTGTTTATTTGAGTTCGAATGGACCTTCAAGAAGAGAAATTGTCGACTCAAATACTTCGTGAAAACGAAAAAAAGTTGACTTCATATCGACTAGACCTGTTTATTTGAGTTCGAACGGACCTTGAAGAAGACCAATTGTCGTCTCAAATACTTCTAGAAAACGAAAAAAAGTTGACTTCATATCGACTAGACGTGTTTATTTGAGTTCGAATGGACCTTCAAGAAGACCAATTCTCGACTCAAATTCTTCGTGAAAACGAAAAAAAGTTGACTTCATATCGACTCTACAAGTTTATTTGAGTTCGAATGGACCTTCAACAAGAGCAATTGTCGACTCAAATACTTCGTGAAAACGAAAAAAGTTGACTTCATATCGACTAGACGTGTTTATTTGAGTTTGAATGGACCTTCAAGAAGAGCAATTGTCGACTCACATACTTCGTGAAAACGAAAAAGAGTTGACTTCATATCAACTCGACGTGTTTATTTGAGTTCGAATGGACCTTCAAGAAGAGCAATTGTCGACTCAAATACTTGGTGAAAACGAAAAAAAGTTGACTTCATATCGACTCGACGTGTTTATTTGAGTTCGAATGGACCTTCAAGAAGACCAATTGTCGACTCAAATACTTGGTGAAAACGAAAAAAAGTTGACTTCATATCGACTCTACGTGTTTCTTTGAGTTCGAATGGACCTTCAAGAAGAGCAATTGTCGTCTCAAATACTTCTAGAAAACGAAAAAAAGTTGACTTCATATCGACTAGACGTGTTTATTTGAGTTCGAATGGACCTTCAAGAAGACCAATTGTCGACTCAAATACTTCGTGAAAACGAAAAAAAGTTGACTTCATATCGACTCTACAAGTTTATTTGAGTTCGAATGGACCTTCAACAAGAGCAATTGTCGACTCAAATACTTCGTGAAAACGAAAAAAAGTTGACTTCATATCGACTCGAGGTGTTTATTTGAGTTCGAATGGACCTTCAAGAAGAGCAATTGTCGTCTCAAATACTTCTAGAAAACGAAAAAAAGTTGACTTCATATCGACTAGACGTGTTTATTTGAGTTCGAATGGACCTTCAAGAAGACCAATTGTCGACTCAAATACTTCGTGAAAAC
The DNA here is from genome assembly GCA_963920205.1 of Stenodema calcarata. Lineage (NCBI taxonomy): Eukaryota > Metazoa > Arthropoda > Insecta > Hemiptera > Miridae > Stenodema > Stenodema calcarata. The sequence continues at coordinate 7,355,485 of OY986051.1, read as the reverse complement.
GAAAAAAAGTTGACTTCATATCGACTCTACGTGTTTCTTTGAGTTCGAATGGACCTTCAACAAGAGCAATTGTCGACTCAAATACTTCGTGAAAACGAATAAAAGTTGACTTCATATCGACTCGAGGTGTTTATTTGAGTTCGAATGGACCTTCAAGAAGAGCAATTGTCGTCTCAAATACTTCTAGAAAACGAAAAAAAGTTGACTTCATATCGACTAGACGTGTTTATTTGAGTTCGAATGGACCTTTAAGAAGACCAATTGTCGACTCAAATACTTCGTGAAAACGAAAAAAAGTTGACTTCATATCGACTCTACAAGTTTATTTGAGTTCGAATGGACCTTCAACAAGAGCAATTGTCGACTCAAATACTTCGTGAAAACGAAAAAAGTTGACTTCATATCGACTAGACGTGTTTATTTGAGTTTGAATGGACCTTCAAGAAGAGCAATTGTCGACTCACATACTTCGTGAAAACGAAAAAGAGTTGACTTCATATCAACTCGACGTGTTTATTTGAGTTCGAATGGACCTTCAAGAAGAGCAATTGTCGACTCAAATACTTCGTGAAAACGAAAAAAAGTTGACTTCATATCGACTCTACGTGTTTCTTTGAGTTCGAATGGACCTTCAACAAGAGCAATTGTCGACTCAAATACTTCGTGAAAACGAAAAAAAGTTGACTTCATATCGACTAGACGTGTTTATTTGAGTTCGAATGGACCTTCAAGAAGACCAATTGTCGACTCAAATACTTCGTGAAAACGAAAAAAAGTTGACTTCATATCGACTAGACGTGTTTATTTGAGTTCGAATGGACCTTCAAGAAGACCAATTGTCGACTCAAATACTTCGTGAAAACGAAAAAAAGTTGACTTCATATCGACTCTACAAGTTTATTTGAGTTCGAATGGACCTTCAACAAGAGCAATTGTCGACTCAAATACTTCGTGAAAACGAAAAAAGTTGACTTCATATCGACTAGACGTGTTTATTTGAGTTTGAATGGACCTTCAAGAAGAGCAATTGTCGACTCACATAATTCGTGAAAACGAAAAAGAGTTGACTTCATATCAACTCGACGTGTTTATTTGAGTTCGAATGGACCTTCAAGAAGAGCAATTGTCGACTCAAATACTTGGTGAAAACGAAAAGAAGTTGACTTCATATCGACTCGACGTGTTTATTTGAGTTCGAATGGACCTTCAAGAAGACCAATTGTCGACTCAAATACTTGGTGAAAACGAAAAAAAGTTGACTTCATATCGACTCTACGTGTTTCTTTGAGTTCGAATGGACCTTCAAGAAGAGCAATTGTCGTCTCAAATACTTCTAGAAAACGAAAAAAAGTTGACTTCATATCGACTAGACGTGTTTATTTGAGTTCGAATGGACCTTCAAGAAGACCAATTGTCGACTCAAATACTTCGTGAAAACGAAAAAAAGTTGACTTCATATCGACTCTACAAGTTTATTTGAGTTCGAATGGACCTTCAACAAGAGCAATTGTCGACTCAAATACTTCGTGAAAACGAAAAAAAGTTGACTTCATATCGACTCGAGGTGTTTATTTGAGTTCGAATGGACCTTCAAGAAGAGCAATTGTCGTCTCAAATACTTCTAGAAAACGAAAAAAAGTTGACTTCATATCGACTAGACGTGTTTATTTGAGTTCGAATGGACCTTCAAGAAGACCAATTGTCGACTCAAATACTTCGTGAAAACGAAAAAAAGTTGACTTCATATCGACTCTACGTGTTTCTTTGAGTTCGAATGGACCTTCAACAAGAGCAATTGTCGACTCAAATACTTCGTGAAAACGAATAAAAGTTGACTTCATATCGACTCGAGGTGTTTATTTGAGTTCGAATGGACCTTCAAGAAGAGCAATTGTCGTCTCAAATACTTCTAGAAAACGAAAAAAAGTTGACTTCATATCGACTAGACGTGTTTATTTGAGTTCGAATGGACCTTTAAGAAGACCAATTGTCGACTCAAATACTTCGTGAAAACGAAAAAAAGTTGACTTCATATCGACTCTACAAGTTTATTTGAGTTCGAATGGACCTTCAACAAGAGCAATTGTCGACTCAAATACTTCGTGAAAACGAAAAAAGTTGACTTCATATCGACTAGACGTGTTTATTTGAGTTTGAATGGACCTTCAAGAAGAGCAATTGTCGACTCACATACTTCGTGAAAACGAAAAAGAGTTGACTTCATATCAACTCGACGTGTTTATTTGAGTTCGAATGGACCTTCAAGAAGAGCAATTGTCGACTCAAATACTTCGTGAAAACGAAAAAAAGTTGACTTCATATCGACTCTACGTGTTTCTTTGAGTTCGAATGGACCTTCAACAAGAGCAATTGTCGACTCAAATACTTCGTGAAAACGAAAAAAAGTTGACTTCATATCGACTAGACGTGTTTATTTGAGTTCGAATGGACCTTCAAGAAGACCAATTGTCGACTCAAATACTTCGTGAAAACGAAAAAAAGTTGACTTCATATCGACTCTACAAGTTTATTTGAGTTCGAATGGACCTTCAACAAGAGCAATTGTCGACTCAAATACTTCGTGAAAACGAAAAAAGTTGACTTCATATCGACTAGACGTGTTTATTTGAGTTTGAATGGACCTTCAAGAAGAGCAATTGTCGACTCACATACTTCGTGAAAACGAAAAAGAGTTGACTTCATATCAACTCGACGTGTTTATTTGAGTTCGAATGGACCTTCAAGAAGAGCAATTGTCGACTCAAATACTTGGTGAAAACGAAAAGAAGTTGACTTCATATCGACTCGACGTGTTTATTTGAGTTCGAATGGACCTTCAAGAAGACCAATTGTCGACTCAAATACTTGGTGAAAACGAAAAGAAGTTGACTTCATATAGACTCGACGTGTTTATTTGAGTTCGAATGGACCTTCAAGAAGAGCAATTGTCGACTCAAATACTTCGTGAAAACGAAAAAAAGTTGACTTCATATCGACTCGAGGTGTTTATTTGAGTTCGAATGGACCTTCAAGAAGGGCAATTGTCGACTCAGATACTTCGTGAAAACGAAAAAAAGTTGACTTCATATCGACTCGACGTGTTTATTTGAGTTCGAATGGACCTTCAAGAAGAGAAATTGTCGACTCAAATACTTCGTGAAAACGAAAAAAAGTTGACTTCATATCGACTAGACCTGTTTATTTGAGTTCGAACGGACCTTGAAGAAGACCAATTGTCGTCTCAAATACTTCTAGAAAACGAAAAAAAGTTGACTTCATATCGACTAGACGTGTTTATTTGAGTTCGAATGGACCTTCAAGAAGACCAATTCTCGACTCAAATTCTTCGTGAAAACGAAAAAAAGTTGACTTCATATCGACTCTACAAGTTTATTTGAGTTCGAATGGACCTTCAACAAGAGCAATTGTCGACTCAAATACTTCGTGAAAACGAAAAAAGTTGACTTCATATCGACTAGACGTGTTTATTTGAGTTTGAATGGACCTTCAAGAAGAGCAATTGTCGACTCACATACTTCGTGAAAACGAAAAAGAGTTGACTTCATATCAACTCGACGTGTTTATTTGAGTTCGAATGGACCTTCAAGAAGAGCAATTGTCGACTCAAATACTTGGTGAAAACGAAAAAAAGTTGACTTCATATCGACTAGACGTGTTTATTTGAGTTCGAATGGACCTTCAAGAAGACCAATTGTCGACTCAAATACTTCGTGAAAACGAAAAAAAGTTGACTTCATATCGACTCTACAAGTTTATTTGAGTTCGAATGGACCTTCAACAAGAGCAATTGTCGACTCAAATACTTCGTGAAAACGAAAAAAGTTGACTTCATATCGACTAGACGTGTTTATTTGAGTTTGAATGGACCTTCAAGAAGAGCAATTGTCGACTCACATACTTCGTGAAAACGAAAAAGAGTTGACTTCATATCAACTCGACGTGTTTATTTGAGTTCGAATGGACCTTCAAGAAGAGCAATTGTCGACTCAAATACTTGGTGATAACGAAAAGAAGTTGACTTCATATCGACTCGACGTGTTAATTTGAGTTCGAATGGACCTTCAAGAAGAGCAATTGTTGACTCACATACTTCGTGAAAACGAAAAAGAGTTGACTTCATATCAACTCGACGTGTTTATTTGAGTTCGAATGGACCTTCAAGAAGAGCAATTGTCGACTCAAATACTTGGTGAAAACGAAAAGAAGTTGACTTCATATAGACTCGAAGTGTTTATTTGAGTTCGAATGGACCTTCAAGAAGAGCAATTGTCGACTCAAATACTTCGTGAAAACGAAAAAAAGATGACTTCATATCGACTCGAGGTGTTTATTTGAGTTCGAATGGACCTTCAAGAAGGGCAATTGTCGACTCAGATACTTCGTGAAAACGAAAAAAAGTTGACTTCATATCGACTCGACGTGTTTATTTGAGTTCGAATGGACCTTCAAGAAGAGAAATTGTCGACTCAAATACTTCGTGAAAACGAAAAAAAGTTGACTTCATATCGACTAGACCTGTTTATTTGAGTTCGAACGGACCTTGAAGAAGACCAATTTTCGACTCAAATACTTCGTGAAAACGAAAAAAAGTTGACTTCGTATCGACTCGAGGTGATTATTTGAGTTCGAATGGACCTTCAAGAAGACCAATTGTCGACTCAAATACTTCGTGAAAACAAGAAAAAGTTGACTTCATATCGACTCGACGTGTTTATTTGAGTTCGAATGGACCTTCAAGAAGAGCAATTGTCGACTCAAATACTTCGTGAAAACAAGAAAAAGTTGACTTCATATCGACTCGACGTGTATATTTGAGTTCGAATGGACCTACAACAAGAGCAATTGTCGACTCAAATACTTGGTGAAAACGAAAAGAAGTTGACTTCATATAGACTCGACGTGTTTATTTGAGTTCGAATGGACCTTCAAGAAGAGCAATTGTCGACTCAAATACTTCGTGAAAACGAAAAAAAGTTGACTTCATATCGACTCGAGGTGTTTATTTGAGTTCGAATGGACCTTCAAGAAGGGCAATTGTCGACTCAGATACTTCGTGAAAACGAAAAAAAGTTGACTTCATATCGACTCGACGTGTTTATTTGAGTTCGAATGGACCTTCAAGAAGAGAAATTGTCGACTCAAATACTTCGTGAAAACGAAAAAAAGTTGACTTCATATCGACTCGAGGTGATTATTTGAGTTCGAATGGACCTTCAAGAAGACCAATTGTCGACTCAAATACTTCGTGAAAACAAGAAAAAGTTGACTTCATATCGACTCGACGTGTTTATTTGAGTTCGAATGGACCTTCAAGAAGAGCAATTGTCGACTCAAATACTTGGTGAAAACGAAAAGAAGTTGACTTCATATCGACTCGACGTGTTTATATGAGTTCGAATGGACCTTCAAGAAGACTAATTGTCGACTCAAATACTTCGTGAAAACGAAAAAAAGTTGACTTCATATCGACTCGACGTGTTTATTTGAGTTCGAATGGACCTTCAAGAAGAGCAATTGTCGACTCAAATACTTCGTGAAAACAAGAAAAAGTTGACTTCATATCGACTCGACGTGTATATTTGAGTTCGAATGGACCTACAACAAGAGCAATTGTCGACTCAAATACTTGGTGAAAACGAAAAGAAGTTGACTTCATATAGACTCGACGTGTTTATTTGAGTTCGAATGGACCTTCAAGAAGAGCAATTGTCGACTCAAATACTTCGTGAAAACGAAAAAAAGTTGACTTCATATCGACTCGAGGTGTTTATTTGAGTTCGAATGGACCTTCAAGAAGGGCAATTGTCGACTCAGATACTTCGTGAAAACGAAAAAAAGTTGACTTCATATCGACTCGACGTGTTTATTTGAGTTCGAATGGACCTTCAAGAAGAGAAATTGTCGACTCAAATACTTCGTGAAAACGAAAAAAAGTTGACTTCATATCGACTCGAGGTGATTATTTGAGTTCGAATGGACCTTCAAGAAGACCAATTGTCGACTCAAATACTTCGTGAAAACAAGAAAAAGTTGACTTCATATCGACTCGACGTGTTTATTTGAGTTCGAATGGACCTTCAAGAAGAGCAATTGTCGACTCAAATACTTGGTGAAAACGAAAAGAAGTTGACTTCATATCGACTCGACGTGTTTATATGAGTTCGAATGGACCTTCAAGAAGACTAATTGTCGACTCAAATACTTCGTGAAAACGAAAAAAAGTTGACTTCATATCGACTCGACGTGTTTATTTGAGTTCGAATGGACCTTCAATAAGAGCATTTGTCGATTCAAATACTTCGTGAAAACGAAAAAAAGTTGACTTCATATCGACTCGAGGTGATTATTTGAGTTCGAATGGACCTTCAAGAAGACCAATTGTCGACTCAAATACTTCGTGAAAACAAGAAAAAGTTGACTTCATATCGACTCGACGTGTTTATTTGAGTTCGAATGGACCTTCAAGAAGAGCAATTGTCGACTCAAATACTTGGTGAAAACGAAAAGAAGTTGACTTCATATCGACTCGACGTGTTTATTTGAGTTCGAATGGACCTTCAACAAGAGCAATTGTCGACTCAAATACTTGGTGAAAACGAAAAGAAGTTGACTTCATATAGACTCGAGGTGTTTATTTGAGTTCGAATGGACCTTCAAGAAGGGCAATTGTCGACTCAGATACTTCGTGAAAACGAAAAAAAGTTGACTTCATATCGACTCGACGTGTTTATATGAGTTCGAATGGACCTTCAAGAAGACTAATTGTCGACTCAAATACTTCGTGAAAACGAAAAAAAGTTGACTTCATATCGACTAGACCTGTTTATTTGAGTTCGAACGGACCTTGAAGAAGACCAATTTTCGACTCAAATACTTCGTGAAAACGAAAAAAAAGTTGACTTCATATCGACTCGACGTGTTTATATGAGTTCGAATGGACCTTCAAGAAGACTAATTGTCGACTCAAATACTTCGTGAAAACGAAAAAAAGTTGACTTCATATCGACTCGAGGTGTTTATTTGAGTTCGAATGGACCTTCAATAAGAGCATTTGTCGATTCAAATACTTCGTGAAAACGAAAAAAAGTTGACTTCATATCGACTCGAGGTGATTATTTGAGTTCGAATGGACCTTCAAGAAGACCAATTGTCGACTCAAATACTTCGTGAAAACAAGAAAAAGTTGACTTCATGTCGACTCGACGTGTTTATTTGAGTTCGAATGGACCTTCAAGAAGAGCAATTGTCGACTCAAATACTTGGTGAAAACGAAAAGATGTTGACTTCATATCGACTCGACGTGTATATTTGAGTTCGAATGGACCTTCAACAAGAGCAATTGTCGACTCAAATACTTGGTGAAAACGAAAAGAAGTTGACTTCATATAGACTCGACGTGTTTATTTGAGTTCGAATGGACCTTCAAGAAGAGCAATTGTCGACTCAAATACTTCGTGAAAACGAAAAAAAAGTTGACTTCATATCGACTCGAGGTGTTTATTTGAGTTCGAATGGACCTTCAATAAGAGCATTTGTCGATTCAAATACTTCGTGAAAACGAAAAAAAGTTGACTTCATATCGACTCGAGGTGATTATTTGAGTTCGAATGGACCTTCAAGAAGACCAATTGTCGACTCAAATACTTCGTGAAAACAAGAAAAAGTTGACTTCATATCGACTCGACGTGTTTATTTGAGTTCGAATGGACCTTCAAGAAGAGCAATTGTCGACTCAAATACTTGGTGAAAACGAAAAGAAGTTGACTTCATATCGACTCGACGTGTTTATATGAGTTCGAATGGACCTTCAAGAAGACTAATTGTCGACTCAAATACTTCGTGAAAACGAAAAAAAGTTGACTTCATATCGACTCGAGGTGTTTATTTGAGTTCGAATGGACCTTCAATAAGAGCATTTGTCGATTCAAATACTTCGTGAAAACGAAAAAAAGTTGACTTCATATCGACTCGAGGTGATTATTTGAGTTCGAATGGACCTTCAATAAGAGCATTTGTCGATTCAAATACTTCGTGAAAACGAAAAAAAGTTGACTTCATATCGACTCGAGGTGATTATTTGAGTTCGAATGGACCTTCAAGAAGACCAATTGTCGACTCAAATACTTCGTGAAAACAAGAAAAAGTTGACTTCATATCGACTCGACGTGTTTATTTGAGTTCGAATGGACCTTCAAGAAGAGCAATTGTCGACTCAAATACTTGGTGAAAACGAAAAGAAGTTGACTTCATATCGACTCGACGTGTTTATATGAGTTCGAATGGACCTTCAAGAAGACTAATTGTCGACTCAAATACTTCGTGATAACGAAAAAAAGTTGACTTCATATCGACTCGAGGTGTTTATTTGAGTTCGAATGGACCTTCAATAAGAGCATTTGTCGATTCAAATACTTCGTGAAAACGAAAAAAAGTTGACTTCATATCGACTCGAGGTGATTATTTGAGTTCGAATGGACCTTCAAGAAGACCAATTGTCGACTCAAATACTTCGTGAAAACAAGAAAAAGTTGACTTCATATCGACTCGACGTGTTTATTTGAGTTCGAATGGACCTTCAAGAAGAGCAATTGTCGACTCAAATACTTCGTGAAAACAAGAAAAAGTTGACTTCATATCGACTCGACGTGTTTATTTGAGTTCGAATGGACCTTCAAGAAGAGCAATTGTCGACTCAAATACTTGGTGAAAACGAAAAGAAGTTGACTTCATATCGACTCGACGTGTTTATTTGAGTTCGAATGGACCTTCAACAAGAGCAATTGTCGACTCAAATACTTCGTGAAAACGAAAAAAAGTTGACTTCATATCGACTCGAGGTGTTTATTTGAGTTCGAATGGACCTTCAAGAAGAGCAATTGTCGACTCAAATACTTGGTGAAAACGAAAAGAAGTTGACTTCATATCGACTCGAGCTGTTTATTTGAGTTCGAATGGACCTTTAAGAAGAGCAATTGTCGACTCAGATACTTCGTGAAAACGAAAAACAACGGTTCATTATCTTCTTTGTACAGACCACCCTTCTGCCTAGATCACTAGGTCTAAATGTCTAGATCCTAAATGTTAGATTAATTATTATTATCAATTATCACTAATTATTAACAATTTTATCAAGAACCTAGAGAAAATTATTATAATTTATTGTTAGGTATCAACAATTTGTATTCATTATTAATAATTATTATTAATTATGATTAATTAATACGATATAATTCTGGGGTTTTTAATACTACGTCGGTAATAATTTTTCTATAAAAGAAGTACCTACCAACAAACATTCGAAATTACCTTCATTTCCATTACCAGCTCCCAGGGGGTCCCAGGGGCTGCCCTCGGCCACCCAAGGGCTCCCAGGGGCTCCCAAGGGCTGCCCAGGGCCACCCATGGGGCTCCCAGGGGCTGCCCTCGGCCACTCAAGGGCTCCCAGGGGCTCCCAAGGGCTCCCAGGGGCTCCCAAGGGCTCCCAGGGGCTCCCAGGGGCTCCCTAGCCCTAACCTAGCCCTAACCTAGCCCTAACCTAGCCCTAACCTAGACCTAACCTAGACTGCCCAGGGCCACCCATGGGGCTCCCAGGGGCTGCCCTCGGCCACCCAGGGGGTCCCAGGGGCTCCAAGGGCCACCCAGGGGGTCCCAGGGGCTCCAAGGGCCACCCATGGGGCTCCCAAGGGCTGCCCTCGGCCACCCAAGGGCTCCCAGGGGCTGCCCAGGGCCTCCCACGGGCTCCCAGGGGCTGCCCAGGGCCTCCCATGGGATCCCAGGGGCTCCCTAGCCCTAACCTAGCCCTAACCTAGCCCTAACCTAGCCCTAACCTAGCCCTAACCTAGCCCTAACCTAGCCCTAACCTAGCCCTAACCTAGCCCTAACCTAGCCCTAACCTAGCCCTAACCTAGCCCTAACCTAGCCCTAACCTAGCCCTAATCTAGCCCTAATCTAGCCCTAATCTAGCCCTAACCTAGCCCTAACCTAGACTTGCCTACCTTAACCATTCGAAGGTCTTCTAGCTTCGCAGGGCCTCGTCCAGAGATGTTGATCGTTGAAGAGTAGAGTGTTGAATGATTTTAAAGGCGAGGCAGGCCGGTATTTATACCTTGGTCCTCGTTTCCTATTGGTTGAGACGATCTCTCTCTCTCTCCCTTCAGCGAGCCAATGGACACCGAGGTCGTCGATGAAGCAATTTGATTGGCTCCGCATAGGAGAACCTAAAGTGTATATATACTGGTGAGTAGGGCTTGCTAATCATTCTATGGCTGGCTCTCATCGTTTCACCCTCACGGCTGAATGGGATCACTTCGCGCCTGTCCCGACGAGAACTGACGAAGGATATTGAAGCGGACGGCGCGGCGTACGGCTATGCCACTCTCTACAATCGACGGTCGACAAGGCTGATGACTGCAGCGGGCCCATATCACACTCGCCGGGCGAAATCACCTCAACACGGGTCGTCTCGCTCAGCGGCACCGGGAACAGGGCGCAGGACACGGCGTCGGACGATCGCAGCGACCATTCAAAAAGCACGACGTGTACGGCAGCGGCGGACATCAACATGCCCCGGAGGGAGGCCCCGTACGAACACGCCCGCTAGTATACACAAGCAGAGATAGGGTGCTCGCGGTGGGAAAAGACCGCGGAGAGAGGCTTAGCACGCCCGGTAGTATCACGCACGTTGACACTTCTGGTCAAGTCGCCCTGGTCAAGGCAAATGCCTCAAGTCCCTCACACGATAAGCGAATAGGGTGGTAGTTGTAGGGAAAAAGGCCGCGGGGAGAGGTCCCGCACGCACGGTAAGTCGCGCACTAGTTATTACTAAATTAAATTAAATGCCCTGTAGCAGTTCAAGGTCGTGTGACCTCCAATGCTTATCGCAATCCCTTCCTTCTCAATCACTTTTTTTTTTATTCGATTTTCTGAATCTACGTATCTTGAAGAGGGGGGGTTAAATTTTTTTTTCTTTGGGCGATTCCAATGGTTCATTATCGAAGACCAAAATTAGCCGTATTAAACGTATTAACGTATTAAACGTAAAATACGTCGGTAATAATTTTTCTATAAACCAACAAACATTCGAAATTACCTTCATTTCCGTAGCACGAAACGCACCTCAGAACAACAAACTCGACATCACTTAAGCCATATGATGTTCCAAAGAGCTTGTTAGTATGAAAATGGACCTGTATTTCAACAGTTTGAGTCAAGATCGTGTTGTGAGGCACAATCTTTGAGCCGTCATTGTGAACGAACGGCTGGTCGTACAAAGCTGCGGATGGTCTTAAAACTACGGAACAAACTCTATCTAAATATGAAATAAAAAACATACCGTTCTATATGAATTTTTCGAGATATGGAAATTTCAAAATTCGTTTTGAACCCCTTCCCCTTGACCTAGGGTTATGAAAAGTTTCGTGGATCATTGTGGGGCTGGTCCAAACCCAGAAACCAAATTTCGTAATTTTAACTCAACGCTAACTGGGCAAAGTGCCTCGGACGGCGGACGGCGGACGGCGTACGGCGGACGGACGGATTTTTTTTTATTCGATTTTCTGAATCTACGTATCTTGAAACGTAAACCAACAAATTTTGAGGGGGGGTTAAAATTTTTTTTTCTTTGGGCGATTCCAATGGTTCATTATCGAAGATAATAAACCAAAATTCTACGGAACAAACTCTATCCAAATATGAAATAAAAAACATACCGTTTAATGGGAATTTTTCGAGATATGGAATTTTCAAAATGGTTAGTATACACTATTCAGCCTATCAAAATTTACTGCAATCTTTCTTGAAAAAAATTAAGTATATCAGACTTGAAAAATATAAAAAAATATGTGTACTGTTTAAATTAGACTACGTACTTCACGATTTCAGAATAAGTTTAAAAAAAAAAATTGTATAGGTATATGTACAAAATAAAAAATTTGCTATTAAAATGTTCAGAAGGTCAGGGAAGAGTCTTTGCAAAATTTTACAATAGCGTCGTAGTGCGAGACGTCTTGAAGTCGGAGGATGTGATCGAGATTGAAGGGTTGGGTAACGGTCTGAGAAATCTCCCTGAACATCTTTTCCCGAGCCGATTTGAACCGTGGGCAGTCCATCAATAAATGCTGTTCGTCTTCAGCAACAGAACAGAGCTCGCACAAATCGCTATTCGCTTTCCCAATTCTGCAGAGGTACTTCTTGGCGCAGCAGTGACCTGTTCTTAAACGCGAAATTATTTTAAAGAATATTTTGGGCCTTAACGGTATGTCGTTGAACCAACAGGCATGAACTCTTCTTCTTTGTTAATATGAACTCTTCTTCTTTGTTAATATGAACTCTTACTTCTATAATTATAATTAAAGAAGTATCATTATCAATGCAGCAATTACATTAAATTTTGTCTTTCTCATCGCGTTCTCCATTTCAGCAGTAGGTACCTAAATGTTATCACACACGTGCTACCTTCAACACAATTCAACGCCAACTGAACAGATAATAAAACGGCGCTAGGAAAACACTTTTACGCAGCGCAATATATTTCACGCTCCTGCCGACGTTTTTCAGGCAAATTCGGTTCCTGCTGCGCAAAAAACCTGTCGCTAGGAAAACAAGCCTTTACGCCATGCGTCAAAGCAGCGCAACAACTTCCCCTCGACGGCTGAGACAGTTGAACTACATCTCCCAGTTCACCACTGACATCACTCACACGAAAGGAACAGACAACGAGGTCGCTGATTCGCTGTCCCGCATGAAGGCATTGCGCGAAAAACGAGCTATCTGCATTTTTCAAAATTTTTGGGGAATCGAAAAAAACGTTTCAGAAATTCCTGCTTCAATATTTAAAAAATCCAGATATACTAAAATTAACCGTGCCTAAGGACGGATATTAAATCCATATGATTTAATATTTTTAAATAATTTACTCGAGGCACCACAAGACATTGAAGGTTGCAGATAGGTAGCTCGTTTTTCCAACCAATAATTTTTTAAATGCCTATTGTCATTGTTATTTACTTTAAAAACGTCCTCCTCTAACTTTCCAACAACATTACATGAATCCTCAACTCCATCAGACAATAATACTGTTATTCCATAAACATTTCATCATTGTTAGGAAAATAATATTATATTTTTTTGTAAGGAATAAAAGGAAAGCAAGCACTAGGATGAAAAACCTCAAGGAATAGCAAGGATTATTCTTATTCTTATTAACACCAACAAGATGTCGCCTTGATTGGATCGAATAATGAGACATCTGTGTAAATAGCTCATTATTCAACCCAACGACGTTGTCGCATTGTCCAACTATCAGCAACATTGTCCGATTTTGCATTTATAACTATCGGAGGGCTAGCGGACCCTCACAAATGAAGCAGTATATTTTTCTGACCCCAAAACCGTTGAAAACGGGATTTCGAAAAAAATTGCAGATTGCTCGTTTCTCGAGCAAGGCCTTCAAATAGCGACGATGTTGTCTGGTGGAAGGTTTCGATTTCACGTTAGTAATTTCACGTTCGTTATTTCACGTCACTGCTTAAGCCCCAGCGCTCTCTGCTGGAGTAGTTCTGCGCGTTCCAACCACCCAGTTGAAAAACTGAAAAGTTCCTTCACTCATCCCCACCACTTGAGTTATCAATGTATGAGCCGATATGTCACTGGAAGCCTCTGCGAACGCCCAAACGCACTTCCAACGGTTTCAAACCGGTTTGATGGTCTCAGCGAACAAACTGGTTAAAGAACTCCCTGGTAGGCAGGAACAGACCTCCTATTGGACGAGATGGAGAAGTTCGAGGAAGCCCAGCGATTGGACGAGACAGTGGACCAATTACAACGCAAGGATACCCTTAAAATAGAGCGCCTACCCATCCCAGGCACACTCACTCACCTCCTATGCGAGACGTCAACTGGGAAGCCACGAATTTACCTCCCTACAGCCTTTCGAAGACCCATGTTCGAGCGTCTACACAACCTCAGCCATCCAGGAGTAAGGGCATCGAGGAAGCTCGTTTCCAGCCGCTACTTCTGGCCTAGTATGATGAAGGACGTAGGTGACTGGGCTAAAACCTGTCTTCAATGCCAAAAAGGGAAGGTTAGTGCGCATGCGCTAAGGATATATAAGCTCGCGCTGGCTCTCAATAAATTCATTCTCTCCTCGACTCTCGTCTACAACTGGCTGCACCAACACCACACAAGAAATCGCCTCTTGCCTCAACTCCTTCCAGCGAGCTTCTCCGACGGAAGACGAACAGCTCGCCGATCCTTTCGCCGGCTTCCCAACGCTGTCGAGGTTCACGTCCGACCTCTTGAGGAGCAGCGGTGATCGCCACGGCAGGGGCCAATAAGCAGCGCCCTTGTTGGTTCACTCTCAGCGGCTTGTCATAGGTACAAGGTGGACTGGGGTTCCGCGCCCCACGAAGCCTCAAGGCTGTCGTCAACCCGTTTGTGGTGGATTCAACTTGGAAACTGACCCGCCTCAAGTCGGTACCTTGCAAAAGGCACTGGCGGCCCTAAGGGGTTCCGTGGTACAACATCAGCCCCTCCTCAAGACTAGGAAGTCGGGTTTTCCGACCGAACACAGAGGACACGTGTCCGGTACTAACGCCCGCACCCTTCATCGGTTCTTTTCAGAGCCACGGGCCCAACGTCGAGCTACGCCCACTCCTTCTTTCAACGGCTCTTTTCAGACCCACCGGGCCTAACACCGGCGCCCATATTCCGTCGTCCAGCCTTCATCCTCGAGGCCTTTGTATCATCATCCAACGACGACGAATAGAAGTAAACACGTCTAGTAGTCGTATGTGGTAGATGATCTACTAGACGTCTCATAGACAGTTACTTTTGGTCGGTCTGATAGACGTCTACTCAAATAAATATGTAGAAATAGGGAGTTCCAGGTTACCACGGTGGCTGTTAAAAATCTTCGTTAAAATTCGTGAACATTCGGCCGTCTTCGGATCAGTTGACACTACTGGAACGCCCACTTCGAATCAGTTGACACTACTTGACACTAACAGCCACCGTGGTAACCTGGACGTGACACTGTCCTCACCTGCGGGCTACGCAGGAAACTTGCGACGCGACGCAAAGAGCTGCATAACCTTCCCAAGTGAGCCTGGTCGGCGACGATCCTTCATTGGAGGCGACTAGTTTTATTTACTTATTTATTTTATTTTTTATTTTACTAATTTTTGCTGGAAAGCAGTTATTTAAATTTGACAAGGTCTGTGCCGTGAAGAGGCTACCTGAAAAAAATTCAGGATTACAACAGGATGAGCCCCGAAACATTTGCCTACATTTTGAGAGCCATTGAGCCCTCAATAATGAAACGGTCAAATTTTCGCGAGGCAATTTCACACGAAGAACCCCTCAGAGCGACCTTAAGGCCTAAGTGAGCAAATCTTGATGAATTTCAATAAAATCAATTTATTAATGAAAAACTCTGCAAATTCTTGACACAACGGTTCATTATCTTCTTTGTACAGATCACCCTTCTGTCTAGATCACTAGGTCTAAATGTCTAGATCCTAAATGTTAGATTAATTATTATTATCAATTATCACTAATTATTAACAATTTTATCAAGTACCTAGTGAAAATTATTATAATTTATTGTTAGGTATTAATAATTCGTATTTATTATTAATAATAATTATTATTAATTATGATTAATTAATACGATATAATTCTGGGGTTTTATCATTATCTTCTTTGTACAGATCACCCTTCTGTCTAGATCACTAGGTCTAAATGTCTAGATCCTAAATGTTAGATTAATAATTAATTATTAATCATTATTAATAATTATTATTATTATAAATTATCACTAATTATTAACAATTTTATCAAGTACCTAGTGAAAAATATTATAATTTATTGTTAGGTATTAATAATTCACATTTATTATTAATAATAATTATTATTAATTATGATTAATTAATACGATATAATTCTGGGGTTTTTAATACTACGTCGGTAATAATTTTTCTATAAAAGAAGTACCTACCAACAAACATTCGAAATTACCTTCATTTCCGTAGCACGAAACGCACCTCAGAACAACAAACTCGACATCACTTAAGCCATATGATGTTCCAAAGAGCTTGTTAGTATGAAAATGGACCTGTATTTCAACAGTTTGAGTCACGATCGTGTTGTGAGGCACAATCTTTGAGCCGTCATTGTGAACGAACGGCTGGTCGTACAAAGCTGCGGATGGTCTTAAAAAATTCTACGGAACAAACTCTATCTAAATATGAGATAAAAAACATACCGTTCCACATGAATTTTTCGAGATATGAAATTTTCAAAATTTCAAAATTCATTTTGAACCCCTTCCCCTTGACCTAGGGTTATGAAAAGTTTCGAGGACCATTGTGGGGTTGGTCGAAACCCATAAAAAAAATTTCGTAATTTTAACTCAACGCTAACTGGGCAAAGTGGCGCGGACGGCGTACGGCGGACGGCGTACGGCGTACGGCGTACGGCGGACGGACGGATTTTTTTTTATTCGATTTTCTGAATCTACGTATCTTGAAACGTAAACCAACAAATTTTGAGGGGGGGTTAAAAAAATTTTTTCTTTGGGCGATTCCAATGGTTCATTATCGAAGATAATAAACCAAAAAGCAAAATTTGTTTTTCTATAATTCCTTCTATTTTTATTAATTTTACAATATCTTTACAGCACAGTTTATATTAAATTTTAATATAAAGATATTGTAAAATTAATAAAAATAGAAGGAATTATAAAAACTTAGGCCAGGGCAACCGTGAAATAGGATCAGACGCCGAAAACGTGAACTGCTCGAAAAACTGGCACGAAATGCAATATTGTTTCCTGGTATATTATACCTACCAAACAATATTAACAAGAAAATACTTGTTGAGGTGAGAAGATATTCAGAGAATGGTAGGTGGGAAGGGGGGGGGGGGGGCTTTTCACGCGTAAACGAGCGACAGATCCCACCGGTTGGATCCGACGCTCGTCGACTTTGCCCAGTTGCCATGGTGTGAAAAATCCAAATGAATTTTTTTTTTTTTTTTTTTTCATGATTGAGTCGGATTTGGAACTAGTAGCTCTAGATAATCTAGAAGTACCTACTAGTTCCGAACCCGACTCAATAATAATTTTTTTTTTTTTTTTTTTTACGTTTTTCACACCATGGCAACTGGGCAAAGTCTCAATTCCAAATTTGAAATATTTGAAATTTCGAATATTTGTGACATCATCTATCGAGCTATTGATCACCTCAATCGATTCCCGTTTGCTGATTTCAAAAATTATGAGATCCAAAGGCGTGGCAACGGGGCAAAGTTTCGATTATGAATCCGTACACAAATTTAGGGTAGTAAAAAATTGAGTTTCGATTACGTTTTCGGGGGTTCGGGGGTTATGGACCACTGCGAGGTGGAAGTGGGTGAAGTAACGTAACGTAACGTAGGTAACGTAACAGCCACCACTAGGCCTATTAAATATTTATATATAAATTTTATATATAAATTTATATATAAATTTTGTGATCAGGGATCGGGGAGGACCACTGGAGGGCCGACGTGATAAGGTAGACCTGCATTATATGTCGGTAGATCATCTACCTGACGTCTACATGGCCTGTGGAGAGTAGATATCTACATATAGATGTAATCTAGAAGGAGATAGATCATTTAAAGACAATTGATTTTGATCTACCACGTCTACGTCAACCCATAGACAAGCTGTTGACAAGAAAATTGACATCTTAAGAACGTCTTCCGATAGATGAAGACGAAGAATATGAAGACGTCTATATTGGTCTAAATCATGTCTATAGACGAATGAAGATCATGTAGACCACATTTAGATGATCTACAACATCTAGCAGACGTCTATTTTATGTGTGGGATAGAACCTCAGGTGTGATTTACCACCGTACAGATATCTAGTGGAAACCTTGAATCATTTTTCGAGGCGAAACTCTCATCTCGTTACGTTCGCGTATCAATTGTTTGCGGTAGACCTCCCGTCGAAGTATTTCTCGTCCAAGTCCCGCCCGCGACCTATGATATAATCTGAGGTAACGCAGCTCCAGTCCCTTATATTGGTTTAATTTAACCGAAAACTTTCTATCCATGAAAGGAGGAAGGGTCGTTTAGGTTGGTGGCGTTTCATGCTTGTCATCGCACTCTACTACGCACCTACACCTGGCGGCACCGTAGGATGTTTCGGGGACCCTCAAACTACAGTTAGTTTAGTTTTGTGGTAACTCATGTTATGAGACAACAATCTCGTCGATAGGCTGAGCAGGAATGGTTCAGTGAAGTTTTTCGATTGTGTACGTACCTACTAATTGAATAATCATTAACAAATTTGGAATTTAGCTTCTTATTATAAATTGAATTTTTGGGCCTGCAGTATACTCACCTTTTCAGTGAACCTGCCGTTGGTCCCATATCGTTGTAGATGATTTTTTCGGTGTGAATGGTCAACGAATTGAACCGATAAGATGCTTCTTGTTAGCCGATGAGATTATAATATAATTGAAACCCTCATATCCTTAGCGAAACCGTGGTCCCATCTCATTCACAGTAACAAAGCGCCAATACTAACAATGTTTTGAGTGACCCTCCAACGCAACGACTGGCATCACACAAGTTTCATCACGATCGGGAAAATAAAAGATGAAGAGTTCGAGTGATGCAATCGTTGTCACCTTCTTCGAGGATTGTTTCCCGTTTCTGATCATCATCCGGAGAGAATCATCAACAAGACGGTCCTGATTTCTGTTAGGTAACTATCAATGACAGACCATCGACGAACTACTCCGACACCGAAACGCATTAATTATTTTATAACCATATTTCATTCGACGGAGTCTATATCACTGTAACCTCTCGATCTTTTTGTGTTGGGGTAACTGTACATCTCCTTTCAAGCTTATATAATGAAATCCATTTAAGAGTGCGTGTACAATAGGATTGCGATGGATATTTACTCCCCGAACTGGTCCCGGAAGTTGGACAACCAACATTAGATACGCAAAAATTATGTTTCAGATGAATTCGTACAAAATACAAGATTCGTCGCTGACAATACAATTCTTGATCTGCCTGAGACGAATCATGTACTTATCCTGTCGTGTTGTATCCTTTCAAATTTCTTCAACGGTTTGGTGGAATTATCTTGATAATATTATATTATTTATAATATATTATAATATATTTATTATAATTATTTATAATATATAATATATGAGTGTTATAACACTCATTCAAATCAACTCCATTGCTATCAGATTTATATTGTTACTAGCTTTAGCAGAGTTTACTGTATGTTGGATATCTAATCACTCCAAATTGATTCAGAACTAATCGATAGATGATTCATTCTAAGAACGAAGACAGAGGGATATATTCACACCGAGTTTTTTTGAAATTGGCCAAAGAAACAATTTTTTTTAACCTCCTCAAAATTTGGGGGTTTACGTTTCAAAATACTTTATAATAGATTCAGAAAATCGAATTAAAGAAATCCGTCCGTCCGCCGTGCGCCACAGCATATTCGAACAGCTCATGGTGTTCTGATGTCGAGTTAATTAATAATAATTCATAATTAGTATTAGTAATTAATAATTAATTAAAATTATCAGTAACTAACAATAATAATTATTGTTAGTTGATAATAATAATTAATAATTGATGATAAATCATAATAATAATTAATCTATAATTTAGTGATCTAAACGGAAGGGCGATCTTTACAAAGACGATAATAAGCCATTGTGTCAAGAATTTGCAGAGTTTTATGTTTAACTTGCCAGTTTATTGTCTGGACATCCAGTTTCAGTCTGTGTCAGCAGAAACTTGCTTGAGCAATGTAATTTTCGTTTTTTTAAGCGAATTTTAGCGTTGAAATTTCCAAAAGCTTAGGGTGGGGGGGTTTGGGGAGTTTTCAGGTGGGGGGGGGAGGTTCACTCATAAATTTTAAAAATGAAACGGTCTGTCGAGTGACACATCATTTTAAAGGTTTTTACACGCTCAATAAGATGTTTCAGATTGCTATATCTTATTCCGCTCTCAAACACTTGAGCACTTATAAGATGAAGAAACGTGGTTGATACTTGAGATGTTCTTCATGGACATCATGTACTTAAATGAAGACATTTGACATAAAACCAATTATTTCTTCGAAACTTCGCTCTTATAGCCATGCTGCATGACTGTGGATTTTTAGTGTTGCTTCTCTTGAGCAGCCTCATTGGTACACCGAGTGAAGAAGTGAAGAATAATATCTACCATACTTGGAAAATCCCCCTCCAGTTTTGACACGAGCGAGCGTAGCGTACTACTAGAAATAAAGATATGCATAAACATCACGGTTCCGTAGTAAGGCGACGAGTTTTTTTTACCACCTCTGACATGTTTATACACTTGGACCCTAAAATTTAAATTTTTAAAGTTACGAATTTACATTCACATTGCTATGAGTCTTGTAATGGAAAAATACCGATTTACCCTTAGGTGAAGAGGGTGGCTCACATACTGTTGTCGGTCATTACAAACGAAAATTAATGCGAATGTTAACTAAAGTAACTATAAATTATACTTTGCGCATTTTTGAACCAGTGTTTTCATTCCTCAAAATCTGCATTCAGTACTAGGCGATTTAAACGGCTAAGAAATTTTTACTTTGGTTCTTCTCTTGTCGCTTTGTGAGCCGCGGTGTAGACTTGCACTTTTCCGAGGGTGACCCTCACTTGTGAGTATAGTACAGCCTCAAAATTTACGATTCATTTATTAGACTCAGGTCGAAATAGTACCTAAACGCTGCTTATTAGGTAATATTTGCCATTTGAGCAAGTAAAATTCTGTTGGACCTATATAGTTTATTGGTTCAGCAGTCTACTGCCCAACGCATGGAAGAGCTTTGGTGGACCCAAAACTCCTCCTAAATACATATTACTGTACTATAATACGAGTAGTATGCCAAAATCCATATTTTTGTAACCTTCTTTGTTCCCACGCAGGCAAATCTGAACGCTCTGCTGTGTGACAGGCGTTGCCTATCACCGACGCCTTTGGTCAGATGAAGTAGCAAGTGAAGCTCTCAAATACATGGATTATGATACTGAACCAATCTCACAGTGAACCTATATAACGAGGAAGGTATATTCCAGACGGACATAGGCAGACGTCCTCCCAATGTTAACTTCTATGGAACTTGACATCTTGTTAACCTGATAATGGTTATAGATGTTTAACAGTTTCTTTGCTCACCATGCTCACCATCCGTGTAATTTCGCTATTATCCGCACGGATGCTCGACATTCCAGGGGTCCCATACGAATACGAGGTGAGCCACATCTCGCTACTCATAATTCCCGCGTCTAATTAGCGGGGTATCGGAATAAATCCGTGCAGCCGTTACATCAGTGGATGGAATTGCAACGCGCTACAAACCGGTAACGTGAGCGTTATGACTGACCCATTTGATCCACAACAGTCTACAAAGCAGAGTTTTTCGAGCTCTGTGCGCTCACTATCTAGATTGATGTTCACTCATTGTAAAAATGATTTCACCGAACCTTATCTTTCTTTTATACCCGGTTTTTCCCCAAACCTTCCGGTATAAAACAGCCTCTTATAACTCAGCCCCGCAACTCTATTAGCTATTCGAACGAATTGAATATGGGTAGTACCAAATTCGAAGTTCAATCCAACCATGCCTCTTGTAAAACACATCAAAATCTGGTTGGGGTGTATTATCTAAGGAAACAACCTAAAAACTCCGAATTACGCCATATAGAATTACGCCATGTAGGATTACGCCGTATAGCATTACGCCAAATTACGCCTATCTATGGAAAAAATCAACGTTATCAACGAGTTGTGCAAGGAGATCCACTTTTACTCAAGTGCAGGGAATTGTACAATAAGTAGAAGAACGAGCAGAATATCTGCATGAGTTAGCGGTCTGTCCTGTGAGGCGTCGAACACCCCAATTTTTACGTGGTTAATATGTTCATCAATGGTCATAAAAATCCACTCGTTCCACGTTTTTGAAAATTGAAATATATTTATACACTTTGAGGCCTGGAACGAAAACTCGTACCGAACTGCACGGATTTCACTTTATTTTTGTAATCATCAATATTCTTTCATTCTCTCAATCTGCATCGATGAGTGAGGTTCATCAGAGGTGCACCCGTAAGGCAAATTTGCAGTTTCATGTTCCACTACATCACACTAGCATATTCAATAAGCTAGGTATTTACTGCTTCTAGTATTCGAACTTACAATGACAATCCCAAAATATTTGATACCAACCTTTCTATGAAGGCTTTCAAGAATAAGTTTAAGGAACTTTTGTTTTTCAAGTTAATAGAACAGAATGCCTGAGAAGTTGGACAGAAATTAAAAGAAAATTAATATGTCAGTAGAGAAGTTTTCAATTTTTGTTATTATAGAGCTTTGTTGAGGTATGTTGTGTTATGTAGGTATTTTACTAGTTTAGAATTCACAGTATGAAGTATTATTTTCATTTCGTTTTTTTATAAAGATAAAATTATGATTTAGGTATTATGAATGTACCTATTGGTGACGCTTTGAGAATAAAGTGTGCTGTCTCTTCCAGAGGCATAGGAGAGAGGGCTTTATAGCCCTATTTGTATCCTGGTGTTTAAATAAAATCAATATCAATATTTCAGTTCGCTTCATTCCCATTCATTCAGGCTTCCCCTATAGTACCTACTGTGAGGCCAAGGTGTAGGAATGGTATTCCAATCCACATACAGAATCTCACTTCGGTAGAGCAATTAAATATGCAGGTAATTCGATATTCAGAGAATAAAAAGAACACGAGCTAGTAAATTGCCTCCCGCTGGTTCCTTATAATATAAGATATCCTATTACATTACATATTGTATGATGTCATATAAAATATTATTTTAGTTATTAATTTTTTTTGTTCGCTCTATTATTAAATTATTTTGTATTTTATGTAATTTAATATTATATTTCTAAAGATGATTTACCGATTCTGACTCGAAGGCTGCGTTACAGGGTATATGGCTTAAATGAGGTAATACGCCAGCGCTACTCATGACGTGACTCACAGATACCATCACTCGTAATACTCAAATAATCCGGTAGATATTTTTGCCATTACGATCTTCGTCTCAGCTGCCACCGCGTCATTCGCCCGCATTGGCCTTCTCGCGGTGAGCGGCAAACTCTGTCAAAACGGAACACCGTCTCCTTCCTATTTCCATTACTCGAAGGTGTTATCCATCCACCTCCATCCGTTGCGCTACGTCTTGCGTCACTCGGCCGCGCATCACCGGCCTATCAGACCATAGACGAACCATTGAAAGAGGACGATCTTCACGAATTGGTAAACCTCGGGGCTCTGGCAAGAATAACGGCTGCTCATAATACTCGTACAAGGTTTTTCTTATATACTGGAGATGAGAGATGCCCCGATTTATCTCGGCTTGGCACTTTCTCTTAATTTAGTGATACTCAGGAAGGATGAGATCGTTTCTTAAATTTTCGTTCAACGCTTCACTTGAAGTCAAGAATGACTTCATATATTCTTGTTCTTCATATATTCATATTGTTCTTCATATATATGACTTCCTATATTCTTCCCATATTCTTGTTCTTGGGCCCTACTGCAAAAACTTAATATTGCGCATTTCGGACGGGTCTCGAGTTCTCTAACACTCGATGTTTCTCCCATCAATTTTCACTTGGATGATTTCCGCCCATGGGTGTCAATTTTCAATCGTACATAAGTGATTTTGTCATCTCGATCCATACAAATTGTCAGGGTTGTGTCCCCGAAAGATTGTGACTTCCGACGTAAGTATTTTGGCGTTAAAAATCTTCTCATATGAAGGACACTCTCGGCATGAAAACTGCTCAGTTGTTACCTTCAAAATTCCAGCTGATAACGTTGAAGTAATGTTGATAAGTTTCCCTGAAAATCAAAAAGACAACTTGGACTCAAAAGATTACACAACACAGATTACCAAGTCTTCTTATAAAATGGTTCTATATCAATAGGAGTTCTCTGTTGTGGGCCTAGTTAAGTCTAGGAGTTTCGTTATTTTTACAGTTAGTTTTCAAAGGTGGACACATGCCTTCAGCGACCAAACTCAACCAACAAACTATAAGCCAAATAAATAATAATAAATAAATAATAAATAAATAAACACTTGTGTTTATGGCGAATTTCAATGCAGAAGTTTGGAGCTTCATTTCCCGGAGTTTACTTTGTTCCCAGAGAACGTTGCGAGGCGCGGACTTGGCTAATCTGTCCGGGGTAGCGATTTGGGCCTGGGAGACGAAACGGTCCTTGTTATCAGTCTGAAAGATTTGTACCTAGAAACGAGGTTCCCATAACGAATAGGTGCCTATTCAAACGCCCCTTGAAGCAGAAGTTGGCAATGGCTTCATGAACAGGGAACGAAAAAGTACGAGTAACTCTCCAGAACTCGGGGACTTGACCCAGTAAAACTTACATAGATGTAGATCTAGTGGAAGCCCCCATTGGAACTAAAAGTGCTATTGGTCCCGGTTCCACTACTGATTGGAATACCTACGTACACAACATGATGTAATTCATGGCATTTTAGGAGTATTTTGGACCATCTAGGCACTGGAATTTGCCACAATAACAAAATATTTCCTGGATTTTCATGGGTCAATTTGATATTCTGGATGCCTTTTGAGAAACTATATCTCACCATGAATAACACGTTTAACAATGATATTTGTAGCTCTACGCAGCTGCCCGTGTTGTATTTCCGCCTGATGAAAGTGTAGCTGTCTGAGTTTATTTTCCAATTAATTTTACAATCACATTCAACCGAGTCCAATCATTTGACGCTGTCATCGTGGTATCGGACGCTCATATGATCCGAACATGACTGATAGCAGAATTTAAATTCGACTCATGAAACACTGAAAAATTCACTATGAACGCATAAATGAACGAAGGACGAAAACCGTATATCGAGATAATAATTTATTGGTGATGAAACCACCGTTGAACAATAGGATGGCGTCACTGAAACTCACTATAACGCTATTTAGGGATGATACTGCTTTCCCGGGGTAACTATATAGGAAGTTATTTGACACGTAATCGACTTTACGATGTCTTTCGTCGTTTGGTACAACTGAGAAATCCTAATCGGTGCTCATTTTAAAACCCTCTTGCATCCAATCCACCATAATAGGTACTATTCCCGCGTACTGTTCGACCGAGACAAATTCAATTTTATGGTGGTCTCAGGGTTGGAAATTCAATATGTGATTAGGATTCTTCGATTTTGGATGGTGACGGATTTTAGAAATTTTTTTAGCAATCTTAGTAAAGAACCTAAGGGAGGAGAAGAGTTAATGTTTTTCAGTGGAGACGTTCAAAAGATTGAAGGGGTCGAGGAAGGTAGCAGGTCAAGTGGTAAAGCGCGGTGCACCTTACATCGATTATAGTGTGACATTATACTCATTCTGTGTAGTATGCTCAGCGATAAGTACAGGGTGCAGTGGATGTAGAGGATGTAGTCTTGAGAGCCCTCATTTTCAACACCTTCAACTCCAAAGTTTTTTCTACAGAAAAACAAAATCTAATTAGCAATATTTCGAACTGTGAAATATCAGTTTGGAAATATAGTTCGAGTACATATTTTGTGTACTGAAGATAACCTTAAACTTAACCCTCAGTTCACCCAGGTATAACATGTATGGGCCAAGGCTTTCAGATCCCTCAGCCATCTGCATAGTGATGAATGCAAGGTTTCCCTAGATCAATACCAATAATATTATTGGTATACATCAACATTAAATGTTGATTAAATGAGTATTAAATTTAGGCTATAAATTAGCCTTCGTACTTCTAGAAACCGTTGTGTAGCAGGTTCTATTGGCTGTCACTCCGTTCAGTTAAGAAGTGGTGGGACGTGTTAATTTATCCCCAATAATAGACTTTTATTATGTTATTAGTATAAGTCTTATGACTATTATACCTACAAGAAACTTACAAGAAAAGCATGGGATTGATTGATTGATTGGAGTTTTTATTTACATAACAGGGTTACATAGGGCCTGAAGGCCCTCTCTTACCGTAACCCTGAGAGGGTTATTGTGGTATGATTCGACTGCAATTATTATGAAAACGTTATGCTTTTATTCCTGTTGTCAGGTACACTCATCATGTGTCTGCGTAATTTACTATTTCATTCGAATTCTGCATGTCGTTAATTAGGAAGAATAAAGAATTCCGTTAAATGTGATAAGCCGTTTTAATCACAGTTATTTCATTCATTATTCCTGGGAAACACAAAATAAAATGAACAGGCACCGTTTCACAGCAAGTGTGTCGAAAAACCACCGAAGATCGAACTTATAATATAGGTATTATAGCACATTTAAAAAATAAACATACTAAGTTAACTATTATAACAAGAAACAACTTACCATACTACATATTTATCATTATTATTAACATAATATGTTAATATTATTATATATATAATATTATTATAACATCTAGATAACAGAACAATAACCAAGCATACCCCCACCTAGCTCAACATACGCTCTTTACCTTTCGACGAAATATAAACAATTGAAAACAAACCAACAGCTTTCTTCTTCTTCTCCTCTACTTTCAAAATATTGCTGAGGTAACCTAAGGACATTGTTTCACATTGGAAAAAAACTGTTCTCTCGTTTAGTGTCCCAGGACAGGCCCCATAAAATGCTCCGCATCATACACATCCATACGTACAGGGCATTCCGCCGTTACATCGAATGATGCTTTGAGCCCCGTCCCCTCCCAAATGCACCGAACACCGTTGAGCACCGGCTAATCTGATTTGGCACAGAAGCTCAAGTCGGATCCTGTCAGTAGGAGCCCAAAACCTATAAAATTCGCTAAACGCAGATGCCGTCACCCTACTCTAATCCCTCTTATCCTGTAGCCTACGTCTTCCGGCAAAACCGTTCACTATTTCCCCACAACCGGCAACTAAACGAATGTAGTCCTGCGACAGCCACAAAGCTGAGCACTGACATTCATTAAAAAAATGTCCCAAATACGTAGACCAGTTATATTTCATACTCTCGCCCTTCGTCACCAGGTCCAGCAAACGAAGGAAACAGACCCAGGAAACAATAATATACTTCAAAGCACGGTTACTAAAGTACTACTTTAGTAACCGTGCTTCAAAGGGTAATTTTCAGATAGACTCCATCTGTGTGTACAGTGGTAATTCAATATATTGTGCTGTTTACTTCCTGATAAGTACCTATTGAAGAATAATAATTCTTTAGTTTATGGTTGTAGGTATATTAATTACACTATCTACAGTCCACTTGGTCTATCGAAGGGGCTAAGCTCATAAAAACATCTTTGTGACATTTCAAGCCGCAGAACTCAACAAAGAAACTGAATATGATTACAGATTCGTTTTATTGCTGAGCAAAGTTTACGGGTACGCTCTCCATAGCGACCCTGGAGCCACCTCTCATCTCAGTGAATTTAACTCAAGCACATTAAGCAGTTTGAGGTCAATGGAGCCCTTCTCTTTCGGATGAAGAAGCCGCCGAAGGACTGCCCGCGGACGATGTTCCACGTGAGATCATCCCACGATCTTAGCCCCGAAGTACTCAAATAAAGTTGCCTCCTAATCTGATTAACAGCCCTATTCAATCACTAGCAGGAACTAAGACTCACCCTCCAGCAAGAATCACGGTTACTGCGACGCTATTTGCTAAGTGGTTAGTTAACAAGATTGGCATCCTTGGTAAGTTTCCTGAATTTAGTAAGCGTCGGATGTTGACCTTCTAACTTCCAAATTAGGTAGCCTCTTCGAATCAACTTAATATTGTGATTTGAAAAAATCTACGCAACAACCGTACCATTTTCTGAATGGGAAGAATATTTTAAAAATGTATATACTCTGTTATGCAAGTAATATGAAAGCAGTTATGTGACTCAGCTCTTTACTACCAGAAAGACAAAGATGGTAGCTGGAGATTTTCTTACGGTACGTCCCTCTACAATTTCCATCAAAATCTCTCCATAGCAACAGCGCAACCGTGGAATTTTGTTGACCACAATTATTGATAATATCAATTATATATAATATTATTATATCCCTCAGCTTTAATTAATTAGTTATTAAAAAGCTGAAATTCAGAAGGAAGTTTTAACAAATTCCCTGTGCTTTATTTGCGCATGCCCTCGTACTTCTCTTGAAATCAGTATCTCACCAGAAGACCCATGTCAATTTCATCAAATAATACTCCCAGCGCAACTGTTCCTTGAAACGATTATCGATCTCATTGAAATATTGATCGGAACTGGGTGGAGTTAGTCAATACAGATGGTGGTTATGGGTCGAGTTGGTATTTTGAGAAACGTTAGGTATGTACGCTGGAAGTCAGCTACGTCTTGTGTTTAAATAATTTACTCTTTATGAATGGTGGCCAAAATCTGATTCTAGGCGTATTTCATACTGTCTATTTTAAAATTGAATGCTAAAGGTTCATGATGAGTATCCAAGCGAACTAGGGTTGAATATGGAATTGGTTCGTGTTTACGCAAGGATGGACCCGAGAAAGCAATCTTCTATTCATATAGCAGTTATTGTACTCGAACGTTTTGTTTGACATAATGTTATATCAGCCTATTGAATACCGCGATCCGGCTGATGCGAGTATGACTTGCTATAATATCGATGCCCACGATAAATTCACGAGAGATGAAACGATCTGTACAAAGGACGGAGGAAAAAAGCTCGCCGAGGCGAAATGCATCTTTTAAATTGACGGGAGGGTCAATTGATGGATTCGTCCGAGACGGGCACGATGAGGTTTCGAGGGAGATTGATTGAAAACAGGACAAAAGCGGGTTGTTAAGACACCGCCCTCGAGAAAAGATCCGAGGACGGGAAAATGAAAAGGTCTTCTTATTCTCTGTGTTCCAAATCCGGCGGACTATAAAGGAATGAATTTTATCAAAGAAGACGCCTGTTCGGGTTAGATACAACTGTTTATATTTTTCATCAAGGTTATCTGCAAGGCTAGTGCAACATCGCGGAGTCATTAACATATCCAGTATAGGCATATTATGAAGTTGTTTCACATCTAATGCATTTTTACAGTACATTTTTAAAGTATTACCAGCTGGTTGCGCTGAGAACATGGAAACAATACATTATTGGTACATAATCACGACGTCGGAGACTACATAAGAGTTAAATCTTGAACACGATACCCATGGGCTCACATCTTGAACCTCCTTGACATTTTTCCCAGTGACTTTTTACGTTTGGTCTCCCTAAAAACGCATTCGATTCTAATGCTTTTCGTAATTCACATGACTTATCTCCGAGAAACTGTTGAAAACTTATGGCTAAACGTCATTTCAAGGCTTACATAGTTGAGAGTGCCGCCGTGACAAGCGAAACTGATTTCTCTTAGTCATGATATAGAGACGGAGACGGATCGACGAATATGATATCAATTCGTTATGTCATTCATGTGAGACGTTCTTTGGTCAGACGTCTGTCACTCGGTAGCAACTGAGCTTCAGTGGACTCCGTCACACGTTTGGATACATATACCGTACCATCGTACCTATCTGGAGCAAGCTTGAGAGCTTCTAAATAGCAATATGAATGTATTATTTGAACTCACCCATCGAGCATTGTACCACTGTAATGCTCCTTGGTTCATTAAAGAGCACTGATGGTTTTCCTCAAAATAGGTACCTACTGAAGCTGAAAGAAGTCAAAACTAATATGTAATCAACGGGGTTAAGTGGGAAAGGATTGATTGATTGATTGAATATATTTTTATTGATGTGCCCAGCATTAGGCCTACTGGTCCACTCTTCCTACTGGACAGAAGTAACATAATACATAACATAATACATCATTTAGTCAGGTTAAAGCAAAAGTAGTATGATAAATGTCTTTGATTATTTCTAAGTAACAGTGTATAACGAAAAAGATCTTACTTCTTAATTTGTCCTAGCCAGCAGTTGTTCCAGAAATAACGCCTTAAACTGATTGGCATTTTTCGCCTTATGAAACAGTTCCAAATTATCATTGTACATTTTAACACTTTCAACTTCGAAAGGCTTCGCAAATCGGTCAGTCATGTGCTTAGGTATTTGTAACCTATCTTTGCTCCCTCTAGTCGCTAAATCGTGTCCTAGAGAGACTTTTGTGTACCTTTTGAATAAATACATTAGTTTTTTGTGGTCAGCACTTTATACAGCATCATTGCGACTTTCAGCTCCCTTCTATCTTTTATTTTCAGCCATTTGATTTTTCGATAGTAAGGTGTGATGTGTTCATCAAGTTTTGCATTGAATATGAATCGAACAGCAGTGTTGAGTGTGTTGAGTTCCTGCCGCATGTCCGAGAAGCATGCAGCAGCATAATCAAAAATTGGACAGATTAGGGCCTGGACTAGAGGTTTTTGAACGTGCTGGGGGTAATATCTTCCTATTTTCTTAGCTGTTTTGTTACAACTAACATTTACCTGTGACTTCCATTTCATTTGTTGGTCAATAACAATACCTAAACTTTTTATTTCTTTTCCATATCCAATTTATGTTTTTTTTCAATTTTAATTTTTGGAATGATTGAAGTTAACTGTCTGGCGTGCCCTATCACTATGCTTTTGCATTTTTTTTAAATTAACTGTTATTAAGTGTGCTTTACACCATATCACTGAATTTTCTATTTCCAAATTCAATTTATGTACACTCGTCTCTAGATCTGCATTGCTTGAAGGATAGGAGATTCAAAATCGTTGTAATGCAATACTCACCCTCAAGCAAAATCTCAGCGTTTCAAATGGAAAATCCGTATTGAAATATTGGTATGTGCGTGCAAGAGAAAAGAAAGCGTTTTGGAGTAGGCACAGGTATGTGAATTCTTCATGACGCTAGAAACAAATAACTAGATTCTCGGTTTCATTGAAAACCATTCCTGAGGGACATTAGGAGTTGTTACCTTTATTTTACTTTAATTTTAATTATGTTATCAATTAGTTGAAAGAGCGAAGCTTGACGAATCTAAATGTGAAGCCTGGAATCTTCTGTATGACAGGAAGAGCGGGCTACCTAGCCCGATGTTGTACAGATACATAAATAAAGCTATTCTATTCTATTCTATTCTATTACGGAATATGAAGGTTGGATATCAACATCACCACGAAGTAGCAACTGAAGACATGTTTTCATCTTACCTATTGATACAATAACTGTATTTTCAATTGTAGTTGCGTCCTACTCTGGTTCTATTTACAATTGATACAAAATAGAAGAAACCAAACGTCTTTCACGAATCAGGATTTGTGCAACAGTGATTGCATCTCCCGTATTTCAAATCTGGTTCACCCAATCGGTCGTGCCGAATGGGCATGTTATGACCACAATGATATTGTTGAGGGTTTGATAAGGTCAACGCGAGCGATTGATTAATCGTATTTTTTTTCTACAGGGGATTCCACAGTTATTATTGGCGGCTGAGATGTTAGTCAAGAAATGGTTGTTGGGAGGTACCCACCTTTGAGACCGAAAGGCCAACTGCGTGGCCCGGTGGGTTCCCAACTGAAGAGCTCTCAATGAAAAGAAGTGCCGCGGTGGTTGTTGACGTCTGATGTAACCCTGAGAGCTGCGGCGGATGAGGGCGTGGGTGTTATCGTGATCACGCGTAAAGAGGAAGACAAGAACCTTGTACACTAGCGTTTTTGTAATGTTCCGAGATTGATGATGTTAAGTAGGCTTGAAAATTGACCAACCAGTGTAGCTCAATGAAAATGAGAGATGACTGATTCTAGGGATACTATTTTACTCGTACTTCCAACTAAAAATCTATACTTTTGGTATTTCGTAGCAAAAATCCGGAGTGGCCAGAAAATTGTAAATACGATTGCGAACATTTGGCGACATTGGAACACTGTCAATCGATCGTTGTCGATACAGTTGAACCGCTCTGATCTTTATGCATCTTAATAGACCTAGATAAAGTACTTAAAGTCGTGTAGTAAAAATACATCTATACAGATGTTTCCAAAAGGAATAGTCGAGCATCTTGTGCATACATACTATGAAACTTGCAAAATATCAGGTAGTAAGAGATTATGGAATCAGGCTACCATATAGTCAGCTGAAATGTACGCTCTTTCGTTGGCACTGGAGTACATTGAGTGTATCTCGCAGAGATATCCAACAAATGCGGTACTTTTAGATTCCAACAGCGCTCTACAGAAGTTGAAGAAAAAAAAAGAATTACAAATTGAAATAATTCTATTGAAATAATATACCAAGTTGAGCAACAAGGAATTCGTGTCCACTTTGCTTGGATCAGAGGCCACGTAGGAATTCGTGGTAACTAAGTAGCCGATGAACTTTTCCTGGAGGATGACAGGAAACCCCGTCCGCAACTTTCAGCAACCGTTCTCGATGTCCACGATCATAATGACTGACAAAGCAGAAGTCTGCAGTGCTTTATTTACATTCCTGTGTAAGATCAATTTCAACCCATTTCAATTTCAAGAATTCATTAATTAATATGTTATACGAATAATCAATTTTGTTATAATTTTGGATAATGGAAAGTAAAGGCCGAAGCCTAGAGAAAAAAAATAGGCCTAGATTTGTCATGAAATTTTCCACGATGGTTTAACATCTCCTGTAGAGATCATCCTTCTTTCTTGATGACTGTTCTGTACACAAGATAGTTGTAATCCTGAAGCTATCCGAAATAAGCTATACGAAATAATGGAAGTAAGGAGCTAAATTTTGGTTAGATATTAAATATTAATCATTCAATGGAACGTATACCACAGTATTTCAC
This sequence comes from Stenodema calcarata, assembly GCA_963920205.1. NCBI lineage: Eukaryota > Metazoa > Arthropoda > Insecta > Hemiptera > Miridae > Stenodema > Stenodema calcarata. Next base: position 7,322,609 of record OY986051.1, on the reverse strand, counting down.
AAAATTTGAGACTGTTGTAAATATGCTTTTAATGAAATAAAATATTTATATTCCAACCATTAGGTACGTGTCACCTACGAAAAAATTCGAAAGCCCGAGAAATTTGACCTTCCTAGTCTGTCTCAGTGGTTCATTATTGAAAATAATATTTTTTATAAATCTATTTCTGTGGGTATCTAAATTTTAGATCAGATTATTATACCCATTGCAATGAGGATTGTTTTAACACATCAACAGCCCGGGGATCGAATTGGGTTATGAGAGATTGTCGGAGAGGATGGTCGAGGCAAAAGAGCTCACTTGTTGCAATACATTCTGTGTAGTCGGATGTTAATGAAATTCGCACAATTCCCCGTTACTATAAGTTACGGTTCATCCCATAAATGTATTTTCCAATTATCGAATGTTCCAGATGAAATACCTACTCTTCCAATCCCTCGCTCCTATCAATAGATTTGTTTCCCTAATAATCATTAGAGATTCGTCATTCAACCTGATTGACCCTTACAAGTGATAATCACGCTCATACCTTCAAAAGAGTGCAAGCCAATTTGGTAATGTCTGACAAGTCTTGTTCACCGGTGTTCCTTCAGTCTCTTGTATGAATACTAGAATCCTTGCCACCTCCATTTTGATACAATTGGATGAATATTCATGGATCAGACCGATGAAAAGGACTTGGTTACTATACTTTTTCAACCACGATTCCCATTACTGAAATGAGTTTTAAGCCGATTTGAATGCATCTTCCGAAAACCGATTCTTCAAACTAAGTCAAGGGTATTACTTGGGCAACCACTCTCGATTCCTAAGCCCTCCATGACGCTTTGTCACTAGCGTCCCAATTTTCATTCACAGCAAGTCACGGATCGTCGTAGCTAAATAAGGGTAGCATCACTTTCACCCACTTTTGGCTCAGCTTGCACGATTCTCGTCATGGGTAACCGGAGAGCCCGCTTTGTAATTTTCTATTGGCATCTGCCGAGAACTAATGCGGTAGAGGTGCGATTCATGGTAATAACGATCGACGGTTCATTCGTATTCCTACATCAATTCGATTCGAGATTCTCATTTTCGGCACGATTTTCTTCCACTGATATGATACAGATGTTATGACATTGAGAGTGTTCTTGTTGTCTGTTTTCTCGTTGAATATTCTCGTATTCACTTATTCAGGTGTCGTGGATAGAATTTTTTGGGCTGATCGTTACACAACAAGCCTTCGTTAATAGCAACGGGAATCTTGGACATTTACGAACAACCTCAACAACCGTGAGATGAACCCTACCTTATTTATAATCATAATTATACTATATTTATACAGTGGACTTAAAATTAAGATTAACATCCTAAATTAATGGTGGTTAAAAAAGTGCTCAAGCCTTTTTAATTCCTTGGTACATTTTGTACCGTGTAACAAAAACTACGTGATACGTAGCAAATTCTAAGTCGAAGTAAGAAAATCCAGAGTCCTAACAATACAGAATTGTTATTAATCATTGTTGATTGGCGGGAAAATCATTTCAGGCTATGTTTCTGAAAGATTTTTGATGAATTTCAAAATGACTGATCAAAGTGAGCAGGATAAACTAACTGATTGATTGAAGAAATATATTAGTATATCATGCGATTGGATTCTTACTTCAGACGTGGAAAAGAATGAAATGAGAACAGTTGATGAACTTGTTTTGAAGTTACGAAAATACATTTGGTCATTTTGCTCAGCCTCGTTGCACTCAATTAGTATCACCACCTTGCAACTACGAGTATGAACAACGGATCCTGCAACATACAGGTATACAATCCCCATAACAGATCTAATCTCGTGTGATCCAGAACAAATTGTTTATCAAAACTTAGCTTCTTGACTGCTTGTATAACTGCGTTCTGGCGCCTCTAACGCAATTACCAACCCACTAAGTTAATTCACCGTGAAGTTGGTGAAAACAATAAGTCGGAGGGTACTGAGAGAGGCGTGCGGATGAGATGTCACTTCAATATGATTGTTTATAGTGTATTGAATGTCTGATGGCAATGAACTATATTGTGACATTTTCGTCATACTCGTACAGTAACAGCTCACATCATTTGAATTTGAAATGGACAAATTTGGTTAGAATTATTTATATTTATAACATCTTTAGCTCTTTGATGTACACTGCCAAATATTCAACTACACAGGGTGTCCCAGAATTAACCCTGGCTAACCTGGTCCAAACTTCAGGGATCGATTGTACAAATAATTTGCAACAACTTTTGTGACTATTTTTTACTTCTAAGATTCTTTGTGTGTTTTCGACCTTAACTCACTAATATTACCATAACTGTCCTCATTCAGTGTGTAAAATAAAATTGAGGATACCTACCGTTGGAAAGAGCGTTAAATTTGCTTTCTTCTCAATACATTATCAAAATTTTATAAACGAGCTTAGTAAGTGAAAAATAACGCCTTAGTGAAAATGTTGCCAGATATAACTTTTTGGTTGAACATGATGGCATTTTTAAAATCTATTTTTACCCATGCATAATCGTTCCTCTCTTCGGAAAAAACAGAACCCTCGATTTTGCTCGACATATTCGCGTTCTCAAAACATTATGAAGATAAAAATAAATTTGAACAAACCGTTGAAAAGCTCTTGAATTGCAGAGGTTTTTTCCGAAAAGAGAAACGATTAGGTATGGGTAAAAATAGCTTGTAAAAATACCATCGCGTTCAACGAAAAAGTTTTAACTTTGGCGTGATTTAACGCTCTTTCCAACGGTATCCTAAATTTTTGTTTTCCACAATAAATTAAGGCAGTTATGGTAATTTTAATGAGTTAAGGTCGAAAACACAAAAAACAACTTAAAAGTAAAAAAAGTCGGATTTTCAGCGGAGTTTAAAAAATTTTATGGGATAAAAGTTGTTGAAAATTAGTTGTAGAATAGATCCCTGAAGTTTAGACCATTACTTCTGGGACACCCTGTATAGGTACCCATTCTATGCTGAAGAGCGTTATTGATCTAAAAGGACGATCTAGTCCTTGTTTTTCACTAACTTTGTGTTCTAGTATTAGAAGGTAATTTTAAAATAACACTCTATTTCATAGGTAATGAGTTTTAGCAAATTTATCAGTTGATGTGATTATCTCACTAAATATTCGACATAGTTACGTAGAAGTAAGAATTAGGTAAGTAGAATAATAAAGCTGCATAGGAAGCACATGCGCGTGACCATTTTGGCTCTTTATGATGGAATATCTTGGAGCGAAGGGACGATGTTGACACGGTGATGTGTACTCACATACGCAATGGGTGAGAGTTCATTTCCTCGATTGGGACATTAGGAGTAGGTGGAAGCAACAACTAATAGAAAGATCGAAGACGAGAGACGGAGACGAGTTGAATGATTAGGGGCAGCGCAGACAGCAAAACCGTGTTCGGCCCAACGTATTAATCAGGAGGATTAATGGCGACATTAGAAAGTACACACAGGTACCCGCTGCTAATCAGTTAAGTTCTCTTCCTGTCACGTTATATGTAGAGGGATTATCATCCTGGGACAATCCTTGCTGCTCCTCAAACTCCATTAATAGAAGATGATTTCATGGCAGTGTTGAGTAATAAACCAATTTCAATTGAATAAATTATACACTTTGTGATAAGAAACCATTAAAGCCTCTCAATTGACTGGGATAAAGATCGATGGGTTTCCAAAAATAAAAAATGTGGTAGTTTGACAACTTGAACCTGACCAACTATTCGTTTGTGAAATTATTTTCGTCATCAAATTTAGATTTTAAGTTAAACATAAGGTGGAGGTCATGAATATTCTTCCATAAATATCTTTTGTTCCCTTTATTGGCCAAGGTTGCATACAACACCCATGTGCCATCATCCGTATGGCTTGGATATAAATACTTACATATATCAATCACTGCAGGTGAAAAATCAGATGTTCTCTATAAATAATACCTATTAGTTTAAATGAAAATATAGCACTCATAACAAAACTTATACAAAGATTATGGCACAAATTAATATACTTCTGACAACACTCCTATAAAATAATGTTGGCACTCACCATGAAGTCTAGAATTGTTCTGTATAATGTCTATGCTTCTAACGACGGTAAGGACTCTGTTTGAAACAAATAAGAAATAGCTGTCTCTCGTTTTCATATTTTACACATGAAGTTATCACACGATCTATGTCTTCCAACACGTCGCAATCACTACATCGTACGCTGTCCGCTCTCCTGTACAGGAACGAGATTCTGTTGATGGCCCTATGCCCGGTGCGAAGTCGCGATAGCTGCTGAAGTTGGTGACGGGTGAATTTCCACGTACCAAACCATGGTGTTAGTTTGACGACTGGATTAACTTCATAGTGGAAGTTACCTTTGTCTAGTGACAGTGTGTCATAGTGAACTTGCCATTCGTTTGTTAGTGGTTTCCTTGATTTTGCCGTGGCGTCATCAATGGGCAACCCGATCAGCAAAATTCGATGAACAAGCGGTCGTGGCTATTCGATCAGCCTCTTCGTTACCTTTAATGTTTGCATGGCCTGGGATCCATTGATTGCGTATGTCAAAGGTTGCGTTGGTTGTGAGCAGTTTGGCTATTTCAAAGATTGTGTAGTTCTTCTGGTATCTTCAATCGAATGGTTGACTAGCACAAAAAAAATTGGAATATCGAAGGTTTAATCTGGGTTAACTAGACACGAACACTTTCCTTCCTAGTATCCCGAGGGAAACGAAAGCTATTGCGTGGGAGGCTCATCCTCGGATTGGAAGGGCATGAAAATGAATAAAAAAAAAAGGAACCAGGCACAGTGGGAAGAGTCGACGTTGACAGTAAAAGATGCGAGTCGGGATGACTGTACGGGAGGTGATGCTGCGATCTTACGATGAAAAGAAAGAGAGAGATGGTAAAACCAGGAGAAAAAAGACGGAAGAAGAAAACGGTGCGAGGGGAATCTGTGTCAAGATGCAAGGCCGCTTTCACTGCCATCAAACCTCTGGCCCTGGCTGTTCTGTTCCCATGATGTAATTTGGGTGTCACGGAGTTTGTTTTTACTACGGTGCTGCTAACGAGTGGCCGACGTAAACGCGGGAAAAAGAGATCGAAGATCATTTAGCGGTAGTATTCTCCAACATTCCTAGATGAAGATTAACGCGCAATAGATTGCTAACTTGCAGGAAGACTCCAGCATAACGTTGCACTGCAAATAGACGTGCATTATTTTTTTTAATCTCAACAAGAAGTACACCTTAATGTCCACGCTGATAATCTAATTGTGAGTTCGTTGCAGTAATCACGTAGTCATCTTCATATTTCTAGACCACGATTCCACCTGGAGAAACAGCCACAAACCAATTACTCGTAATCACATCACTATTGACATTACAGTAGAACCTCGATTAACAGAGGTAATGGTGGGGATAAGAGAAACCACGGTTAAGCTGCTGATTAAAAATGAGAGGGTGAAATGGATCATTTTAATAGGTAGACTGGGCCTAATTTATGTGTAAAGTACATTTTAGCTGCTTGTAGACATTCATGGATGTCTTTTTAATAGAACTGTTACGTTACTGTAACCAAAACATAAATCAAATCAGAAAACTCGTTACATAAAAGAAAATCGACTCTACTGTATTTGCAATCGACCAACGCGAATCTCAAATATAATAGGTATAATCTCAACTCGAATATAACATATTCGGTGTTTGAACTGGTTACCATAATATAGTGACCAGTTCAAACACCATAATATTATTATGGTGTTTCAACTGGTCACTGAATCAACAGGTGATTGCTATTAATACGGACGAATTTGACTTGTTTTATTTTTGACATGAAAATGTCTTTGCTCTGGCCTTCCCCCAATTTTCTGTAACGATTTTGTGACATTCTCTTTTCACATGCGTAACTAAGTAGTGTGCATCCCACGGTAATCGTTCACCACTCGTTGGAATCGTCAGATTATATAGAATAGCTTCGTGTTAACCAGATGTACGTACCTTCAGTAGCAGATGAGCTGTACAATGTAGTCAGTAACTCAACTACTAGCGGTTCATGTTATCTATAAAACTATAAAATGAATTCTCGTCTTTTTGTTCACTATACGAGAAGAAACAACCGCTTCATAGCTACCGCTTCGAGGTATCGCGTGTCGTTTCCATTTCATTAATTTGTGTGAAAAAAGTACCTATTGTAGTGTTGATGTGGTAAGATGGGCTTCACGGCAGCAGAGAGGAAGAGGAAACAGCGTGCCTATGAGAATTTTTCTTAAGAATACTGCAGTTTCCTCTGAGACATGTAGCAGTATTTATCTGAGCGTTCGGGCGTATTTATGTCGAGAAAAACTCATAGTTACGAAAGTCATTCCGAAAGAGATTTTAAGAAGCGGTTTTTAGATAAGCCATTCGGCGCTGTCTGTTCGGTATGCGACAGACTGTAGTTTAAAAACGATCTGCGACTAATTCATAGTGGGAGACGAGGCACAGTGAAAATGATATTTCCCAATAATACAGACTCTGATTTGATAGATGTGAAAGTCTGTGCTACGTGCTATTCGAATATGATAGAAGGAAAAATTCCGTGTATGGCGACGTACAACTGTTTTTATTACCCAAAAGTTCCAGATTTTTCTTTATTTTGTCATACATACTCGTACGTATGCAACCGGGGTGAGGATCTCAGACAATAATCCTGCTTCATCATGCGCAAATACGTACGTTTGATCGTAGTTGCTGCAGGGTTTGATGGCATGGGGATATAATACAACTGCACCTACTTGAAATCGCTTGCAGTATGGTTGAAGTGAGCTGTTTCGTGTATTTTGAATCAATTCGGGACCAAAAATGTGATATGTAGTTTGGACTTGAATCAAATTTCGGACTTTCCAAGATCAGTGAACATGAAAATCTAGCGTGTCAAGCAAAGATTACACATAAAATAGCGTGTCAAGCAAAGACAATTTCCTGTCAAGGTTCGAGACTCTCACGAGGGTCTCTCCGTTTTGGTTTTTTCAGGTTGAGTACATGTATTTCGTCCACTATAACCCGGAATAGGGCGTATACAGAGCTCTTTATAGTCGTAAAAGCTTTTCAAAAGTTTCTTCGTACTCGTATGTTCAAAAAATCTCAAACTATTGAGCAATTTCCCTCTTCACTATTTCATAGGGAACGGAATCATTTTCGTCATATCCAAATTTCCACTCACGTTGGAGCAATTCAACGGATTTCTTTAAATTTGCTGGTTTAGGTTTCAAGGTACACATTTTCAGTGGATGAGCATCTTTCTTTAAGATGGTGCTTAGCATGATATACGTTGGAGGCGAGAAAAGTTCATCAGTCCAAAATCACCATGTGGTGATGTTATTTAAATAATGAATTCCTGAAATGGCTTTGGATGAAGAAGCCAGTTCAAACTACAAAACGCTAAAGCTACTGAAGCATACAATATTGACGTAAGGAATAGTATTACACTCATTTAGGTTTTGATTACCCAGGTGGAATAATTGGATCATATGATAAACGATGAAGTTGAAATCCACCGATATTTATTACGCTATAGTTAGGTGTGGGATGAGTTCCCTGCACGCCTATCAGGCGAACCGGTTTTTCGGAACTTGAAACCTGATGAACGACATCATGCAGTTCGCTTGATCTCAGGCGCGATTTCCACGAAACATGTCGCAACCACCGAAATTAATAACCGCATTCTGACTATATTTTTTGCCCTTGGCCTTGGCCTTAGGGTCTCATTATACCCCGGAAGAGGCCGAATGCAAGGCTCAGCGGGACTTGTGCGTTGTGAAATAGGAGATAGTTCAACGAACCGACTGAAACCGAGAGGCAACGACCGTATAGCTGATTTTGCCTTTGAGTGCACGAGGATGACCTTTCCGGTCAACAGCCGCCTTTTACCAAATCCAAAATTTATAATATATGAATATAATATATACACTGTTCGTATTCATTCCTCCTTTCATGTGTGAACTAAATGTTGTCATATGCCACCACACAGAAAAGTATAATTAAGCGTACCAATGAAACTTACAAATGAGGCGTTTGCTATCAAAACCAGCTGATTCCATTTTTGGAAATTTGATAGAAGAGACAAAAAACTCATCACCTCCATAGTTCTAAAGCTAAAATTTTTTTAAAATTTTTAATTGTAGGTATAATTTCCTAGAATTTGATTAGCTTTTCATTTTCATTGCATGTGCATTACCTTGGGCGTAATTACACTAACTAGGTTGGAATGAGTTTATTTTGATGCAAAAAGACGATTTTTCATTTTTTTTCTTCAGTTTTTTGTTCAATTAAGTTGTTTGAAATTGGTTTTTTCCAGTTTATCAGTTAATATTAGTGTCTTTACGAGTTTTAAATAAATGACATCATTTAACATTTTACATAAACTTTGGCACAATGTGAAAAAGGTCATAAATTGCAACGCCAAATGGAACAGAATGTTTTTTTTTTTAATTTATCAAAGAAACAACATTGTAAATAAAGTGCAGAAAGGACCAGGGAAGGTTATCTGCAAGGTGCAAGATGGCAAAAGCTCGGAATGAGCTGGTTTTGATCCAGAGGGCAAACCTTTTCATCTATTTTTGGGTTGGAATGAGCTGGATGTGAGCTGTACCCAGTCGTCAGGTTATGAAGGACCCTCAATACTTTCAAAATATGCAAAAAAGTGGATTTCTGAAAAATATGGAATGAGGTGGTTTTGATAGCACTTTCTATGATAATATCAAAATATAGTATATTATGTGAATTGTGAGCGAGTCAATTCTGGACCGGAAGACTACTGTAGGTAACTACGCAGTCACTATACAATCACACGATCCGTAGATTCTACTGGTGAACTGACATTTTGAAGTGTAGTGGCGTGCGGAAGTGCTTCATCTCAACCAATACAAACCTATGAAATGCCAAAACTCCATTCTTACCAGAGACGGAACCTTTGTAAATAATTGCTGAAAGATGAGTCAGATAACGCAATAAAGGTCGAGGTGACGGCAACTCAATTGACACGGTCTAAGACAGATCACTTTGGAAGCCGAAGGGCCTCGACGTGCGAGTCTAGACAAACGCGTTTAGCTCGAATAATTATTAAATACTTTCTCGCGGATGTCTTCGCCTTGTTGTTTGACATGTCGAAGGCTTCACGACATTAGTCTTCGTCGTAATAGCTTTGCCGACAGCTCGTGCCTAACCACTCGCAATAAGAGGTAGGTCAATACTGAGAGCATTCAAGTTTAGTGAGTTATTCCATTAAACTCCATGTTGCACGTTCATTGCACATAATTATACATTTAGGCCAAGATTTAAACAAATTTCCTCTCCCAGCTCCTACATCTAATACGGCTACATGAATATTGTATAAACCCTCATATCTGTAATCTGTAATTCCATACGTGTTTGAAAGGCTTCCAAGCAAATAAGAAATGAGTAACAATTACTTCTTATTGATATGGTGTGTGAATTTGGTTCAACCAAAACGTGCGTCGTAATTAAAAGTAGTGATATCTCCACTGTTTTGGACTAAATGAAAGTAGTAAAATCTCCTATGTTCAGGGCTAACATTCAAGTTTCTAGCATTAAGTGATGCTGTGCCCAATATATTCCGTGCCTAGGGAAGCTGTGTTACGTAAAGTACATATTAGCATGAACATCAGCCTATTAGAAAAGCCTACTCAGAAAATAGCGGATTATGGAAAGAACTACAAAGACATTTAATTTAAACCAAACCCGTATCATTTAATTTTTCAGACGCATTTATTTTTATTTTATTTTTTATTTTTTTATTTTTTAGTGGAATAATTATTTTTAATGAAAGAATTTCTAGGTATATTGTGTTCAAAGCTTTATTAACACGAGTAGGTTCTTATTATCATTATTCAAACATTTTTGTAATAATGTGGTTCTTTTGTAAACGTGCCTATTTTCCAAAAATGTTGTAATAATGAGGTAATTTTGTAAATATATTCATTTTCCAAATAATTTGTAAAAATGTGGCTATATGTTAATAAACAATGCCAAAAAAAGGTTTCTACCACCACGGGATTTTGCTAAATTTCCATAAGGTATTTGGTATTTGGTATTTGCATACCAAATTACAGCTTCATAGCTTGTAAACCAAAATATGTAAACTAATATACCCGTAGCTTTGCTATTCGTACACTAACAGAGTTATGGTGAACAGGAAAATGTTCATTGAATCGAGAGCTTTCCAACGAGTGGTGCAAGATTTTTGTTCGGTCAAAAACTCGAAGATAAAACGAAATCGTTTGGTTGTAAAAAGAAATCGTTATGAAATCTGAAATAGTTCTGCGAAATAGACGGACGGACTAACACATGTTGCATGTTGAAATAATGAAATATAGGTAATATATTTCATGCTGATCGGGATTGTTACTGCCTCCTTCATTAAAATGAGATTTTACTGTTCTATCAATTTCTGAAAATTTCTATAATATAATATATTATGTTTCTCACCTAACTGCAAGTTGTTCAGAAATTGATGGAACAATACAATCGTATTTTAATGAAGGAGGCAGTAACAATCCCAACCAGCCTATTGTGGATTACTGTGGACAATCTACTGTGGATTTCTCGTAGTTTTACCAACATTGTTAGTATCAGGTTAGTAAGCGGAGTATTGCCTCTAATACAAATAAATCCCACGATCGTTTGGACATACGGTGCAATCTGAAAAGGGCTTGTGAGAAAAAGATCTGCAGGATAAAAGGGAACCTAATGACATTGGGAGCTGGTGTTGGAGATGCACGTAACGTTGTAATCAATTAAGCATTGTACGGTGGAGAACCTGCGTGAGTTACAATAGGTCGGGCATTATTTGGCCTGACGCGTTTTTATCGCGAATCCCGATCCTAATGGGCCGTGAAATCTCCGGTTCGTTTCTTAACAACGGCAGGAAATTTCGGAGGTCGTCTATTGAAGAAGATCACTTAGACGGTTTAGATGGAATCAAACTTGTTAAGAGATTGTATCTGTGATGTGGTTAGCGTGTTGGCTACCTCAACCAATTAAACATAGTGCGGTCGAAGTTGATGTTTATGGATTTGCCGGTTAACATTCTCCCTTCTCTTTTTCTCTAAGTTGAAAAGACTCGGGGTCCTCAGGATATAGGATATGAAGGATAGAGCATTATAATGATTTTCATGACAAGAACAAATGAGCTATTATATATTTATGAAGTAATTAACACAACTATACAGGTGAATATGACGTTGTGATTATAAAATCCCCAAAGAAAGTGGGGAGATGATGCTGGGGAAAATGGCTACTACTGTAGTGAAACCGCTAGTACCAGTGTCTTCAGGGATAATCCTACTGACATGATTATTCGGAAATGTAGAAGTGTAGAAGAATATCACATCACCTAAGCAGTCGCTAAAACAGTCGCTATCATCTTGGAGGCGGTTAGTTGAATCTCGGTTCAACTCAATCAATAGAATTTATTCTTTTTAGATCTTGTTATATTTCATCTTAATCTTCTTCTCATTCTTCTTCAACGTTAGTAAAATTTACTATGATTGGTATATATATTTAATATGATTGGTATTTTAGGTATTCTCGGATTCACAGTTCAGAAGTTTTATTCTATACAGATTTTTGGTCCTACTCATGTCTTTTCCACAGAGTTTTGAAATGCTATTCAAAATCAATATATTATGGCATAGTATTATACAATTATTAAAAATTGTAGAGGCGGGTCTTTATTATTTAGTACATCACATTATTATCTATTACTCGTATCCGATAATAATATTATCGGATATTATATATAATAAGTATTCTAACGTATTCTGGGATTCATTGAGCATTTTGTAACATTCTTGTTACATGTAAAGCTGTTAGGAGCCCTACTCTTGTCTTTCAAGAACAGAAATATCTTTAAGTACCACTCCCCATCGACTAAATAGTCTTTTGGGTTTATACTACGTATGTTGAATAATTTTCTATAATCATAGCTTTCGAAGGTCGAAAAATTAAGCTACTCCTTAAAATTTACATTTAAATTAAAAATTCGGAAAATATATTTTTTTAAAAAGCTAAACAATCAAGTTTCGTTTCATAGTTACCAACGATCATGGACCGAACCAAGAAGGTATTCTATCAACCAACACCTGTCTGATCAGAATGTAAACAAGGAGGAAAATCGGGACAGTAATCTAGGTACGATACTGGTATGCTAATGGCATTAACATTGAAGATAGCTCGTCTTCAAAGGTACGACAGAGATATTTAAGGAATAAGTCATGTATTATTGGGATAGGGAATGTTTGAATAGAGAAGACACCTTTCTTGAAATACGTGATGCTATTTTGTCGCTAATAACTATCATTGAGCTGTAAGCCTATGGGGTGCTATTGCAAAACTAGCCGGTCCATAGCGTTTTCTAACATGATTGCGAGGATTTTTTTTAAAGAATCACGGAGACCTCTATGTTGGTTAATCTGTCACTGTTATGGACTTTCGAGGTCAGGTTGGCGCAACGTCAGGACGACGTTGAGAGACGAGTCAAAAATCATATCGCAATAATGCGCCCCCTTTAACGGACGCATTGCGGCCCTTCGAGATGAGCCAAGGACGTGTCGTTTCGGCGAGTTTCTACGTTTGGTGCTTTTTACGATCGACGAAAGGAAAAAGATGACAAAGGTGGAAAATTTAACTGCAGCCTACACTTGTCTTCCCGATAAAACTAACTACCACGATATAACGAAGATTGAAAGTCATAACTACCTCGTAACAGATTATATGAATTCCATATTAAGTCAGAATGAACGTGATTCGTCATTTGGGATAAGATTTGTACCTTTTGAATGTTGTCCAATCAAAGTATATTTCTCTTAGTCGATCAAGTTAAGCATTTCATGGTCTACTGGGAGCTGACATAAATCGTACAAAACCCGTCGATTTGCCAAGGTGACTTTCAAAGCCGTGAAGCCATCTGTTTAACTTATGGGACAATTGCAACTCCGTCTCGGAGAGCGAAATAGCCGAACTTCTGAATTTTATTGAAATAGTTATCTGAGAAAGTCCTGTAATTTTAGTTTATTATCTTCGATAATGAACCATTGGAATCGCCCAAAGAAAAAAAAATTTTAACCCCCCCTCAAAATTTGTTGGTTTACGTTTCAAGATACGTAGATTCAGAAAATCGAATAAAAAAAAATCCGTCCGTCCGCCGTACGCCGTACGCCGTCCGCCGTACGCCGTACGCCGTCCGCCGTCCGCCGTCCGCGCCACTTTGCCCAGTTAGCGTTGAGTTAAAATTACGAAATTTGGTTTCTGGGCTTGGACCAGCCCCACAATGGTCCTCGAAACTTTTCATAACCCTAGGTCAAGGGGAAGGGGTTCAAAACGAATTTTGAAATTTTGAGAATTCCATATCTCGAAAAATTCCCATCAAACGGTATGTTTTTTATTTCATATTTAGATAGAGTTTGTTCCGTAGAATTTTTTAAGACCATCCGCAGCTGTGTACGACCAGCCGTTCGTTCACAATGACGGCTCAAAGATTGTGCCTCACAACACGATCGTGACTCAAACTGTTGAAATACAGGTCCATTTTCATACTAACAACCTCTTTGGAACATCATATGGCTTAAGTGATGTCGAGTTTGTTGTTCTGAGGTGCGTTTCGTGCTACGGAAATGAAGGTAATTTCGAATGTTTGTTGGTAGGTACTTCTTTTATAGAAAAATAATTTTTCTAATAATAATTAATAATTATTATTACCGACGTAGTATTAAAAACCCCAGAATTATATCGTATTAATTAATCATAATTAATAATAATTATTATTATTAATAAATACGAATTATTAATACCTAACAATAAATTATTATAATTTTCACTAGGTACTTGATAAAATTGTTAATAATTAGTGATAATTGATAATAATAATTAATCTAACATTTAGGATCTAGACATTTAGACCTAGTGATCTAGACAGAAGGGTGATCTGTACAAAGAAGATAATGAACCGTTGTGTCAAGAATTTGCAGATTTTTCATGTTGACCTGACCATATTTTACCTGCACAGGAAATTTTCTCCAGTTTCAGAAAACGGGGTCGAAAATGGCTCAGAGTCAACTAGGCAGGCCTGGAGACATCAAAATCAGTGTGGCAAATGATCACCCTACCCCATGGGTGACAATATGCCACAAACATGCTTTCTCCTACCCCCACACACCCTATCAACCCAAAACAATTGTTTTGTCATTATTCTATCACTGAGATATTCAGCAAGGTCCCTTGAAGATTTTAGCGCAATAGGTCAAGAATTGAGACCAGCATATTGAAAAAACCTTAAAATGTGGCACTTAGTCACCCCATTTTACGGTATGTTACCTTTTGATTGACCACTCCTCAATTGATGCATGTCCCTCAATTTACCGTCTGAAACTCACTGACAGGTACCGCAAGGCTCTGTCCTCCCCCCCCCCCTCTCTTCAACGTCTACATTGCCCATGTCTTTGAAAATATGCCGAAAAACATCTCGATTGCTGGATTTGCTGACGACCTAGCAATCTACTCCACCAGCCCATCCCCTGCGAAGTCCTGCAATAGGCTACAAAATGCAGCACACCTCATCATTTCCCGACTTGAACAATGGAAAATAAAGGTCAACGCAGCCAAGACAGAGAGCATCATTTTTCACCTACAAAAGACACCTTCCCCCAAACATAACGATCCGCTCAAATCCCATCCACTTTTCTAAATCCACCATATATCTCGGCCTCCACCTTGACAAACACACATTCCTCACTTGGAATGAGCATGTCAAACGTACAAACCAAACCGCTCGCCAAAAACTTGGCCGTTACTTTCATCTCTTCAAGTCCCACTCCCTATCCAAAGAAGCCTAACTCCTTATGTACAAAGCCCTTATACGTTCCTCCCAATTTGGCACAGTGCAGCTCCCTCCTCCATACACAAACTTCAAATCACTCAAAACAAATGCATCCGCCTCTCGACACACTACATTCAGTAGATACACTCGCCACCTTCATCACAAAGCCCACAAACAAATTCACAGACAAACACACTCATCCGACACATGAACATTCTTCGTAGGCCCCGATGGGGACACCACCACCCACTACTTCCCACTACAAGGGATGCGAACCCCGACAATTACCGTGTATATAGAACTGTAAATCAAGTTTAATATAGAATTGTAAATAATTAATGATAATTGTATATATATCTGTAAATAGTAGTATTAAGGTCCACCGTCCTGTCAATAGCTTTGTCTGCGAAATTTTCTCTTAAATGTATCATCCCTTCCACTAACCTCACTCTCATGCCTGTACCCTCCATCACCCCTCATTTTTAATAAACTTTTAGGGCCGTCAGGCCGGTATTGTATAAACTTAAGTCACTCTGTACTAACTACCACTTATTGTATGCTCGTATATTCATGTCAATAAAGTTATTCTTGATTCTTGATTCTCGACTCACTGACAAGTGTATTTCATCGGTGACATTGCCACCGATGTAAGAGCGACGGATACTCGATAAGACGAGAGCGAACCAGAGGCCGTCAGGTCGCCTCAGGTCACTCCTTCACTGTCAATGGTGAGGCCGCCGCATCTCGGAAGGGGGAAAACACAAGCGGCGTATTCCGACCTTGAGACGAGAATCGGCGAAACCGTCAACCCCTTCGACGACCCAGCGGCGAACGCGTCTTTTCATCCGCCGCGTACGCGAGTTCGAATCCCGAGCTCGCTTGCGTCATTTGAAGGGGTTTACAAGTGTTTTTTTTTTCTCGAGTCAGGGGAAGCAGATGTCCTCCCGGGGGTGGGAGCGTTCCCCACTACCCTGTCCGCCTCCCACTATCCCCGTCCACTTGTCCTACTATATAGACGACTTTTTCTTCAGTTACCAGTTACAAACTGTGAGTTTCTCTAGTGTGTAGGTTTGTGTGAGGATTTAACCATGATGAAACCGGTGAGTCGAAGTTGTTTACCATTCGTTTCAAAACACCCTAACAACCTGCAAATTTGAAATTCCGGTAGAAAACCTCTCTCTGCAAAATAACAATTTAAAAATATAATTTACGTATTTTGGTATTTATGCTACAAAGATACAGGTAGATGTTAATACATTGAAATTGTTGCTACACCAATAAGCTCTAGGCACTTGTTATTCATAGTTTTCTATAAAATAAAATAAAGAAGAGATCCTGCACTCTCTCTCACCTTTGTATAAAATGTACAAACATTCAATTACGAAAAGTAATACTACTCACAAAATAACTACAGGGCGTTAAAAGTCTTCCCCTATGTTCAATTAATTTCTGTATAAAATCAATGTTTCAGAATCTGAATAAAATCAAATTCCCTTGTAAGGCCCATGACATCAAGTATCAACCTAGAATTACATAGTCGTGGTGTATGAACAACTACTGTTGTTGACTCTCTAGCAACTGGCGTGTGCCATGTCTTAGTTTTTCGTTTTTCAAGTTATGCCATATGACATAACTTGTATCAAGCAAGAAAATTTACTTCTGCATTTTTTCCCTGATTCTGTGTTTCAATCAAGTTTTCATAAATTCATTTAAAATACATGTTCACTCATTTTCATCTCAAAAATTTACATTTCCTACTCATTAAGCTCCACCCAAACCGGCGTCTGATCGTAGCAACTAAATTCAACATTCGACATTCAATTACGAAAGGTAATACTAATGACAGTCTAAAATCCCTCCCCAACGTTCAATGTTTCAAAATCTGTATAAAATCAAATACCCTTGTAATGCCCATGACATAAGTACCAACCTACAAGTACATAGTCGAGCTATATCAACAACTACTGTTGCGGCGAATTTCATTCTAAAGCAGCGAATTTGGTTGACTCTCTAGCAACAAAATTTGTTGGCGTTGGCATTTAATGGCGTTTGCAGTTTCCATGTCTATGATTTTTCTTTTTCGAGTTATGTCATGTGTATCAAGCAAGAAAATTTCACTCTCCCTTTTTTCGTGATTTGGCGTTTCAATCAAGTTTTCATAAATTCATTTAAAATACAAGTTCACTCATTTCCATCTCCATAATTTAGATTTCATACTCATTAAGCCCCATTCAAACTGGCATCCGATCGTAACAACTACAAGCAACAACAAATGAAGCGCTGCAGCTGGATTCTGTTCCTATTAGTGGGAGCACAAGCACCCAAATTTACCAGTGAAGCACAAAGCCTTATTTTCGGAAAAAAATTCTTCTTACAGGCTTTTGCAGCGGGGATATATTGTTGATATTTCCGAAATTGCCTTCTTTCTGTAGGCATAAAAAGTGTGTTAGAACAGAGAACTTGACTTCCCTGGAAAAACCCCTTGTTAAAAATTGAAAATATTTATTTGAAAATTACCTATTGAAAATATTTGACCAAAATCTGAAGTTCGTACCAACGGCAGACAACACGTGAATACGAGTCTGTCTTTCGAGCATGTGAAAACTTCTTTCTTGTGTTTAATGTCATTCGGCAGTTTGAAGCAGTGTAAGTTCTGGGGAATCAGCTTCATCCGTTTTATTGAAGATACATTAGGATTCATAGCGATTTTTAAACCGACGATTTCTTGTGCTTTGAAACAAGCATCCGTAGCCTAATACGAATAAGGCATCCCCAGCGTTGCCTGCTCAGTTTCCAAATTCCTTCATGTGAATTTTTGATCCATAAAAAGAACAACGTTTTTACTTTTTTCTTGGAAAAAAAGCAGCTTGAACAGGGTAACAAGAACTTCTGCCCAATACCACGTTGTACCTGTTTTCTCTTTTGCATATTGTTCAAATATATCCGTGCGTAAACGCTTTTACACTACACTACTATCAAATGTTTGAGTGTGACCATTACAAGCTTTCAGTATCATGAGTTATCAACATGTCATATCATCACTTCTATCGTAGATTTTAATAACAAACGAATTGTATTTTTTTAAACACTAATATTAACAAACTGTTACAAACACACTCGGTCATTGGTACTAAATCTAAGGTATTGACCACAAAACCGAACTAGTTATTCTATCCATCCAACTTGAGGAATACAATTATATTTTCATACAATTTCGCATTGCCGGTGTTCGTTTTGTTTATTCTCCTAAAAGTCATGTCCCGACAAATCTGCGTACCAGAAGTTGTTGTTTAGTTATTATTTCCGATTCCTGACTAATAAACCAATGCTCAAACTCATCTTCTTTTTTGTTTGTTTCGAAGTCTGAGGTTACTCTTTCAATTCATTTACATCCACTACCTTGTTTCTCTCAATTCGAACGCTATACAAACTGCAATCCAAATATCATTACCTTCCTGCAAGTCGGAGCGATCACCTATTGAGAACTCGTTACCGGTAAGTCACAGAACGGTGGAAGTTGACGAGATACGGAAGCTGGCAAAGATGGTGCCTCGTAGAAAACCAGTAGAACCACATACTAATGCCGGGATTGGGCTAAATCCAGTAGTCAGGCAGGGCGATCATTTCAGATTCATGTGTTTCGAAAGTTCTCTTTACCGAACTGTCCTTTTTATCGTCTACCGTTTACGTATTTTATACCTTTCAGGAAATTCTGTGGTGTTTTGGTAGTGAAATGGTTGAGTTGATTAGTCAAAATTTAAGAGCAATAATGTGTGTTTACTTTCTGAGTAGAACGAATTGAAATATCAAATATAAGGGAGACAAGACAAGTTTCGTTTTTAGTTATCTCCAAAATATGGCTCGCAACCCTAAAATAATATCATCCAACGACTTGCCTTGATTTAAATCTCAAGATCCGTTTCTGTAATGGATTTACGGGGAGAAACCTGGAACGAATATGACGGCTTTCTGATGATCACGGGTTAGTATTAGAAATATCGTATTTATGTATCAATAAAGGGAGTTAGCAATCACTGGTGATCACAATTTGGAACTGTAGTGGTCTGGGAATGTCTGGTGACCACAATTTGCAAACATTGCAGCCTGACAGTACCTTTTTTTTTACTGAAAGATTCAATAATCAATGATAGCAACAGGTGTCCACTTTGGCCTTTACTCTAGCAACCCTATCCGACCTTTGTCATGGTAGTGGCTACCACTGGGAAAGTGATGAGAATTACTAGGGACCTTAATTTACTTTTACATTAACTTCTGGAAAAAACTCAACCGGTCGCTATACAAGGAAGACGGAAGCAATTGAAACAGGAAAATTGAAAAATCCACCTTTGTTAACGACCTTTTACATTGAACTGTAGCATTTTTGCGTGATCCACCACACTTCTTTCATCATTCGTCAGGAATTTAATTCAAGGTAGACCCGTATACCATAATTAAGTTGGTTTTTTCAGCTAGAAAACAACTTCAGTTTCCTAATGGTATGTGGAGGAAGAGCACATCCTGCTTGTTCTAACAAAGTGCGTATAAGAAGTTTGCCCATTACGAGAGACAGAAACAAAAACTTGATCTCGCCGTTGCTCAACCCCTTAAAGTTTTGAATCCCTAATTACACACTGTGTTTAACATTGGGGTCGAGTGAAGATCGGTGTTTTTTTCGCACAACCTATGAAGCAGACAGCGTTACGAGGTATCTTATTGCACTCGATGTAGTTTCACTAATACTCGTACTTGGTTCATGGAAACACTTTTTTTCCCCACATGTGATCACCTAATTCTCAGTGAGTAGGTGTGATTTTCATGCTAAATCGCTGGTTCGGGAATGATTTGAATTTTTGGTTCATTTAGCTAAAAGAAAGACATCAAGGTTTGGGGGATTTCACGTAAATAGTAAGACCTTTCATATGGTACGGATTGATCTTATGATTCATGTTATTGGCATCTCCTACGTACCTCATTTCTGAAAACTGCTGATAGTGGTATCAGGCACAAGACTTGTGCCTGATATCACTATCAGCAGTTTTCAGAAATGAGGTACGTAGGAGATGCCAATAACATGAATCATATGACTTAGTCATAGCCTACATTTTCCTCTGTGGGCTTTTTCGCATGAAGGTAAAATATAAATTTCATTACATTGCGCAGTAGAACTTGGTTTGAAAGGTGTGTGTAGTCCATCCCGTTCGACTTTTTTTCCGTTTTCAAAGAGCCCATTACTGAGCCCTTGGGTGCTTTAGCGAACCCCAAGACGTTAACTTGTTTAAGAAGGGGAATCGGAGTGGGATTGGATCCTACCGTCCAATATTCTTGAAACCGTTGATCAGGGAGTATCCGGCACCTAGTGATTGGCCAAACATCGTTCTAAGGGCATATACGACTCGCACCTTTGAAGGCCGTTCTCATCATTAGTGATAATCGAAACCAGAAAATACTCGAAATTGGTATCGAAATAGATACCGATACTACACTTGAATCGAATCATACTAGTAATTTTCTCTGGGAGTTTTCTGATGTAGATATCCTGTAGGTGCACTCAACTAACCCATTTATGCCCACTAATTTTTTCCTTGGTTTTCCTTGACAAATTCACTGATTTTGTATCTTTTGGATGTAAATAAAAGTCCTGGAATAAAATTGGGCAATTCCGACTTTGCCAAATCAAAAATGGTGGACGTTTGCGAAAACGCAACACTGGGAAGGTAGGATTCTGCGGTTCCATTAAAAACAGTCACATATTTAGTGCCTACCCCCTTTTGGTTTATTATCTTCGATAATGAACCATTGGAATCGCCCAAAGAAAAAAAAATTTTAACCCCCCCTCAAAATTTGTTGGTTTACGTTTCAAGATACGTAGATTCAGAAAATCGAATAAAAAAAAATCCGTCCGTCCGCCGTACGCCGTCCGCCGTCCGAGGCACTTTGCCCAGTTAGCGTTGAGTTAAAATTACGAAATTTGGTTTCTGGGTTTGGACCAGCCCCACAATGATCCACGAAACTTTTCATAACCCTAGGTTAAGGGGAAGGGGTTCAAAACGAATTTTGAAATTTTGAAAATTCCATATCTCGAAAAATTCCCATCAAACGGTATGTTTTTTATTTCATATTTAGATAGAGTTTGTTCCGTAGAATTTTTTAAGACCATCCGCAGCTTTGTACGACCAGCCGTTCGTTCACAATGACGGCTCAAAGATTGTGCCTCACAACCCGATCGTGAATCAAACTGTTGAAATACAGGTCCATTTTCATACTAACAAGCTCTTTGGAACATCATATGGCGTAAGTGATGTCGAGTTTGTTGTTCTGAGGTGCGTTTCGTGCTACGGAAATGAAGGTAATTTCGAATGTTTGTTGGTAGGTACTTCTTTTATAGAAAAATTATTACCGACGTAGTATTAAAAACCCCAGAATTATATCGTATTAATTAATCATAATTAATAATAATTATTATTAATAATAAATACGAATTATCAACACCTAACAATAAATTATAATAATTTTCAGTAGGTACTTGATAAAATTGTTAATAATTAGTGATAATTGACAATAATAATTAATCTAACATTTAGGATCTAGACATTTAGACCTAGTGATCTAGACAGAAGGGTGATCTGTACAAAGAAGAAGATTGTTTAAATAATACCTATTTGTTTAAACAAATTAAATGTTGATGATGAGCTAGATACTTGAAATTTTAAATATAGGTCTGAAATGGATGACATTTCATTATTCACTCGGTTTGTATGACATGGTATGAGTATGGTATATTATTGTATGTATGATTTGGTATAATACAGTATGGTATGATAGGAAAGAAATTCGTATGGTATGGTATGAGTACGGTGAGAATATGGTATGGTGCCGATTTGCAACACAGTCTGGTATAGACAGAAGGGTGATCTGCACAAGGAAGATAATAAACCGTTGTGTCAAGAATTTGCAGAGTTTTTTTGCGTACTTTTATATTTTTTCTGAAGTAGGATTTCAATCTATAACTTGGTGATGAGAAGTACGGAGTGCTGCTCTGCTAATTAATCAAACGAGTTGAGGTGAGAAAAGAAAAGGTCAGCTCAAGAACTACTAGAATCCGCTCTGGACTATACTGGTCTGATTGCTGAACCATGGTGAGCACTGGTTGAGAGTTTAACAGTTCGGCCTTCAGGCGTGGAGGTACCGCGATTACCCTGGTGGCTGACTTCAATTGGTGAAGCGAATGACTGAGTAAAATTGCCCATTTCTGCTTCGTGTTCAACTCCAAAGTTCTTCTTTTTATTTCTATTTGTAAATCTAAATTTAAAAAAAAAATTAAAAATTATGGCTCGGGTTGCCCCGGCAGACGGATGAAAAATCCATGCTGTATCATGTTTTTTTGTTTTTTTTTGTTTTTTGGTGTGTATGTAGTTGCTTACCAACTTGTATACCTAACTAGTATGTTCAAACTAGTAGAATTTCGGAACCCGTTTCGGAAATGGTCGTTACAATACTCGTATCGACAGTATCGAAATCACAAGCTCGTGGTCGGAACTGCCAGCTGATTTGTCGGCGTCTTGTGTGGGGCACTAGTGACGTAACGGAACTTGGACGAGCCTCCCGTTCGGTGCCGGTGGATCAACTACGTTCACCTTCGTGACGTGATTCAACGTCAAGGCGGTTGAGAAAAGCTGAGGAATCTGAGACTACGACAACCTCTCGGGACCTTGCACTTTTCCTTTCACCTTTGGGCGCTCACAACGCTGTCAATTATCGCATAAAATAAGGAGGATTTACAATGTTGAGCGGTGGTGATTAGTTGAGGGTAAATTCGGGTGTTACCAGCAGACACAATCAAGGGCGAATAGTCAGAATCTGATGCATTATATTAAATATTTTTCAAACGAGATTTTTATTGAGACAAGAAAAAGATTTCGGACTTATCTTCTTATTGAATATCCCCTACGAATAAGTGGTTAAGTATCAATATTCCGACAATAAAAATAAAACGCATTCAACTATTTGCCTGGAAACACATGTCATTTGAAATCAAAGAGAAACACAAACAGAATCAAAGATAATTAGAAATGATGCTTAGGGAAATACTTGAAAACGATGATAATTTCCATTGTTCTTTCAATTCAGAACCTCTTCGAGGCAAATTGTTAACTACCCAAAACCTAAATCTCAAGGATGGTTTGTTTTTACAGGGAGTGCACATAGTGCATAATGAAATTAATCTACTTGATTTAAATAGATCTTTCGATTCCTTCAGATCGTTCATAAAGAGGACCATGCACCCATTTTACGAAATCCGAGTTTTTTCAAAATATCAATAACCACTTTCGAAACGGTCAAATACCAGTCATTCCAGTTGTTTAAATAGAATTTTCGAAGAAACTGAAGCTATTGTTCTCGGTCCATAAAATTTTAGAAATCGAATTTTCGAAAAATATTCATACCATCCTGAATTCACTGCCAAAAGACACCAAAAAAGAATGTATGCCAATCCAGACGATAACTCTTGATATTTTATATAAATATTTTTAGAAGTGGAGGTTTGTTGACTAGGAGTAGAGTATTTTGCGGGTGAGAAATGAACAAAACCAAGGGTAGTAGACTCAACAGTAGAGTCTACTACCCTTGAACAAAACTAGTCGTTGTTATGATTCGTTTACTGCCACGTTTCGATATCCTAATCATACATATACCTAGATCCTAAAAAAACAGAAATATGGGAGAGTAGGTATGGTTAAATTATCGGTCCACTCTAAGAGGGGTTAAGGGGAATTTTAACGGGGGAAAAACGCCCCCCCCCCCCCTTGAAATTCCCTTGAAATTCCAAAAATGAAACACGATGGTGAATTTACGCTGAACACGATGGTGAAATCAGCATTGCAATTACAAGAAAAAGAAACGTGGTTGTTATTTGAAATGGTCTTCACGGTTTCTCTGTTCTAACTTATAACGGAATGAGATATCGCAATTCTGATTTCACCATCGTGTTCAGCGTTGAAAATCTATTAACTGAGGTGTTACTCGGCAAAAAGGAGACAAAATTTGTTATAAAACCAGTAAAATGGAAACATTTTACA
The DNA here is from genome assembly GCA_963920205.1 of Stenodema calcarata. Classification (NCBI taxonomy): domain Eukaryota; kingdom Metazoa; phylum Arthropoda; class Insecta; order Hemiptera; family Miridae; genus Stenodema; species Stenodema calcarata. The sequence goes on along the minus strand of OY986051.1, from coordinate 7,298,656 downwards.
TGAAACCAGTTTTCTTCCAAAATTCGCTTTGCTGCATGACTGTGGATTTTTTAAGATGTTGTATCTCAATTCGAGGTTTCTATTGTACCAAGGTATGATTGCATATGATTGCATTTCGGATCTACATTGTGATTTTGTGTTCCGTGACGACTCCGTCTATATGACCAGTATGACATACATTGTACCCAGCTAAATGTCGCAGCTTTCGCATACCGCATGAATTGAGATTGTAAATTTTTTAAAGAGAAAAAGTACTCTTCCTTAGAAAGTTTGGTTATGAGGTCATAAATAAAGGATGTTGCAATATTACCCAAAGAGTAGAGGAATGTGCCTTGAAAAAGTCATAATAACAAGCTGCAGTTATTGAAATTATGATTGAACTGGTGCTTCTGTTTTGGTCAGAACGAGAGAGTCAGAGTGCTCTTGGAACCGGTTACCGGTTCATGTTACCTCATAGTAAGTAATTTTTACGGCCTGATAACAGCTGATCTCCGCCGAGATTAACATCTTCATCGGACGGTTGGTTTTTTTCGAACGCTGCGATCCCTCGCGGGTTGGAGCGTTCCGAACCTTCCACCGCGGGTTTGTCGCTTGTGTTTTCACAGAAAAAGCCCGCCCGCGAAGGTAACTTGGTTCGCTTCCGTTTGTGGAAGCGGCGAGAGCTTTTCAAAGGAGGAGATGAAATATTAAAGAAGTGGGTCAAGCGTATCTGCCCGAATCTGATCTCAGTCGCTGTAGTAATTTCTGGGTAAATGCGTTTTTGAAAAGGTCATCATCCTCCTCTTGACTCACATTATTATGGTTAATAGTATGGTACAAATGAGCAATACGGACTGAGTTAAACTCAGCATAACACAACCTGTAACGAATTGTTCTCAAACTTCCTACCACCGTATAATGCAATACGATAAACATTAGTGCTGCGGTAACATGATAGATAATTATTTCGGAAGAGTTACTGAATACAAAGCTGTCTATTATTCCTTTCGAAAGACTAAGGCAACCAACATATTATAGGGATAGTAGGTATATTACACCATTTATAATATAAAAATCACGACATTCCCCCTCCAAACAATACATTACAGTACGTATTATATGGGAAGTAAACCAAATATGTTTGCTGAGTTTTCCTTGCTTCCCGTGTTTTTGATTCCACCGTTAAGAACAGACCAGGACACTCCTCCAGGAATAATTGGTGGACTATTAGTCGATGTTTGCTTGTTTGATTAACCTGGAAATCGAAGCTTTAGTGCAATTTTTTAATTCTTCTTTTCCAGCGTCTTTAAAATTATATTTAATTCATCTTTAAAATGGGGTGTCACTTGTCAGACTGTTTCATTTTGGGGAATTTTTCCCCCATTAAAACTCCCCAAAACCTCCATTAGGTTGGCCCGATTCTGCCCATCTACGAACTTAACGTATCGATTGCGATGGCCGATTTTTTGTGCAAATTTAAACTTTTCGTCATAATTATTTTGAGAGTTATCGTCTGGAATTAAAAAAAACGTATACCTATGACACATACACAAAAAATCGGCAATGGCAATCCTAACGTTCTCATTATACATATAGAAGTGATTTTTGGTGTCTTTTGGCAGTGAATGGATGGTCTGAAATAGAATTTGGTACAACATTTTTTAGGAAATTTAAACATTTCAAACATTTGGACCGAATCCTTTTCCATTAATCAAAATTCTTCAAAGATTCGCTAAAAGTGATTTTTTGGACTTGAGTGGTTGGAAAGTGGTTTTTTGCCGAAACCAGTGAATTATTTGCAGAATTAAACAGAAGTATTTGCGTTTCAATTCCGTCGGGCGATGCACGTGGAGAAAACTAAATGACGATGAAAACGACTAGAGAACCGGCGACCTCCAACATTAGAGAAAACGTACTTCTTTTATTACATAACGCGGGTCTGTCCTATTTGTCGATGGACGTGTATTTGAACTCCGGTATATTTAAACGTCCGGGTGTTTCGCAGTCTCGTTTTGCATTTGGGTTGAAATGAAATCATTGCAATCCCGTTTGACGAGTTCGACAAATGTCTTCCTTCCAAGAGGAAAACAAGAACTGCACTTGTAACTACGTCCCTCTGGGTTGAACACAAGACCTTCACATCAGTGACTCGAAAGACAAAAAATACGTATACGCGAACTTGTTACATGAAGAATGATCATATCCCCCTCTATAAGCCTACTCGTCTGACACTCGTCTCTGACCCCCTCAGGATTAGGGAAACAACAAGGAGGATTATTTGCATTCTCATAGGAACCCATGTTTATCAGAAGGGGCGATGAGTGAGAAGGTTTAGGGTCACGGTTATCCAGCTATCGGGTGCTAAAACTAACACGCATAACTGCCGAGGGTCGCTCGTTTATTTATTTATTTATTTATTTGTTGGCAATTCAGATAAGTACAAATGAAAAGAAAATTTTCCAAGATTCCAAGACTCCAACTCTTTGCCCACCAAGGTTCAGTTGAACTTGTGTTCCCTGGTGGAGTCCTGAAAATTATTCTAAGACAACATTCAAAAAAACAAAGCTCACCACAAAAACAAGCATTTCACCTAATTAATAGCAGAATAGAGAAATGGAGATTACAAAATTATAAATTATTTAACAAAATATTAAGTACATAAATGTTTCTTGTGCGCACCAACAGAGTAAAAGTCCTTGAGATTAATTCTATGATCATATAAATACTTCAATGCTGTAATGTGTGCATTTCGCCTATAAAATTCTGTACAGCATGTTCAACGTTGATACCAGCCCTAAAAACTTGTATACAAGACTCAATTAGAAAACTATGGTTTACGTTACACACACAGAACTCCGAATACAGCTTAGTAGTACGAGGATATCTGAAAGGTTTGTTTAATAATATTTTTTTCAATGAATTTTGAACTGACTGAAGTGGAACAAGGTGCGTATTACTGGAGCTTCCCAAACCGTTATTCCATACCTAATGAGAGAGTAAGCTAAGCCGAAATACACTGACGGCAGCTGTTTTTCGGTCAAGAAATTACTAACAATTTTGAATAAAAAAAAACAGCTTACGTAGTCTGTTTATTAGAGCAAAAATGGTTCCCAAGTATTTGCAATTGTCTTTATATGGCAGTCTCACAACCACAGTGGAGTGATGGGTCAGTACAGTAATAATCATGGCAGTGGCAGTGGAGTATTGGCCTACAGGGCATTTTGAGATTATTCACGTTCGTGTTTCTGGTCAAATATTAGGGAACATTCGAAGTTCTATTGCCATCTCGCTGAGCTGGAAGATTACTTTCCTACAAGAAATAAAACCTTAAGACGCTATAAAATCACGCCTTTTATAACTTGTTTCCCGAAGCTATTTTGACCCCCTTTTCAGCAGAGTCAAAAACTATCTGCCAATGACTATTTTCACTGACTAATTCAGTAAAATAAATCGTGTGATTTAGTATTACCTAACTTAGGTACCTAACTTATACTTAGTTAGATCACTCCGCCGGGAGAAGACGCTTCGAATGATATGCATAACTCATTTTGGTCAAAAGTGACGATGTGGGGAGTTGCCGTGAGACCCTCGATTTGTTATTTTACTGTACGTTTTTTGATTATTTCACATTAAAGTGTTGTTTACTATTTACAGGTCTGGGTGTTCTGGATGTTTGTTGCTTTTACGTACGCTAGTAAAACACAGTACGAAGACGGGGAGTCATTCGCATTAGTTCGAGTGAGCAAGAGAGAAGGTGAGTCGACCTTATGTATTTCATGAAGTATTAATATGTTGATTAAATAACAGGACTGAATAGTCAAATCTACCATAACTGTAGGGTGTACCATCATTTTCATTCAGATCTCAAGGAAATTTGGCACAGAGCAGTAACATTGCTGAAATATTAACAGATAGGAACGAGTTGTCTGCTAAAACAACAGTTAAGGTCAGGATCATTATTTGATTTTCCAGCGGAAACGTTCAAACTTTGGAGGCACCTAATAAACTCCTGAAAACTTTACTGAAGAGTTAGAAACAAAGAAAGATGTGCCAGAGTTATGCTAACGTCACTTCAGATGGGAGCTAAATTCAATTACGACTTCCCCAGGAGTTTTCGTTCTGCCTCAATGTCACTAAGATCACCCTTGTTCTCCTGTTCGGAGGCTGATTTGTTGTCAAAATGTTGAAAGAAAATCATTTCAAGTTTTGTGGTCAGAACGGATGGAGTTTTGTGACAAACTTTAAGTGAAGGGAAACATTTATTCGATTCTCGGAAATTACGATGGAAATTCTATTTTGGACCAGTAATCCTGAAATCCTGACTGTGTAACATGAAAGTGTCTGTGAAAATCTTGAAATTGTTAATTGGATATTTTTAACGATTTCAAGAATTTCAGGGCCCCTATAACGCGAAGGTGATCCATCGCTTGTGTTTATATTTTCCCAAGCCCTTTCATCGTGTTATTTCTTGTTCTTCATGGGGTTATTGTCCTTCAGTGGATTATTCAAAAATTCAAAATTGTTTCAATCTCCAATTTTTAGCCGAAGGAGACTATTCCTGTATCAAACGGTCCACTTCACTGAAATTCGTTGTTTTTCGGACCTACTCGTCTCTGTAACATTTTCCACAGTTCTCATAGAGAAAAAAAAAATCGAAAATTGGAAGGCTGAAACGCGGATTGAACTGTGAGGTACCGACGGGCGTTAACCCAGTTTCGCTTTCCTTTCACGGCGCAGGAGGAAGACGCGATCGGGCAATAACTCATTGATTGATCGCGGAACACGGTATAGTTAGTCCGAACACAACAGACTGGGTCCGGAACGGATCAGTTTCCGCCTCGTCTGCTCCATTTCTGTTATTCGGCGAGCGAAATGAAGCGCGACTCTAACTCACCGTTGTATACCGAGTTCGTCGATCCAGACATGTTATCATTAATGTGGGGGTATTCACAGACTACATAAACACATGTGTGCGGTAGTAGGACAACGTACATGGAAGTAATTATTACAACCCTACGCACACGTGCGTACTCAATTACGAGTACATACGATCATTTCGGAAAATCTTCTAAACGTTCTGAGCTTGCACATAGCTGTATCGCCAGACCCGTGCAGGTAACGAATGTTCCAGGATACTGTTATAAAATTAATTAATTTCACGCGAAACGAGTAGTGAAATTTTTCGAAAATATCCAAGGAACACGAAAATCGTGTCTAAATTTAGTTATATACCTAGACTATAGAGCTGCAACACGAACAAACGGCAACATTTTATTATCACTTCCTCTAAAGATCTTATGTCTAGATTCTACTAGATTCTACTGCATGAGATGAATTGTTGTGCGATTGTGTGGGTAAATCACCAGAATGATCTTCAAGTAGCTCGAAAACAAGAAGTCACCGTCTGAGTATCTATGGAAAAGATTGATATACCACACCTGTAATGCAAACTTCGAAAAATTCCTGATTTATTATACCGAGGATTCATTGAACCGAGTAACTACTGGTTCTACCTACTTATGCCTATTAACGTACAGAATAGCAGAAATCCCTACCCACTTACCTATGAATTGGAGAATGGGGAACGAATGCCTGAAAAGAACCAAAATGTACCGTAGTAGGCTCATAAAGCACGGGTTCGTCGTAAATCATGCATTACGGATGTGAGATAAGAGAGTAGAAAAACTGGCCCATCACAGACTTTTCGTTTATTAACTTCAATAATGAACCATTGGCCGCGGTACTATGCCCAGTTAGTGTTGTACTAAAATTACGAAATTCGGTTTAGAGGTTCGGACCAACCCCACAATGATCCTTGAAAGTGTTCATAACCCTAGGTCAATGGGAAGGGGTTCAAAAACAATTTTGAAATTTCGAAAATTTCATATCTCGAAAAATTGAATTTGAACGGTACCTATAGTTTTTAGTTCAGATTTAGATAGAGTTTATTTTTTAGAATTTTCTAAGACCATTCGTTCACAATGAGGGCTCAAAGTTGGAGCAGATCAAAAGTCGTAAAACATGAGGATGAATCATGCGGCACATGGTTTTCAGATATTGAGTTAATTATTAATAATAACATAATTAACAAATTTAATAACATTATTAATAACTAACAATAATTTACATTACAATAACTACTCAAATAATAATTTACGCTACTTGATAATAATTATTATTCATTAATGATAGATCATTCAGTGATCTAGACAGAAATGTGATCTGCACAAAGAAGATTTTTTTTTTTTTTATTGCATTTATTGATTACTACAAAACATATTAATACACATTAAAGGTATATTTAGCCTAAATGCTACAACCCCAATAAGATATAATCTTGTGCTGGGGTTGGAGTCCAACTAACCTTACCTTATTACATCAATATATATTTTACATTATCTGCATTATTATTATTATTTTCTTAATTTAATTAATATTATTTAATGAGTAGTAATCATTTTACAAACATTTTTTTGATTTTCAATTTGAACTGTTCTAGATTAAGTTGTGGTAAACTTTCCTCAAAATCGTAGCTGTTGAATTTTTTAATTCCAGAGTAGTCGTAACATTTCAGTCCCATTGCTGTGTGTCTTCTTGGCAATGCTATTTTCATTTTATTATCTGATCTTGTGTTGTTTTTAATTCTATCAAATTTTCCCATTACTAGATATTTATATATGATTGTTATCGTGGTTTTATCCAATAACTCTTTAAATGTTAAAATTTTTGTGTCATTAAAAAGTGCATCTGTAGGGTATCTGTAGGGTTTGTTAAAGAGTATTTTGATTAATATTTTTTGTGTCTTCATTACATTTTTTATTTTATTTGTATATGCATTTCCCCATGCTACAATCCCATAGTTCAGGTGCGCTTGTACCAGAGCATTATATACCATTATTTTTGTTTTGGCATTCATGATATTTTTAATTTCTAAAAATACATGTATCAATTTTCTGAGTTTTTTGTTTACGGACTCCGCATGTAGTTCCCAAGAAATGGTTTGATCGACGTGGACCCCTAGGTATTTTATGTTTTTGCTTTGTTTAATCATAGGGCAGTCACAATGAATCGAGTTGCAGTTTTCCTTATAATGACATTTAATTGTATTGAGGTCTGGTATATCCTTTGCTCTGAGTGAAAATGCCATAAATTTAGTCTTGTCGTGATTTAATTTTAGGTTTTGTTTCGAGTAAAAATAGTTTAGAGCTTTGAGGTCATTTTCAGTGTTGTTTTTCGCTTCCTCCCATGTTTTTCCTGAAGAAATCAAGGCAGTATCATCCGCATACGACACTAATTCTCCATTTAATTTAGTATCAAAAATACCATTTACATAAATTAGATAAAGCAGAGCACTTATTATTGTTCCTTGTGGCACCCCGCACGACAAACTTTCACTGACACTTAACTTATCTCCTAATCTAACGTGCTGAACACGACCTTCTAGGTAACTTTGAATCCATTTTATGAAAGTGCGATGAAATTTGATGATAAACCTTTGTGTCCAGAATTGGCAGAATATCACGCTGGTGCTTGTAAACCGCCCGCCCGCTCTACAAAGTTAACAACTGCCCTCCGAGCAAGAGTGTAACTGCCACCGGAATGACAATTGCCACTCGATCAGACGTAGAGAACTGTCACCGCTCCATACAGTTGTAAAATCCCCCCCCCGCCCACTCAACAGTGTAAACTGCCACCGGAATGTCAACCCCCCCCCCCCCACCCGATCACGAGAGTAAACTGCCACCGGATTGAAAACTGCCACCGGATTGACAACTGCCACCCGATCAGACGTTGACAACTGCCACCGCTCTATAAAGTGGACAAATCCCCCCCCCACCCGTTCAAGACAGTAAACTGTCATCCGATCAGACGTAGACAACTGCTGCCGCTCTATAAAGTTTACAACTGCCCCCCCCCCCCCCACCCGATCACGAGAGTAAACTGCCACCGGATTGACAACTGCCACCCGATCAGACGTTGACAACTGCTGCCGCTCTATAAAGTTGAAAACTCCCCCCCACCTGATGAAGAGAGTAAACTGCCACCAGAATGACAATTGCCACCCCCACTCGACGTGAACACTGCCGGGGACCGTAAATCGGGGCCCGTTTCTCCCAAAATATGAAGATCGAGTCCCGTACAAAATGGGAAATAACGTCAACGCATGAATGAATTTCTAAATTAGGTAGGTATTGTATAATTTGGACATATTAATCTATATGGTACTAATCAGTTGATTGGCGGATGTTTTTATTCCGCGACCCCGTCCATTTCATCAGTACGTCCAACTTGCATTGCCGGATCTACGGGACCCATTAAATAACAATGATAGAGTAATAATCATTAAATAACAGTGATAGAATGATTGACTGGCCGATAGACAACTGAATCTTTGCCCAGTGGCTGTTGACATACAATCCCGAAACTCACCATTGAATACATAACTGATCCGACGCCAAAGGAGTTGAAACCGTTTTTTCACCTTCAAAGTTTTCTAGTTTGACAACGGATTAAGATATCGAAATTCTAACTTCACCATCGTGTACAGCATAAAAGAAAAGGCTCTTGAAATGAGGTGCTACTTGTCAGACTGTTTCATTTTGAGAATTTATAGGTAATTTGTCCCCCCTTAGAGTGGCCCGATTCTGCCCATCTACGTTAGGGGAGCGTTCGAGAAACTAAATCTGCACAGCTGCCTACTTTTATCAGCTGTTGGACTTTCTTCCAACCAGTATTTATTCCACAGGAATTTAACGAATGTAATAGTGCATTTCGAATTACTCACTCTTGTTTTGGTTCAATGGTATCCACAACAAGACCCCCACAATGTAATTGCTACATTTCAATGCAGTAGACTTCGTTTTCGCTCTATGTTTCGAGGAATCTGAGAGGTAACGATTATCATGGCATAGATATATCATTAGATGTACAGGCTGCAATCTGAAATATAGAATAGGGGTTTGGAAAGCTAGGAGTGGGGCGGTCACTGTATGTGAGGCCAGAGTTTTGCCTCTTTAAATTTATATAGAACTTTGAAATTCCATCCATTTCTTTCAGCTGAGTGTATTTTAGGTTATACATCTTAACCTTCCGATGATTCAAATCATTCACAGGCTTGTAACAAAAAGTTTTCTGTAATTTATGATATTGTTGATATGCAGGTCTTCTTGGCAGAGATCAGCTCACCGCTTGGGTCGTAACTCAAATTCCACATAAAATAGCAATAGTGATTTTAGTCTATAATTTTTCACAATATTCCAAAACTCGCTCAATCATATTGAATTAAGGAAGGTAGTACCTAACTAAATTAAGTTAATTGTAAATCTTTTTGTTGACGCTCACCTAGAAGTCAGTGTTTTGATGGGTGCTGACGGACAGTATTTTGATCAATTCGACGTACTCTCTAGTTATTCTGTCAAAATCGTGTGCTCCATAACAGCCCTTAGCACGTAGACCACCTGTTGTGAGCCGCTGAACTAACCCATTAAGTCATTCACCAAAAACTAGCGTTAACAGACCGTATTGGCTCTGAACGAGTTTCGGGCCAACTATAGCGCGTGAACAAGACCTCAAAAAACACCTTGCGTAACTGACGAAACAAAACAAAAAACTGAATGGACTGAGGTGTGTGGTCTTCCACTGGGATGCCTGCCCTTCCATATCCTGCAGCGAACTGTCGTGTCCGGATACCTAATTTAATTTTTCCTCACGGGAGGTCCATACAATGCAGTCGGAGAAATGTGTTTTTTTCTCTCACGTTCGGACCTTCCGCGTATGTGCTTTTCAAGATGGGTTTTCACTTGACGCCCAGTCCAGCGCGTGATGATGATTTTTGTTTCTCGTGGCATTTTTAGGATTTTTAGCACGACCGTCTCGAGCTAGCGATATCACGTTCGAATCTTGTACTTTATGAGCTCGTAGCCAATTTTCGGTAAGACCAGAGGTTCGTTATACGTCAAGCTTCTGAACGGTACTTTGGGTTTTCTGTACATCATCAATTTTGAATTAGGAAACGTTTACGCGTGTGCAGATGAAATGTACTGTATGATTTTGATGAAACTCATGATGGGGAAACTCTTTTGGGCGGGGGTTTCAACGAGAACACGGTTGTGTTCGTACGTCAGATTCGTGTTTAATATTGTCAAAAATAGTTTTCGGCGTTGAGAAGCTCTGTCATATCAGCCAACCGTACACACAAAAAGTATGTCGCAGTAACTTTTACCTCAACTTATCCAACTGACTTTACTCGTCTTACAGTTTTTAATTCTTCTTCTAACATGACGAATTCACCAACACTTGACGAGCAGCTACTTGGTAACTGACCCGGATCGTGCTCTGGTTCGCTAAACTCCCTACTCATTCTGTCGGGTTAAACTTAGCTTCAACTTTCGTACTACCCCGTCAACATACTCTTTCAGTTTGTTCGAAATTGGTGTAACATTCAGTTTTCTCTTTAGGATTACGCGAATCATTTTGTCTATTTCTTCATGCATATCGCACAGTGAAATTTCAGGGGCACATCTTAAAAACACTTGTTTTCTGGGAAACGCCGGTTGAAGTTTTGGCTTCCTTTGAATCGCCTCTTGGACCCTCAACAGAGACCCTTCACAATTTATTTTTCTCTCTTTCCACAGTTGAATGACTCATAAACAACCTCCCGTTTCTGTTTTATCCGATTTTAAATTGCCAATAACGAAAAAAACGCGGTGTTCCAAAATTTTCCGAGTTGTGCCCCTGTTCACTTTTTTTTTTTTTAAACGCAGTTCTTTGAGTTGTGCCGTTTGTTACTTATTTCTTGCACTGATCTTATCACTCCTTTGATGATGTCCTTTATAATAAGCTACTCTTCATTATCCAGGCCATTTTTCCTTATTCATGCCATGAAAAAGATGGAATACAGGGGAAATAAATCAATGAACTTTTGCAAAACGCATAATTTAGTTTATTTTACTTCATTTTTTTTCAAAGACCAAGTTATGAGGGTTACTTAAAAATATTGGTCAATATTGGTCAATATAGTCCACTCTAACAAACTCGCAATCTTAAATGTTCCAATATCACCCTTAGAAGATAGGGACCTACCTATAGTACTAAAATTATCTCATCAGATCATGATAATAACTTGATAGGTACTAATACCATTCTCAGTAAAGGTTTTATCACAAAGATACATTTTTATCACGAACAAAATTATAGTAATAATATTCTCACTTTTTGTTTCATTATGTAGTTATTAATGAGTAAAATTGACGGATCCCTCCAATACAACAACAGAAAGTAGACAAGTATAAAACAACAGTAAGTAGGTAAATTACAATGCAAAAATATTTTGACTTGTGCCTAAGTATCACTTACCCTTCCCAAGAGTACAATAGGCTTATCCTGCCCTCTAGCGGCCTAGGAGGCAGTTAGACAAAATCCTGTTGTAGCCCCGTGAAGCCACTTTTTCGAGATGTGCCCCGTAATTCTCACAGTGCGAAATATGTCTATTTTTTTCATGTATATATACACACGAGTAAATTAAAACATTTACATTTCCATTCAAAATTTAGTTTTGTGGTACCCTCTGAACAAGTTCTCAACTGCGCTCAACATTGAAGTTTAATATTGATGTTACAAAGATGGTATGACGTGTGTCAATTCCACTGACAAAATCCAAACACAAGCCTCATAATTCCAAAGTTATTCATTAATACGAAACGTTGATCATCACCACTGTATTCTCACGATTTCTCAACATACAATCACATAGTCATTGGACAGAACACGCTTTGCAAATTTTAAACGCTCTTCTCCTTCGTTTATAGCTGATTAAAATTACTCTTGGTGGAGATGAATTGAGTTATAGTCATAATAATTATGACTAATTATTACATGCTTGTTGGGTTGGAACAGTAGTCACGATCCAGTTATTCAACTCGTTAGATGGGCGGGTAACAAGAAATGGAAAAACGTGTAACGCCTCCGAATGGTTATCGCCTCCAATCGATTGTCCTTGATTTATTCTCAAATCAACCATAATCGATTTCCAACTAAAGAAGCTCGTGAGCGGGAGCGGGCTGAAGTGCGTGCCAAGATATTGAGTGAAAGTTACGCCGGTTATGAGGATGAGGTGGACCGTTGTAGGTGTAACAAAAGGATCCTCGCCGGGGCTTTTTGATAGCGATCTTGAGTCACATTGTTGCATTGCTATTTGTCTCAGGCGCTCAGAGCTTCCGTTTCCCACACAACTTGGTCACTGAAGTATCAACACAGGCTGCGGAGTTAAGGTCCAATAGCTCCGTGATACGTGAAACGTATTCAAATATGTACCAAATATTCCAAATACTTTGAGTACTTGTACTTGCAGTACGTGTTAAGCAAGTCTATAGAATGGAAACGAATTGCATAAGCCATACTTCCGGATTGTTATTCTTCTTCGAAGCAAACTCATTCCTTCATTAGTCATTTGGTGTACGCTATGAGGGACCTTGTCCTATGCACAATAACAACATTTTAAATTTCAATGTTCTAAGTGAATTAGACAGCTCTAAACGCAACTGTTTGTGTGGTGTATCAAAATCACACAATCATTAGATTACTTTCAAACAACTGTGTAATAGTTGATTTCCCCTATTTCAGCTCCTCTTGTTGGAGGTGACAGTGGATACAGTTACAACAAGCCAGCGAATGGGTTGACATTGCCGCCAAAAGGACCATCGCCTCCAGCAACTAGCTACGGTGTTCCAGACAAACCAGCACCGGTACCAGCCAGTCCTATTTCTCCTAGTTACGGTGCGCCATCGCAAGGTGGGAGCGAGGGTTACCCTTCAGCTCAGCCGTCTCCCAATTACGGGGCTCCTTCGCAGCAGCCATCTTCAAGCTATGGGGCTCCATCTCAGCCATCGTCCAGCTATGGGGCGCCAACTTTGCCGTCTTCAAGCTATGGGACACCGTCTTTTGGCAACTCTGGAGCCAGCAGGCCTTCGTCCTCGTATGGGGCACCTAGTCAACAACCTTCTACTAGCTTCGGAGTACCTAGCCAACAGCCATCGACAGGCTATGGTGCACCCAGCGTAGCACAACCATCATCATCTTATGGAGCTCCAACACCCCAAAGACCAAGCACCCCTTCATCCAGCTATGGTGCTCCATCTAGGCCGTCCAATGGGTACACGGTTCCTTCTCCTGGTGTATCAAACAGTTATGGAACTCCTATTCAACAGCCTTCATCTAGCTATGGTGCACCATCTGGAGGACAGACCCCTTCTCAGAGTTATGGAGCTCCTGCACAAACTACTTTTACTACTCCTTCTACTAGTTATGGATCACCTTCCCAGCAGCCTTCACAAGGATATGGTGCCCCATCAAGGCCATCGCCTTCATTTACTGTTCCTTCAGCTCAGGCTCCATCTAGCAGTTATGGCACACCTTCTCAAACTCCATCCTCCAGCTATGGCGCACCCTCTCAAGGGCCATCCTCTAGCTATGGTGCTCCTTCCCAAGGTCCTTCTTCTAGCTATGGTGCTCCCACCCCGTCTACTAGTGGCGGTGGATCGACTGGTTATACTTCTTCAGTGCCCTCTTCGTCTTATGGAGCACCACAAGGCCCGTCTAGTAGCTATGGTGCCCCATCGTCCCAAGGTCCATCGAGCAGCTATGGTGCACCATCTTCACAATCCCCGTCAAGCAGTTATGGCGCACCATCGTCACAAGGCCCATCTAGCAGCTATGGTGCCCCATCACAACCAGCCCCTTCACCTTCCTATGGAGCACCTGCCCTAACCCCTTCATCTAGTTATGGTGCTCCAGCTAGACCTTCACCGCAACCGCCATCCCCAAGTTATGGCGTTCCTTCTCAACCATCACCGAGCTACGGTGCTCCATCCCGGCCTGCTCCCGCTCCATCTTCCAGTTATGGCTCCCCATCCCCAGCTGCTCCTTCCTCAAGTTATGGAGCTCCCTCTGTGCCATCGTCCAGCTATGGTGCTCCTTCAACTCAACCTTCTGGCTTTACCCCTTCAGCTTCCTATGGCGCACCTTCTTCGCAATCACCCTCACCCTCATATGGTGCCCCAACCCCTCAGAGGCCATCTTCGAGCTATGGCGCTCCATCTTCGGCGGCTCCTTCATCCAGTTATGGTGCTCCTTCTTCTGCGGCTCCTTCGTCAAGTTATGGAGCCCCAACTCAAGGGCCATCTTCAAGCTATGGTGCACCATCCCAAGGTCCTTCCTCAAGCTACGGTGCTCCATCCCAAACCCCCTCCTCTAGCTATGGCGTTCCTTCCCAAGGTCCCACCTCTGGCTATAACCCCCCTGCACAGAGGCCATCTTCAAACTACGGTGCTCCCTCTCCAGTTGCACCTCCTCCTAGTTATGGTGCACCAGCTCAGCCTGCTCCTTCCCCAAGTTACGGTGCTCCAGCCCCAGCTCCATCTTCAAGCTACGGAGCTCCATCCCAAGGACCCTCATCTAGCTACGGAGCCCCATCACAAGGTGCTTCATCTGGTTATCGCCCTCCTGCAGCACCAGCCCCAGCTCCCTCTTCCAGCTACGGTGCTCCTGCTCAACCTTCTTCAAGCTACGGAGCTCCATCCCAGGGCTCCTCCGGTGGTTATAGCTCTTCATCTTCCGGTGGTGGATACAGCAGTGGAGGGTCTAGCGGAGGATACAGCAGTGGTGGTTCTAGCGGTGGATACAGCATCGGAGCTTCTAGCGGTGGATACAGCAGCGGAGCTCCAAGCGGTGGATACAGCAGCGGAGCTCCGAGCGGTGGATACAGCAGTGGAGCTCCAAGTGGCGGCTACGACGGCGGCTCTTCTAGCTACTCCAGGCGACCCTCCAATATCTACGGTGCCCCAACCTCCATCTCCAACACCTACCAGCAAAGCTCACGAGCCCCTGTCAGAAACCCCTTCGCTGGACAAACCCACCAAGTATACCCCGCCGTTCCTTCAATCAGTTTCGGCCTTCCTTCTGACTCAGGATCATCCGGTCCTTCCCAAGGGTATGGAGCACCAAGCTCATCCGCCCCATCTCAGAGCTACGGAGCACCAAGCGCATCCCGCCCATCTCAAAGCTACGGCGCACCTAGCTCGAGCTCTCAAAGCTCCAAATTTGCTGGACAAACTCACCAAGTGTACCCAGCCGTTCCTTCAATCAGCTTTGGACTCCCACCAAGCTCTGGATCATCAGGGCCCTCCCAAAGCTACGGCGCACCAAGTTCCGGAGGCTCAGGTGGACAACAATACTCCAGCAATGGAGGTTATTCCTACTAATTTCAAGACCCAACGACTATTCACTGACCTCATGTCAATACAGAGACACTTTGGCAGCATTGGATACATAGGCCATTTATTTATAATATTTAGTTCGTATTTTTCTACGCATTTAATTTATGTGATTAAATATTAATGATGTACAAAATCCAAATGTGGAAGAATGAAAACTGTGTAAATTATTTTTGTATATTAGATGTAGATATTTTTTACTAGCGACTGGCGAACAATGAGTTATTGATTTTTTGTTAATAACTTGGTTGTTGTCTACCCAATGATTGTTACAACGATCAAAGAAAGTTGAAACTTTCTTCTTCATTCTTGTAATAAAAACGTGTTCGAGTGAAAATTTTTTTAATCAATCACCTATCCTACAAATCCCATATAGTTGGGGACTTCAGCCAATTGATTTATAGGAGTATAGTATGGCTACCAAAATGCGAATCTTTTGTTGATGTCCATAGGAAAATTATTGATACTGTCATTTAGGTCAGTGAGAAAAAAAAATCAATTCAAAAATGTGAACTTAGTAGTTACATGTAAGCAGTAACATCGTGATCAATATTACATGAAATCAAAATGGGAATAAGGTTCAATAAATAAATATTATCAACGGTTTCAAATACTTCATATAGTTCTTTTTATTGCCATTTCATGAACTCGTAACAATACCGCCTTAAAATTAAACTACTTTGGTTGCTAATTTTTCCTGCATCTTCTTTAAATATATATTCCACACATAATATATGTACACATCTAGAATATTTCAATATAAGTAACACTTACAATGATATGCTTGCGTTTAGTAAGTCGATTTTTTTTTTAATTTCTCACAGGTTGTTCAACAATAAACTATTTCATTATTACATAGTTGCATCAAAATACATGTTTAAGAAAACAGTTATCATTCTAAGTGGAAAGCACATTCTACGACATTCATGATATAATTTATTATATTGTAATGATTCAACGCAAGGGTCGTAACAGAAGCTCGTCTATATGAATTTCTAGCACTCTTCGAGCGATACTTCGCGACCAAGACGTAGCTCCAGGTATTCTTTCAGCTTGAAGCTATTCGAATTACTTCTAATATACATACAGATATATTAGTGTCGCTCTATCGCCTACTTTGCCACTTTACCTTCAAAAATTTTAATACGCCTAACCTAGACAATACGCTGTTTCTGATAAATTCTCAACAGTAATCAATTGGTAAACTTCAAAATGTCAACAATCCATTTGTGGTAACTCGCTAACACAGTTCAAAATAACAACACCGGTTGTTCACACTAAAAAATATTCTAAACAACAAGAATACAACTATGCCATGAGTGTAATTCAATACGTTAGATTTGAACTATGATAATGGGACAAAACAAACAGCTAAAAATATATTCTAAAAAAACATTTATGTACAACGGTTTATCCAAATAAATATAAAATCTACCTACACATCATGATTATGTGCGCGGGGAATTGTGCCCAATGTGCACTACCCTTCATTCTTTTGAGGATACTTGGGAGATCAATTCGTGTCGCAATCAGCATCTCATTTCATTATTTAATTTTGGTTAATTGGTTGTGATATCTTTGTATCCATTGTATGAACGTACTGGAGTCCATGACAGCAAACGTAATTAGAGTTCGTACTGACTGCAGATATATGCCATTCGATTTAGTCTTGATTGCAAGGCTGAAACACACAAAGTGAATACGTCTCCTACGGCTCTCCATATGGCCTCGCCCCGGAATCGAACCCAAGCTGCCCGAGCAAAACTCCTACCCATGTCAACAATTAGAATACCCCGACTATAAAGTACTTATAGCACACTCTTGACCTAATTACAGTCCAACCAATGATGTGAATTTAAACCAGATAGGTTTACGTAGTAGATAAGTGTAAACTACTTCGTAGTAGGCGCAATACTGATTGACTCTAAATACCACCAAAACAGGCGATTGGATCAAATAAAATCTCGGTAAACCACTTTTGATAGGAGACAAAATTGGCACAAATGGAAAACAACCAGCTAAATCTGTGAATGAAATTAAACGCACAGGGTAGGTGACACATTGGTTCAAAGTACGATTTTCTCCAACTACTATGTACAAGATTTTGTCATAATAAATTTGAGCGGAATACACCTGATTTGTGTTTCAAAATAAATGATTCCGCATTCGTATTGTGGTATTGTCTTCTCAACGTACTTTTACAGAAATATATATATTTATTTTTTATAAAATACTTTCTAATTCAGTAACTCAATAATATAGGTCTGGTTTTTATTTCTATACACTATCATAATCTGGCATAGCTAATTCTAGTTTTTTTTCTTCAAAATAATACACTCAACATATTAATTACGATTCACAATACAATTGTATTGGATAATTATTTACAAGGACATCCCACATATACTACAACATATTATACAAACTATTACAACTATTATACAGGGTAATAATTTACAAAGTAACAAGGTCGACAGGAGGTTGATCAGTAACTCATTTTGCTTTATGACATGGATACGGACGGCGAGAAACTAAATGTTTTCTCAAAAACACCTTTGAAAACGAGGGGATGTGGAATACGAGTAGAATATATGAACATCGTTTCATAATACTGATTTACACTAGTTTAAAGAAGCACATTTTAACACGCAATATCATCAACTCCAAAATATCTAATACAGTTTTCTTTTTAGGCCTATATATGATATGTTGTTTACGATAGGATATGTTTCTTTTTGCTCTTTTCGTTAAATTTTTTGTTCATTTACAATTTTTAGATCGTTTTTCTATTGACTAAAGCTAGATACAGTTGGTGAGTCGCTTTTTTTTACATATCCGAAAACGTCAGTAGGATTTGTCTTCACTAAAATTACAATTTTTTTGTTTGTTTTTTTAATGCTGATTCAGCATAATTTTCTTGGGAGAAGTCAGTGATGAAGTCGTCTTCGTGCTTTTGTTCTTGTTCTAAACTATAAATGCAGTTCTCGTGATTGTGTCAAAACAAATGGCCTATCGCCACTGCTCTAACTTCTACATTACATAAAAACACTACTACCGATGACGCTTCTGCTGCCCACCCGATTGATTTTCCAAAGTAGTTTTACGAATATTTTTGAGTATTTTAGGAATAAATTGCAACAGTACGTTGTAAAATTTTTGAAAATTTAAATGAATTATTAGTAGGTACACTCTTGTATTGTTATTTGTCAAATCTATCGGTACGTAAACCTTCACGGATATTATTATTTTATTTTTATTATACCTGAAATTGATTTTCGAAATAGCATGAATAGGTACTTCTCTTTTTCAGAGAATATGAAACCTACAATAGGTCGTTGTTCATTCTCTCGTGATTCAAATATAATATTCACAGCGTAATTATACGAGTATTATAACGCATACAGATGATATCACGCTAGTCGATATGGGCAAGTGTTTTTCTTGGGACGTCGGTTTGAATCCCTTGAAGAACGTGAACACTGTGCCTGACCAGTGTTGTATTGACTCGGATATTTTGATACCGATCCACCGAACAGCCAGGAGAGTCCCGGAAGTTTTGTGTGGTTGCTGATCGTATTATTGTGGGAGTAAAAAGCTCCAAGGGACCAAGCAGGAGCGCCAGTGAAAAATACCACGATATCTCTGAACGCGTATGGTCCAATCCCCAATACGAGAAAGACATCGCCTATTAACCGATGTCTATAAGTACTTGATATGCTTAGTTTGATATTGAAACAACTTTGGACAACTTTTAATGCAAAAATAATTACTTCAATAGAGGTCCGACTAATGGTTGGGATTCATCGAGCTTCAAGTAAGAAGGCAGTTCATCTAACAACATAATAAGCCCATTACCTGGAACAACGTCCACTTCAGGCTTAACTATTGAGTCCCTCGTGGACCGGTAAACCCAGTTTAAACCTGCTGGCTTTTAGCTAACCCTCCCTTTACTGTAATATGAAACGTTGAGCCGACGACAAGATTACAGAATTTATGACGCCTATAGAGAAATGTCTTACGTACAGAAGCTCTTAGCAGTAACGTCTTTTGTTGTCAACGTTACCGTGAAGTCCCTTTTTTCATTCCTAAAGGTTCAAAGTAAATGTCACTTTCGTCCCTAAATATCATTTAATGAGTGACGATAACCGACAAAAAGCTGCTAGCTGATTCAGCATTTTTATTCAGGTATGAAAAGTAGTAGTTGACTGTAATACAGTTCCCCCGTGTTCTCAATTTGCAACGGTTGATGGTCAAGGGGTCAATCGAAATTTCCTCGGCCTTGCGTATTATCAGTAACCTGATTAACTCTAATGGGCGATAGACATCTTTTGAACTGCCTTCGGTACCGTGGCCTCAACGGCTTCCTGACTCTCCGTCAGATCGATGGCGTTCCATTAATCTACGTGTTAACGTCTCCCGTCATGATGTGGAGGGGAATAAGCGATCGGGCGAAACGTGAAAATCTACCGGCATTTGAACCAATGACGGACTAATTTGATTGATCACCCAGGGACCTTAATATCGTTAGCGGCAGTTATTACGTTAGAATGAGGACTATCAAACCAGCAGATCCTGTAGCAGTTACACCAAATCATCTACACACCCCTAGAATCGAGTTTTCATTAGGAACATCTTTCAACAAATTAGTTAAGAAATTTTGAAGTAGGTATTATTTCGTTGCCTGATTCGTCAAGTTTCGACTAACCAATTGAGTTGGCTTTATAGACAACAATTCACTAGTTCTCCCAACATGAAGAACTGGTGCAATTTTAATTAAATTCAGGCTCAGAAGATATAATTACACCACATACTAAACGTCATGAGGATTCTGCACTTTTCCGGAAGCCCTGTGTTGGATGAAGGTGGACAGATTCAGTCGCAATTTTATCACTCCAAACCTTGAGCTATTGACCCGATTTTGAGGTAGGATATAGTCGAAGAACATTACACCTAATAAGCTCTGCACGGTGTTTATATTAAAATTATCTTTACTTTTATACCTCGTGGTTTACATCAGTTCTTTGAGTTTTTCAAATGAGCAGAAGGTATGCAATTAATACTGGATCTTGGTTGTTGGAGGATTAAACGCTAGTACGTTTGTGAATCAAACCTTTGCTCGTGAGTTATAAATTTTATATGATTATCATCTTTGAATCATGAGAGAGTGAAAGATTACAAATATTTTACTACCCATCTAGAATTAGGCACGTTGGTCCAAAATATCGCCCTTTTTGCCAAAAGTGGTTCAGAGGTTTCAATGAACGTTTTGAAAAATTTTAAAGCCTAACTCAAATCGATCAAATCAATCTTCGAACTTTTGGTGAAACTTAGCGGTAAACGAAATCGGTAGAGCGTTTCAAAGCTACGTTCTAAAACCTTAACCATGAATGAGGCGTGTGGAAGGGCGATGTCATTTCCTAGAGTTGGGTTTGTGAGTTAGCTTGCGGCGGTTGTTGTTTGGCGTTGGCCCGCTGCCTCATTTCTTCTAGGTCCAGAGCCGGATCGTCATCGTCCGTCTCGAGAGCAGGATTGATCCTGCCGTTCATCTCATCTTTGCCCACCAGGGTCGCTGCGGTAGCGGTAGTCCCGTAGAGCGGTCCCATCGCTCCTGACGTCATCACGGCCATTTCCCCTTCGGCGGGCTCGCCGACTCTGACGACGTCTTCCGGTATGTTGACGACGCAGCGGAAAAGGTCGTAGCCAGGGCTGAGGTAGCCAACTTCGAAGACGTGTCTGGAAAATTAGGGAAATCGAAAAAAACGTTACTCGCTTCGAAAGCATCTCATTCCTTTCACTTCAGATGTGACCATCACTGAAAAACTCTCTATACACGGTATTAGGCTTGGGAGATTTGAAATCACCTCACGGACCGCCCACTGCGGACTTTCCCCTAAAGATAAAGAACTGCAAACTAGAACATTTAGCCTCTCTCACGACTAAACTGTAAATCGTTCCAGCCCTAACGCTAGATCCTCACGTCCAGTCCCATACATTTTACACCACACACCATTGTGTGTCAGGTTTCCCAGCCATTTCTTTAAATTTATAATTATACCAACCATTTGAGCTTGCAAGTTGATCATACGTTAGAATCATGAAGGGAGATATAAACCGACTCGAAAGGATATTTCAAAACTTTTATCAAACTCAAGTTCCACACTGATTTTGTAGTGCAATATATTTCGACGGAGTCCTGCACAAACTACACAAAACTGAAGGACGAACGAAATACAATAGACACCAAAAACCGACTCTTCGATCTTCTATACTTCCATGTAGAACGGTTTTCCATGTGACCTGCACGAGTCCAACCACCATCTGGGCTGTTCTATTTTCAAGTTTATTTCAGACATAGGTAATTATATTTGCTGAATGTTTCGAGGAGAAATTTCAAAGAAGTACAACACGGTTTTTTTGTTGGTGACGTAATTTTTGAAATATATTGCAAACCAAAATACAGTATAGAACTGGAACTGACATAATTTGTTAATATCCCATCTCTGCCATCAAAACTTTTCAAACAAAACGTAGTTAAGAATACAGTGCAAGAGCCAAATTAACTCTATCGGCATTTCAATTTCAATTGGTTTGCTGAAGCCAGATTTTTGACAAGGATTTGTCTTTTAGCTTGGGGTTTTTGAATAAATGGTGTGACGCTTTTTTCAGCCAGAAAACGCGATACCAATACCTAAGCAGCAAAGGGCAATTTTGACATAGATATGTCTTCACTCTGCGAAGCTGTTATTTGGTATGTAGCCTCCTTAGGACTTACACTTTAATCAGCGTAGAGCCAGGATCATCTGATATGCTCCTAAAGCTAATGTCTATGCTATTCACACTATGAAGCTGTAATTTGGTATGTAGCCTCCTTAGGACTTACACTTTAATCAGCGTAGAGCCAGGATCATCTGATATGCTCCTAAAGCTAATGTCTATGCTATTCACACTATGAAGCTGTTATTTGGTATGTAGCCTCCTTAGGACTTACACTTTAATCAGCGTAGAGCCAGGATCATCTGATATGCTCCTAAAGCTAATGTCTATGCTATTCACACTATGAAGCTGTTATTTGGTATGTAGCCTCCTTAGGACTTACACTTTAATCAGCGTAGAGCCAGGATCATCTGATATGCTCCTAAAGCTAATGTCTATGCTATTCACACTATGAAGCTGTAATTTGGTATGTAGCCTTCTTAGGACGTACACTTTAAACAGAATAAGCCCATGATCAGCTGAGTGGCTCCTACAGCTAATATATATTCACACTAAAGTAGCGTGTGCGCTGTATAGGTTTATGTTGTATTCTATCCAAGCCAATTGATACCATCTCATACCAGTAATGAGGAGATTTGATTATTGGTGTGACGTTTCTTGAGTTTATGAAGGAAACAACCTTGAAGTGAATAACGATCCAGACATTTCAACAACGAGGAGTAAAACGTGTATTAGTGCAGTTTTCACACGCCTCTTCGAGTAGATATACAAACTAAGAATAACATTTCATATTTTTCATACCACAAACCTTTGCTCAGCATTGCTGATGTATCAATCCCTAGATGTAGTGCATGTGGTTAGAATAAAATTTATTTGTATTTAATAGAAATGATATCACGTCCGTGCAGTTTAATTTTTTCCCGACCTGAATCGTTTGTCACCCTTTACAAATTACTTGAAAGAAATTACCCTTACTGCGAAAAACAGACATATCCATGATCAGATATTTTTCCCAGAATGGGAGAAATTAGTTTTGCTGCAGAGTGGATGCATCCAAAAAACATCTCTATAAGTAAATACGAAGTGTTATCAACTTACTTTGTTCCCCATGATACGCCAACTAGGGTGCCCAGCGACATGAGCATGGCCATCGTCCTGAAGGGGAACAGCTGTTTTTCCTGCTCTTCATCATAACCCGGAAAGTGGATTGTTGGCGGGAGACCCAGCAAAGGTTCGCCGCCCGACACGCGCACAAGGAGTGCGACAATGTAAGCCGCGAGGGAGCCGTATGTGTTGCAGTGATCTTTAAAGTGAACGACCATGAGGAGCTGGGGGAACAGGATCACGTACACCAAGTCCGAGCACATTGACCTGCAACACGGAAACAAACTCGAGTTCAGGAACCATTGGTATGAAAGAAGGCGTAATCTGCCTGCAAAATGTGTATACCCGTCAACATTAGGACAATCGCATCAAATTAGTTTAGTTTTAATCAAGGTGTGAACCTACAAAGAAGGGAGGGTACGTTGATGCTTATGGGCCATTCTTCAAGAAAGCGATATATTAAAATCTCGATGTTGAAAAAACTAAAAACAGGTACACCCAGGTAACCATAAGTAATGATTATTCATGCCTGTCCACTCACGAATACTACATATTTTGAAAAATAAAAAATAAAAATGCAAGGTACCTAAGTAACATTAATTTTAGAATCACATTTTCGATACAAAGAGTCCAATTTTCACTTCAAAGTCATGTTCAGTCAAGTAGGTGGTTTAGTTTCAATTGTATTGAAGGACTAATTAAGACATTTTAGTGATTATTCGTTATAATTATTATTGTCTTTGCCGTTATCCTCTTCATTCTCCGTCCTTCAATGAAACAGGGGTGGACAGAGAATGACGTGAAAAAATGGATTTTCCTGTATATCTTCACGCAACTTCAACAAATTCTCTATTAATTGGAGTGAACTTGAAACTATTTCATGAGCTTTTTCACACCAAAACGAAGAAGAAAAATTTGTTTCCAACAGTTACCGTGAAATCGCCGACGGGAAAATGACGGAGGGTGACTGGACAGTCCAAGACGGCACAATAACATGCTGACGCGAAAGGAACTGAAACGAGCATCTAGCCAGTGTTCTGAACAGCTGAAATGCGCGGAAATCGAATGGCGGAGAAAATTAGTGGAAAAACAGATGTGTCCGTCAAAATTCAAGAAACATCTTGGGCGGGGTTACACGTGCAACAAGTCCGGACAAACATGTTCTCCTCTTGATTTTCAATCACTCAAATTATTGACTGCCAGAAAAAATTCAAATTGCTCTTCGGTCTAGAGGGGACCCTCAATTTGGTTTCGCCTGTATCCATCTGTTTGAGTTGTTGCTACCATTGCCATGCATAATATTATGTCAAAGTATATTGACCCAATTCCGTGCGAAATCCCCTACATCGCGGATAATAGCACTAGCCGAGTGTTACCGTAACTAACGTAATCAAAAACGTTAATTTTCCCTTTCCTACATCAGTTAGTACCTACACATTCACCTTCGGTAACGTCTGTATCTTCAAACAATCGCAACCTACCATTTCTACCATTGTGGGTTTGAAAGTGGAAAGCACCGATTACCTACACGTGGTTCCGCTGGAGCAGCCGCGTTCTCATCTCGGCCGAGATATTATTTTTCGTGCCGAACAACATTGAGTGATCTCCTTCTTCGGGGAACTACGCACACCAGAAGAGTTACAAGGAAATAAAACCGTCTGAGTTGATGCAATAGACAGACATATTCGCACAATCGTGATCTACCATGAGGGTTGCGCGATTTGAATCAGGGTGCAATAGGCCATAATTGTTCAACGCAACTTTAGATCATCATTTTCAATAATACTTAGAGATAAGTACAAAAAATAATATTAATTTCATCCAGCATGATTGAAACATAGATCATTGCATATAAAGTCATCCAACGACTCCGTGGTTGATTTCTGAGTTCAAAAGTTTAGAATACCGTTTTAAGATCACACGACCAGGCGCGCACAGCACTGAGTGCTACATTCCAAAAAACCGTTTTGTTATTGAAATGTTCTTTATTTATACTCGGGAAATACTGGCGCCGACTCACTGTTATAATTGTTAGCTTAATGTTGAATAAAAACTGGTATGGTGTTACTTAAGAGAGCTGTATATATATCCCATGAACAATATACTCGTTACTTCTGTGTGAATAAAATTGAATATTCGCATCGTATTTTACTTTGAATTCAATGTCAAAATTAACACAAACCAACGTGTCCCATGTGTCCGCCCACTGAACCAACGTAACGATCTGTCTTAATTAACAGTCCAACTCCGCTACCACCCACAGACTCAAAGCCACCTCGCCGATTCGGTAAAAGTTTTGTTCATTAGTAAATTTGAAATGTTCCTTTTTCCCATTTTATGGCGAATGAACCAAACTTTTTCCACAGCGAAAGGTTATTGTTGAGCACTCATCCGTTTATGAATATTCAGGGCTGCTACTAATAATCCCCGAGGGAAAACGTTCACAGTGTTCACAAATTGTTAAAATCGTCACAACTTTTGAAATGTTTTCTCTCTTCTACACTTTTTTCACCGCTGTTAGTTACATACCGTATCACACTATGGTTTATGGGAAAATTCCAAGAAATACAGAAAATGTTTTTCTTACGCATGTATACACGCTTTGAGTACACGTATCTGCAATAGACACCACTGAATAAATATTCGTATCTTCGAGTTATCTACCGTTGAAAATCTCACTTCCAGGCAGAGTTGGGCAGATCTGTGTTTGGTCACCCACATTTTCGTGTTACGAAACTCCTTCTTATGTACCTATGTATTCTCCTTAATAATTGGTATCTCATTCCACCTTATCTTGGAAGACTAGTTACAGAAACATGTTCTTTGGGAAGATAACTTTCGTCTATGACATATTGAATACAATTTAAACTTACAATTCTTCGACTATTACATATACAATTGAATCTAGGTAGCCATTTGAAAATCGTAATAGACCAGTATTCCACTGAGGTCATCCGAATCTAATATTTGTGTTTTGTCCGGGACCATTTCTCGACTGAATTATTAAGTGGTGTACGTAACCGTGTAATGCCTACGAAATGAAGGCCCTGCAAGAACTACTGGTATCCCTTCCGCCTAATGAGAATTACTTTCGTAATTCGCCTCCGAGCCTCTAACGGCTCTCGTAGGTTTAGTTCGTAACGTTTAATATTCAAAGGGTTCAGCTCGATAATGCGCTTCTACGGTACATTGGAGTTTGGAGCAGCGGAAGGGCGTCAATAAATTATTACACATCTCAAAGATAATTGCTGGATGACCTCACTAAAGAACTCCCACAAAAGGGCCTTCAGACGTTCAATATGACTGCAAGAAAACAATTGGAAGTAGGATATTTTGACATTATCAAGCTTTTACCGCTATTCGAGATTCTGATTTCTGAACAACTCGATGAACTAGTAAGAACGAGTCGGGGCGGGACGATCCTTCTTTAGGGAAACCACAGATTTTACAGCATTCAGGCATCATTGAACCAGGCTCATGTATTTGTAATGGCATTTGGAAATTTTTGGATGTAATTTCGACCGAAAAAATTGATACACTACATAACAATAATCACCGCAATAGGTACCCTCCTCCGCCCACAAATTTGAAAAATGTTGTGAGCTGGTAGAGAGTAATTGGATTCCCTAGTCTCAACTTTTCGCGAGTCGTTAGTGAGGGTTTGATGCGAATAAGTGAGTTGGATGAGCCACCTCATCGATCGCTCGAACGAATGTGTCGTATGGAATCAGCAGGAACACCCAGTAAAGGAGACGTTAGTGATGCCATAATTTTTGTGGAACATGGAAGCCATTGGCTTGTTAGTACGGACATACTGTATTCACTTCGCCTTATGATATATTTACCAACATCAAGTGGAAGTTCTGAGGTATACATTCACAATGAAGAATGGAGTTTCTATTTCTACTCCACGAGTTGGCGTGTTTGCATCTCATTTCTTACTGACTGAATCGCAACTCCCGGCCACAAATAAGAAGAAAATTGGGAGCTTTGATCAACCGGTATCATTTTTAGTATTAAAAGTCCGTACAACATAAAATCGATTAATGTTTTCAATGAATATTGTTGCCTAAACTTGACTTACAAATTTGTTGACCAGTAAGTCAATAACAGTCCATTCTCGCGAATATACAGGGTGTCTACAGAAATTATGGGACAAACTCAAGGAATCAATTCTACAGCTAATTTGCAACAAAAAGTGCCTCTTAATAACTTGATCCTTTTTTTTAAAATAAATAATTATTTAAAAATGAGTCTCCTCCTTATCAGAGAGGCATGGAAGTGTCACCATTCGATTCAGCGTCAAAAAATGAATAAATTGCGGTATCGAACTCACTTCCACGAGGAAAGTTGGATTTTGGTGGAAAACGTTGGTTTTCACCTGAAAACCCACGTTTTTCAGAACTCAAACGTCATTTTCTCCACCAACATCACTGTGAAAAACATTTTGTTTATACCGTTGAAAAGCTGAGATTCCTGATATTGCTCATTTATATTCACATTCATAAACTATTCATATAGTACCATAACTCCAAGTCTGGTAAATCATTTGTAAACTCACCAGGCAAGACTTCCCTGATAAATGCTAAGAAAATATTTGAAAAGTAGGTAATACCTAGTGGGCGACTTAATGAAAACGAAAGTTTGAGAACAACCAAGAGTAAGGAGCTATCGACTGGATGTTACAACGTCTTATATCATTTGCGATAATGGAGGAGATTCCGCTGGTCGACTTCTTTAACCGAGCACCCGCTAAGGGCAACAATAATGGCTTTACAAACCTCCTTCCTCCCTTCGCTCACTTTCATCCTAATCCGTTTTAGACAAAGCGGGAGCAAAGAAGCTGAGTCTATTCCACGTTCTATCGAACAGCTACAGCGTTTACCGGTATTTTCCGTAGTTTGTTCCTTGACCCCGAGTTCCTGATTGCTTTATTTTTGGCACAATCAGTGTTAATGAACCTCGTAGGCATCTATTTGTTGATTTCTTCAATGGAGCTCATGTTTTGCGATACTCATTAACCTTCGACGGTTTTTCCAAGGAGAGTACTTTTGCAACGTCACTAATTGCACCATCCAGTTTGCAGGGTTAGCGAGGAAGAAAGGAATCTTCTTTAGAATAGAAGAGGGCTAAGACTTCCGTGTACTGCTGAGTTCCCAAGCCATCAGGAGCTCAGATAGCCCGTTGGACGTCAGGTGTTCCAATCTCTGTCAGCGCAAGTACTGTGACACTTGTATAGGGTGTCTGCTAAGTGGTGGATCAACCTCCCTCAATTCCTTATTTAGCTAAGTAAAAAAAAAACGTGATCAACACCATTCTTCACAATTTTTGTGTAGAATTCAGGAAAAATACTTCTGCGCTGGCCACTTGCGCCTCGGTGTGCGCGATTGACACTAACTTCCTTTTTTTTTCAAATGGGAACATTTTTCTATTGCAGATTCGGATTCCATGCAAAATTTCATAAAAATTTGACAGCTCACTCGCTTTTTTTCACGGCGCGCAAAACCCTACCAGCAACCGTGAATTGCGCAAAGATCAGATTTTTGGGAACCCTGAGTGTGGCACATTTAATTTAATTATTTTTCATCGCTGAATCACGTGGCGATATCAGTGTTTTATTTAACTTGATATCACCACGTGATTCAGCGTCGAAAAATAATGAAATTTTATGTGCCACACTCTGGGTTCCCAAAAATCAGATCTTTGCTCAATTCACGGTTGAGCGGTTGCTGGTAGAGTTTGCAAGCCGTGAAAAAAAATCGACTGAGGTGTCAAAGTTTCATGACATTTTGCGTAGAATCCGAATCTGCAATTAAAAAAATGTTCCTATTTGAAACAATGAAGTTAGTGTCAATTGCGCCCACTGAGGCGCAAGTGGCCGGCGCAAAAGTATATTTTCCTGAATTCTACATAAAAATTACGCAGAATAGCGTTGGTCCTGTTTTTTCACGTAGCTAAATAAGGAAATGAGGGAGGATGATCCACCACTTAACAGACACCCAGTATGTATTGTACATAGAATTGATGGGCGAAAAACTGCAGATAAGAACGAGTAGTTATTGTTAAAAATCGGAGGTGTCCGATTGGGACATGAACATTAAATTGAGCTACGATGATATTCTAAATATTACAGAATCTTATTTTATTGATACGTAGAATTTCATTTGGTTTAAATTAACACTTGGAGATACCATTGCATTAGTCATGTAAATTATACCTATCTGGTGTTGTTAGTGTTATATCGATGTTAATTTATTTGGACGTAAATAGCTAAGGCCATAAAGTAATTCTGAATAACTCACCATAGACCATAGATGGAAGGTATGGTCAGCGCCATGATGGTAGCCAATATTCCAACGACGAAGATGGCCACTCTCATCACCCAAATGATTTCCATTTCCGACGCCTGAAACAGAAGGAAGGTGGACTATTAGACCCAAACCTACTTCAATTGAATTCTTCAGCATATTGAATTTCTCTCTGCGATGTTCTATAACTTTTGAGCACCAATTCCCATTATATGCTTTTTGTGTAGTGTAAAACATCCTGAATATTGTTCTATGGAAATGAATGTCCCCGTACTATACATTCCACCTATTTTCGTAGTTTGAATGATCAATTGTCACTACTACAATATGAATTATACCCTCCTTACAAACTTACCCTTTGTCGGAAGATGAGTTTGTACACATTCCTGGCGAACATGGAGCTCGCCGAAAGTACACTCGAATCCGCAGACGACATGACGGCGGCGCTAACAGCTCCGAGACCGAAAAACGAGACGAAATCCGGAGTCAGAAACTGTAAAACCATTGGGAGGATCATGCTCGTCTCGCTCTCCGTGAGCGGGTAGGGCCCTTTGTAGGCCGTCTCGTTCCATGCTGAAATTGACCAGAGAATTTTCTGTAAATATGAGAATTCCTACGTGAAATTGAGTTGAAGTATTACAACCAGTAGAAGCTTCAATAAAGCAATTTAAGAGTAGGAAACTTTATAGGGAGATGGGTTGTCTGAGAGTTAGGGATATTTTTAAGCGGGAGGCGTGTATTCATGTATTTAAGACGGGATGCGATCTCGAGAATAGATCACAACAGTTGTGATCTACGTGCCGTTCGCGTTGAGAGCAGTTACTGCTCTCAACGCGAACGGCACGTAGATCGAATATTAGATTAACAAAAATTAACCTAGAGGTATACCTACAGGAGAAACGCTTATGTTATAGCATTGAGCTTTCTTTATGGAAACCAGATAGATATTCGTCATTTTCGTAATGTTGCAGTGTTTAAGAACTATATAACAGAAAAGTTGAGGGAAATGTTGTCTTGAGAACTCATTTGTTTGTCTTGTTGTCTATAATTCTTTTTTTTTAATTTTATTAATCGTTGTGAAGAGGAGTTCTATCTAATTTCATTGTACTGGTAAAGAGGTGACATTTGCAACTCCACGGAGGGATACAAGTTCTGAGAACTTAGGCTTCCGTGGACACAAGTATAAATTTTTTCTTTCTTTATATATAATTATTGTTGTGTTTTATCTTGTATTATTTGTGTCAAATAAATCTTGAAATCTTGAAAAATAATAAACTGTTGTGGAAAAATTTGCAGCGTTGTTATTTCATTTATTTATCATTCACCCTTCATGTAGTCTAGGGAATGTAACCCCGCGGGATCCCGCGCGCGATTTCCAAAATCAGCAGAAAACCTTATTTTTTAAAGAATTTCTTCATCTTTATTATTATTTTTCATAATTATCCACCTATTGAACTATGATAAATATTCACCCAAACTACGCACGAGCCTCGGCTTCGGAATCGGCGGCTTTCTCTCATTCTCTTCATCTTAAATTACCTACTATGGCCCTTTCCCGAATTATCCACAACTCATTACGAATGCCGCCGCTCCTCGATTCTGTATTAGTGATGACAGTGGTGTGATGGGGGGGGGGGGGGGGGGCAGTAAACCTTCCACGATGTTATGCAACATAACCGCAACGAACGCCTGTAGCAGGTACCTCCGCTTAGAAGAGGATTAGCCCATAACTTAAGACGAAGGACATAAATCTGTCATCCTTCCGGGTATACAACGCATAATTCAACGTTGAAAGTCCTCTTGCTCGGCTTGAGGTGCAATTCATGTCAAGATGGCTTCCATACTGAGATAAATATGATAAATCTACATCAAAGTGAATAAACAAACCAACTGAATCAATTTGTACAGGTTTTAAACAACGCTTCTTATTGACATTGAAGGCGTTATCGAGAATAGCATATTGCATTCTTCGGTAATTATAAAATTAAGAATACTCCATTACTGTTTGATGAATTCTAACAGTAACTCGACCAAATAGAGATGTCGTCCCTTCAGATCCCTTCAGATCCCACAAGGTCTAACTCAGTGTTTTGGCAAAATGAGTTCGGAACGGACACTTGGGCGAAAACTCTCGATCCGTCTTTCTAGCTCATTGGTTTGGCCTTTACTGCAATGCAGGAAAACTCTTCTTCAACGTAGAAAAGCCGTGATAACCATAGATAACTACAGTACGTCATTAGCTTTATTTTATTCTCTCGTTCGTCATTCATCTAGATGAGGTGAGAGCTGCTTCAACAACTACGGGATTTCAATACCAGGAACTAGACTTTCTGATGACGATTTCTCTGACAACGATGAAGGTGAGTCCATGGAATTTGACGTCTATTTCGGTCAAGGGGAACAGACACTTACTGGCTAAGCTCAACAACATCACTTCCTACATCTAAAACAAACAGTTGTTAGAACAATGTCTGGCCGTGTTCGAGATGGTAGAAATTCTTCTACAGAAATTGAGGCTTTTCTAAAACTTTTCTCCCTCAACATAATTGATTGAAATAATTGAAAATGTATTGGTTCGTCGGTTGATGAATACAAAGTTCATGAGGAACTTAAGAAGTAACACTAATTGAAATATGTTAGTCCCTCAAAATATTTTGGTGCGATACTCGTTTTTATATTTTGATTACCAGTTCATGAAATAATAAAATATTGTGTTATGATATTATCATGACATGATAATATCATAATAATGACATTGTGTGATCCTTTCGCAGCCATAGAACATAATGAAATTGAAATTGTGTACGAAATAGTGAATAAAATATGAAAAAATAAAACTGCGGTGATTTCCCCGCTAGCGTGTAGGTACTAACGTTACTCCCCGCCTCGCGTGTAACTGAGGGTTAAATAAATATCCTTGAATAGTTCTTGAATAACCTTGAACAATTATTGTCGAATTTATACCCATGTATCGACGCCTAGATGTGATACCACATGTGGTTTTTTCTCAACTTACCTACGTGGATATTTTACGAATTTCAAAATAGAACCAAGCATCATTAGAGGAACGACAGTGTATTTATTAAAAAGAAAGAAACCCCCGATATGAGCTTACATATTACATTTTAAATCTTGGGAAATGGCTCCAAAAATTGAAGACCTCAGCCAATTTGAAATTTATTGAAAGATTTGGTAGGAGTGAGTTTGTAAGGTTCATTTACCATCTCGAAAGGTCAATTCTTAGTGCCTAGTGTCAAACTCTGAAAATTAAATAATTAACTAAATGTATTAGTTTCAGCTTTAACTTATCACTATTTCTTTTTTCCTAATTATCACAAACATTTTCAATAATCTGATTAGTAATATTCTTCAGGACAAATAAGTAATCATGTGTTGTTGTTCTTGTTTTTTGAGGCCACAAGATGCTGATTGCATCAGGACGCCCCGTCTCTATTGTTACAAGCACCCGCTATTACCCTCTTTTTTTGCCTCCCTCAACTGCTAACCTTAGGCCTGAGCTTGTCGATGACACACACAATTATATTATATCCTGCAGCGTGCTGAGATAGATGAGGCGTCAGATGATGAGATTATAGATTACTTCCTCCCCATCAACCAAACCCTCAATATATCGCACGGAGTCATCCTCTAACAGATTACACAACAGATATCCTCTGTCGTTACGTCAATTCTTCAATGGCCAATGGTGTTTGGGGGGGGGGGGATGAATACGATATGAGAAATTAATATTTATTGCGGAAGGTGTCATTAAGCGGTAATAGAAGAACGGTGCGGTGCATTCCGGCAAAGAAGTACCTTCATTTCGGAGCATCCCAGCAGAAGACTGCAAATCATTAGAACAGAATCTCGTTCCGAAGCAAGTCCCCACTAACGGTACCATTAGGGCCCCTAAAAGCTACTTTCATTATAGCCACATCCGGGGTGACTTGCCAATCCCTACTCTCACTCGTCAATCGTGATGGTGCATGAGGTTATGTCGGAGGAGAAAAGAGTCTTTCGATTTCAGAACGAGCCGGTGCCCAAATAAGTCGTGGCAAGGACGCGAAGATGGTTGAAAAGAGACAATAACAGAACGTTTAGAATATCTTGATGTTTTTCAGCCGTTGATGGCTTTTATGGGTATTTCGCCAACACATTCCTCACTATGTAACGGAGCAATATAAATAAACAAATCCCTGACAATCTATCAAATACAAAATTGCAACTGTTCAAACGTCTAAATCATTCGAGGAGACTATCACAACATTTAAACGTTTGTCATAGGCCAAGAGTTTCTAACTAGGGATGCAACATCGGAACCAAAATTATTTAATAATCTATTATAACATCAAAGATTAATCGTAAGCTAATAATCGATGTAACCGATTAATTGGTGTTGAATAATCGATGTTCGATTAATCGAAAGCAAATAATCGATTTTTTACGTACTTACTTCAAATACATAATTATTTGCTTTCCGATGGTATTCTTCTTCTGTAGCTAACGACCTATTGTTAAATTACAAGGCTAATGAAGATAAAGGGATGCCAAAACGAAAAAAATTGCATTAAATAGTTTTTTTTATTATAATTTGAGTGTTCCATAAATTGAACCGTTAAAAACTTGAATTGTGTATTCACTGTCGAAATTATGATGAGGCAATTTTAATAGGATAATAATAACGTTAGATTCAGCTTTCGTTGTTTTTCTCTTGTCCTCACAACAACCTCAGTTACGACGAACAACCTCCAATTTCATGCCATCCCTTTGGTGATTTGGAGGATGTGATATTCATTTTCCAAATTTTATGTAATCCGTCCTCAAGAGATCTACGAAAGAAACCGCACGACTGGATGAGATGCGATGAAACCTCTTTGACGTTATGAATGTAATGAAGAAGGTTTGTGTTAAGTATATAAAGCGAATTTCAAAACTCCTTTGTTGTCTAAATTTTGATTAGGTCGGAGAGACGATTCGGCTAACGCCTGGATTTTGTTGAATCATGTTTGCGTGATTCCTCTGCAGTAGTCAGTAAAAATTGTGGTCAGATGCTGTTAGCTCAGGTGTTGTTCTTCAGGAATTCCCAGAATGTTGTGAACGACTTCAGGTTAACACGGTCGTATTATATCCGGCTGGGTTGTGCCATTACGTAGGAGCTGAAGACCTTTTGAAAGGTTTGATCTCCTGAATCGACCCGCGATGTTGACGTAGGGCTGACTTTCCACCTCTTTAGCTTGCTACATCCCATCTATCACTGTCTAACGGGACGTAAGATCTTCACAGACGGTGTTTTCAAAGTTTTCTACGGTGTTTGCAGATACGTTTGGCAAACTCTTAAGTCAGTTTCGGTCCTATCAACGCCAACTTCCGAGAGCGCTGGATATATTGAGAGCCTCGTTTCCCACCACCAGAAGATTGAAATGTTTTTACTGTCTGAGCCGTATCTAGGTCAGGTCCCACTGTCTTGTCTTGTCTTGTCTAATAAGAAGATGGACTACTAAAATGTTGCTATGTACTCAAGCATTTTTTGAACTTGTGGCCGCCGGCACGAGAAGGAGAAAACAACAGAAACAGACAAGACGAATTCGATAAAACGTATTTAATATAAGATAGAAACCCCCAACCCCGACGTGTCTAATATTAAGATTTAGCAACAAAACGTGTGAATGAATGAATGAATGAAATGAAAGCTTATTCCAAGAAAACAAATAACAAAAAAAAACTTCAATATACTCGTGGAATATACACCAGGGCTACGTATCTCCAGCAACAACACGTATTACTTCTTAAACAAAAGAATTTAGCAACGACGAGATTTAACAACAAGACGTGTGAATGAATGAATGAATGAAGTGAAAGTTTATGCCAAGAAAACAAATAACAAAAAAAACTTCAATATACTCGTGGAATATACACCAGGGCTACGTATCTCACAACACAACACGTATTACTTCTTAAACAAAAGAATTTAGCAACGACGAGATTTAACAACAAGACGTGTGAATGAATGAATGAATGAAGTGAAAGTTTATGCCAAGAAAACAAATAACAAAAAAAACTTCAATATACTCGCGGAATATACACCAGGGCTACGTATCTCACAACACAACA
The DNA here is from genome assembly GCA_963920205.1 of Stenodema calcarata. Classification (NCBI taxonomy): domain Eukaryota; kingdom Metazoa; phylum Arthropoda; class Insecta; order Hemiptera; family Miridae; genus Stenodema; species Stenodema calcarata. Next base: position 7,263,171 of record OY986051.1, on the reverse strand, counting down.
CGTATTACTTCTTAACTTATTTCTACAAGACAAAAAAAAAGGATTCCCCAGAACGGTAGAAGGATAATATAATAATAGTAATAGTAATAATAATAGTAATTAGTAAATTCTTCAACCACCGCACCACCAAACAGTATTTAATAGTATGTGTAACCAAAGTTTGCAACAGTCCTACCTTGTTCCTTTCACTCCGTCTGATGACCGATACCGTAAAATAACTACTCGGCGCGCAAAAGTCCGTGGTTCGCGTCCTTCACTCTGAACTTTTTCTCACTTCGATCCGTATCCCGGTCCGTATCCTTCCACTCAGTCCCGCAAAAATCGAATGAATCCTTTTTAATAAAAATCCATCGGGGTCGCGGATGACCCCTTTTGCTGATGCCGCGGGAGCCCGGTCGTTCGCCTAACACCGTCAGCGTCTTCCCGTGGGACCCGAGGTCGCGCGTGGATTTACGGCGTTTTCCGCTCGGTGGATTGACGGCGAATTCGACGATCGGCCTGCCGACGCGATCTGTTGACGGTGCGCGGTACCGCGATGACGGGAGTAGCTTGCACACGGATACAAGCAACTCCCAACCGCAACCGCCCACCACTAGTGGCCGTTCACATTGCCCCCCCCTTTTTCAAAGGGGCAGCATAGGTTGCTGCCTCTTTGTCAGTGTCCTTGGGACGGCTCTCAGGGGTCAGGGGTGGTGGGTAGCGCACTACGGGCCGCTCCTGTCGGCCACTACAGGTGGGGTAGGCTACAGGCTCGGGCCTTTCGCAGGGTGCAGCTGATGACTGCGGCCACCACGTCAGCTTCCGTCCCCAGGTATACCAGATCCCTGCAGCTAGTAGCAGGGCGCCTCCAATAGTCCCAATAGTCCCAAGTGACCACGCCCAGGCGACTGGATAGCGAGGCTCTTGGAGTAAGTCTTGGGCCAGGTCGAGCCGGACTTCGTCTTCTGTCCAGGGTCCAGGGGCAGCCTGTCCCTGCTTCTGTAGCTCCGTCAAGACGTCCTCCAGGCGGGGGCCTCCAGGTGCTGGGGCTAACTGCGTCCAATTCCATGCTGCGGGGATTGGGACAGTACGGTTCAGGAGGTGATGGCTGTCGCCAACAACCCCGCCGGCTGGCAGGAGCTGATGGGTAGCCGTTCTCAGCGTACAGCGGGCCCGGGGTTTCAGGGCTGTCTCGTCGGCACACTGTTCTGTCACCACAGTGGGGCTGGCTAAGAAGTAATGCCAGGTTTGAGTCGCCGTTTCCCACGTCCAAAGGGCCGTTGGAGGCTTCACTAGAACCCTCCACTCACAATCTGGAGCCGGTTCCTGGTAGAATAGCTGGCTCACACAGTTGGGGTATGCGCGGGACGATAAAGGGAAGATTGGGGGACATATGCAGGGGTTAGATTATCAACCAACAGTTACAACGTTTCATGATGGCCCCATGCCCTTCTTATCTACAGACACTCAGCAAATTACAGTCCTAATTACCATTACATTCCTAATTGCCATTACTTAAGTGCTAACACTCTCAACAACCAACAAAAGATACCACATTTAAACACTTATTACCATTACATTCCTAATTTCCAACTCCCAACACAAAAGATACCACATTTCAACACTTATTATCATTACATTCCTAATTTCCATTACTTAATTGCTAACACTCTCAACAACAAAAGATACCACATTTCAACACTTATTACCATTACATTCCTAAGTTACCACATATTTATTCAACCTTTATTATTTTTATAATATTTATTATTTATTTATTTATTATTTATTATTTTTATTAACCTTTAACCTTTATTAACCATTAACCTTTATTAACCTTTTACTATTCTTATTATTTAACCTTTATTATTATTTATAACCTTTAGTTATTTAACCTTTATCACACTATCCTATCAATTTATTATAATATCTAATCCTTCCTATTTCCTATCCTACTCTATTATAATTCCTAATCCTTCCTATTTCCTATCCTACTCTATTATAATTCCTAATCCTTCCTATTTCCTATCCTACTCTATTATAATATCTAATCCTTCCTATTTCCTATCCTATCAACAGGCAAGAGGCTCCTTGCCCCCTCACTCTGAATCACTGGAGAACTCAACCAGGTAGTCCGCCAAGCGTCGGGGTTTCCCCACCCGACGTTGCGGCCTTCGCCCTGTTCGAGGGGTGTCCTGCACCCTGGGCTCTAGGGAGGTCCTTTCGTCATCTGTTCCTTCTGTATCAGAAGGCGGTCGGGGCCCCAATGCTCGAGGTTCGGATTCCCAAAATGGAGGTTCAGGGGTGCGAGGTGTCTCAAGTTCCCTCCCACGTTCCTCGGCTCCCAGATCCGCAGCCTGGTCACTCACATCCTCTAAGCCGCTGCTAGATAGGACATCTGTATCTGTCCCCAGCTCGACCTCTGCAGGAGTTGGTACTGGAGTGGTTCGCATCCAGGGTGGTAGAAGCGCTTCCACAGGGTCAGGGGCGTTAGTTACCTGGCCCTGCAGTTGGGCTTCTGTGTGGGCCCTCTGCCGGTTCTGCCTCAGTTGCTGATGTATGGCTTCCAAGTCCTTACGCTTGATCCTCCAGTTCAAATGCTTACTATCTGATTCCGAGCTATCAACAGCTCCTCTTGGGGGATCTTCGCTGTTGCTATCTGTAGTTTCCCCATTCATGTCCTCATTGTCGCGCTTTGGCGTCCCCTTTTCTCCTTGGTCCTGCTCACTCTCATCCGAACTCACAGCTCCAGGATAGTATGATGGCTTTAACCGATTTGCATGAACAACTACCTCTGCCCCTGTGGTCAGCAACAATTTGTAGTTTACATCTGACAGTACTTCTATCACCTTATGGGGTCCCGTCCAGGGGCAATGGAATTTAGCATTGCGTCCTGCTGGCAAGGAGGGCACATGTAAATATACCCAATTTCCTATCTGAAACTCTCGCGGCCGTCGCCGCCGGTTGCAGCGATCAGTCCGCTTCTTCCACTGTTGTCGTATTTCCCGGGTTGCGGCTTCTCTGGCCTTTGCTAATCGTTCCCGCAAATCTTCTACGACCCTATCCTCCACTCCACTAGGTTGACACCACCCTTCTCCCGGTAGTTCCATCTCTTGCCCACACAAGAGGTAGTGAGGTGAGTACCCTGTGGCTGAATGTTCCGTGTTTCGGTATGCCATCAGGGCATACGGAACCCATTGATCCCAATCCCGCCCACTTTCGCGAACAAAGTGTTTCACAATCCGCATCAACGTGCCATGGAACCTTTCGATTACCCCGTTGCACTCAGGATGGTACGGGGTAGTCTGTAGTTTGGTGACCTTCAGTACCCGACAAACATGGGCCATCAAGGCTGACGTGAAATTCCGTCCTTGATCCGTTAGCAACCGCTGTGGGGCACCATGCCTCAATACAATGGACTCAATGAAAGCCGTTGCTACCGCCTCTGCAGTCTGTTCCTGCAACGGGATTGCCTCTGCGTACCTTGTCATATGGTCAATGAAGGTGAGAAGATACCGATAACCCCTCTGCGTAACAGGTAATGGCCCCACTATATCTAGGGATACCAGCTCGAATGGCTTGGAGGGAAAATGGACTGCCTGTATCGGTACCTTAGCTACAGGCTTCTTCAATTTTGCACAGCTTGGGCACATTCTGCAATACAGTTCCACCTCCCTACTCATTCCCTTCCAATAAAAGCGGCGCGATAACAGCTTGAGGGTGCGTTCACGACCCGCATGTCCTGCCCAGGGTGGGGCATGACACCTCTCTATTACCTGCTGCCTCCAACACTTTGGCACTAGCACTCTCCATTTCTCTCCATCATTACTTGGCTGTACTCGGAACCACACACCTCGCTGATCTTTCTGGTAGGTTCCTTTCTCCAGTTGGTTACCCCACTCTTCCTCCTGGAGTCCGGGCAGCGCACGAACTTGAGCTGGGTCAAGCTCGCCCCAACGGCAATCGCTTGTCATCTCTCGTGTGGCTGCTACGTACCGACTCAGGGCATCTACGTTAGTGTGTTTTTTCCCTGGTTTGTGGACAACGTCGTAATCGTATTCAGCCAGTCTCAGCGCCCAACGTGTTAGTCTAGCTGAGGGATCCGTTAGGCTCAGCATCCACTTGAGGGCAGCGTGATCGGTAATCAATGTAAATTTCCGACCATACAAATGACATCGAAACTTCTTGGTTGCAAACACTACAGCCAGTAGCTCTCTCTCGGTGGTGGAGTAGTTTCTCTCTGCTTTGTTCAATTTCCGACTCACATAGCTAATGGGTCTCTCAAACCCCTCTCGGACTTGGGACAATACTGCGGCTACAGCCTCACCCGAAGCATCAGTTGCTACAAGAAAGGGTTCCTGATAGTTTGGGTAAATCAGTACCTTGGCTGAGCATAAGTCGTTCTTTAGATTCTGAAAGGCTTTCTGCTGCTCTTCTCCCCACATATATGCCTTCCCGTTCTTTAGTAACGCTGTCAAAGGGGCGGCCCTGTCTGCAAAACTTGGGATGAAGCGTCGGTAGTATCCCGCTAAACCTAGGAAGGCGCGGACTCCTTTTACATCCCTTGGGGGCGGATACGTCCTTATGGCCTCTAGCTTACCCGGATCAGGTCGTACTCCCTCATTGGTCACTACATGACCCAGATAATTTACTTCGGGTTGCGCCCACTTACACTTGGCTAGTCCCACCTTCAGGTTGGCTTCCCATAACCGTTTTACTACGTGCTCGACCCGAGTCAGGTGTTCATCGAAGTCTCGCCCAAAGACTATCACATCGTCGAGGTACACGTAGCATTCTTCTCCTTTGATGTCAGCCAAGAGTCTGTCCATTTCGCGCTGGAATGTGGCCGGCGCATTTACCAACCCAAATGGCATCTTATTGTACTCATAGTGCCCTCCCCAACAAGTGAAAGCCGTTTTCTCGCGGTCCTGCTCGGCAACTGGTATCTGGTGATATCCAGAGGCCAGGTCAAGCGTAGTGAACAAGGTACTCTGCCCTAACCCTTCCAGAGTCTCATTAATATTAGGAAGCGGGTATGCGTCCTTCCGTGTTACTGCATTAAGCCCACGGAAATCTGTACAAAATCTCCACTTTTCTGTGCCATCGGTCGACTTCTTTTTCACCAAAACCACTGGTGCCGACCAGGGGCTATCGGATGGTCGGATTATGCCCTTTTCTAACATTTCAGTGACTTGTTCCTTGATGATTCCCCGCTGCCGTTCCGGTACAGGGTATGGTCTCTTTGCGATGGGGTCAGCTCCCGCTGTCTCTATTCGATGTTCAATTGGTACCCTACATCCCTCGGCTCCCGGTTCATCAAACACTTCCTCGTATTGGAGAAGCATCCTCACTAGTCGTTCCTGTTTGGTCGTACCTAGATGTTTGGTTCCTTCCTGCAACGCTTCCTCATGCCTTCCCGGTAACTGGGGCTCAGCTGGCGCAATGGCGGCTATTTGGGCTACTTTGGTCTCTTCCATTGTCCTCACTACTCTCCCCAATGTCATCTTTCGGCCAAGTCTCACCTTGCCCTGGGTAAGATTGATCAGTTTCAGACACCCTAGACCATCCTCAAGCCTGGTCATGCAGCATGCAACCATGACCCCGGCCGGGGAGCGCAGGTCATATTCAGGTTCAATTAGTGCATTGCCACTAGGGTGCCCTTCCACAATTACTGGTATGACCACCTCACTCCACGCTGGTAGGGTCACTCGGCTGAGCGTCTGTACCCTCTTACTATCATTGCCCTTGTCCTCCCTTTTGGCAACTGCTACCTTCATTTTATCCACTGGAGCCTTCTTTGCTCCCAAGTCTACCTGCGTTCCATTAGCAGCTACCTCTTTTCTCTCAATCGCCAGGGCGGTCTTGCCAACTGCTTCCTCCAACCCTTCCTCCTGCTGCCTTCGACCCCTACGTTTCCTTTTCCTTTGTTCTGCCTTCCGCCGGCTTGCTGGTTTCGAGGGTGCCAAGTCAGGTTCCTCCCGTGTCAACTCCTCCTTCCTCTTTGTTTTGGGGAGGCTTTTTGCCACCCCAGGCCAATACTTCACCTGGATCTGATCTACAGCGTTGGCCATGCTTTCAATCCAGGGACGGTTGGTTTGTTGTGGCATGACAGCAGCTGCCCCCACAATCTCCTCCGTGACCCCCAACATGCGACCCATCTGGTCCCACATGCGCCTCCCAAACCTCCTCATGAGATCCACCCCTAGGATCCCCTCATAAGGGAAGTCTAGGCCCACAACTCGTACTGGATGTTTCACCCGAACACCTTGGAACTCGCAGTCCAGGTATTGGACACCGGTAGGGTTTACAGGGGCACCCGTAATACCTCGAAGGGGTAAGATGGCTGGGGCTAAAGGGTGTCCTGGTACAGGCTCCCTTACCAATGTAATTTCCGCCCCTGTGTCCCCCAACAGCTGCATGGCCTTCCCACCCACTATCACCTCAAGGGTACAACTGTTCGCTCCTGATCCTCGAACAGCAGGTACCCAATGTGCCTCTCTGGGGGCTCCTATTTGGTTAGGGCCGCAGCCGGAGCGTTCTGCGGTCCGGGCCCATTTGGGGCTGTCTGTCTTACTGGACAGAATTTTGCTATGTGTCCAACTCCCTGACACCTGAAGCATTGTATCTGGGTTAGGGGAGGAACCCTGGCGTCTGCAGCCGACCAGGCGGGCGGGTGGAGCGGAAAGTTCCTCCAAGGAACGCCATGGGATTGTGACTGCTGGCCCCCCATGTGCGTAGACCCACCAGTGGGAGGGTAAGGGCAATAACGGGCGATATGTCCCTCTCCTTGGCACCTGAAACACCTGAAAATCTTAGGCGCCGTGGGCCCCCTTGCATCGTCAGATCTAGAGGCAGCCACAAGAGGCGGTTGTCCCTCAGCTCTCCCTGGGCTGCAAGAACACGTAGTACACGGTCCCTGTCCGCCCCCGTTAAATCGAGGTTGGGCCTCAGTGTTGCCGCTATCCTCAACTATGGGATAGATCCTCTTCTCCTTGGTTTCCCCTGGTAGACTCCGTAGGGTGTTGTTGACCTCAATCGCCAGTTTCAACGCTTTCCCCATTGTATCCGGATTCCGGAGGGCCACCTCCCGGGCCAGCTCTCTCCGTAACCCTCTGGTGAAAGCTCTGATGGTTTTCAATTCACCCTCTCGCACTAACCAGGCCTTCTCAGTCGCATTCTCGCTAGGTCGGATGGCTTTACTGCCAATCTGGATCACCCGGTCCGCAAAATCCCTCACGTCCTCGTTAATCCCCTGTGTGCACTTCCGCAGTTCCTCTTCCCTATCCTCCCAGAGACGGGGATCTGTGAAGCGTTGCAATAGTCCCGCCTCGAGGTCAGCAAAAGAAACCGTTAGCTCTGATAGCTTTGGGTCTCCCTCCACATAGGATGCGGCAGCACCCTTCAACTTCAGTTTGCACACTGTCGCCGTATCCTCCTGGGTCCAGTTCCCAGTCCGGGCCACACTCTTCAGCCTCCCCAGGAACTCCTCCACCGTGAGCTCCTCGTTCACTCCTCCCCACTGCTTGATCATGGTCTGAAGACCCATGTCCTTTCGGGGTTCTTTAGGCCGCTCAGCTCGCGGACTCATACTCTGCAAGGCCTGTATTAGGGTCCTCAGCATATCTTTTCCTTCTGGGTCCTGAGGTGTCCCCCCTACCGCTCCCTGGTCGCTCTGCATGCGCTCTGCCTGCTCTTCATCCTCCACTTGGCGACCCCTCGACCTTTCCCTTTCAAGATCTTCCCTTGCTCTCCTCTCTCTCTCTATTGCTGCCCTATATTGTTCCTCATACATCCTATTTGCCTCTAGGGCCCTGCGTAGTTGCTCCTCCACGCCCCCGTCGTCATCCGGTATCAGTGGCATGGTATGAGGACAAGAAGAGCAACCTAAAATAACCTAAACAAGGATCGTAAAACAACCTAGAAGAGTCCTAAACAACCTGAAAACAACCTAAATCAACCTAAAACCAACCTAAAATAAACTGAACAAGAATCCTAAACAACCTAAAAAGAGTCCTGAACAACCTAAAACAACCTAAATCAACCTAGAACCAACCTAAAATAACCTAAACAAGAATCCTAAAACAACCTAAAAAGAGTCCTAAACAACCTAAAACAACCTAAATCAACCTACAACCAACCTAAAATAGCCTAAACAAGAATCCTAAAACAACCTAAAAAGAGTCCTAAACAACCTAAATCAACCTAAAACCAACCTAACTGAAGCTGTTTTCCACAACGGAAAAATTTCTCCTGATACCTCTGGGCGGCCTGGGTAAGGTAGTCGATTTTTGCAGACTACCCCACACCTGACACCAATTTGTGGCCGCCGGCACGAGAAGGAGAAAACAACAGAAACAGACAAGACGAATTCGATAAAACGTATTTAATATAAGATAGAAACCCCCAACCCCGACGTGTCTAATATTAAGATTTAGCAACAAAACGTGTGAATGAATGAATGAATGAAATGAAAGCTTATTCCAAGAAAACAAATAACAAAAAAAAACTTCAATATACTCGTGGAATATACACCAGGGCTACGTATCTCCAGCAACAACACGTATTACTTCTTAAACAAAAGAATTTAGCAACGACGAGATTTAACAACAAGACGTGTGAATGAATGAATGAATGAAGTGAAAGTTTATGCCAAGAAAACAAATAACAAAAAAAACTTCAATATACTCGTGGAATATACACCAGGGCTACGTATCTCACAACACAACACGTATTACTTCTTAAACAAAAGAATTTAGCAACGACGAGATTTAACAACAAGACGTGTGAATGAATGAATGAATGAAGTGAAAGTTTATGCCAAGAAAACAAATAACAAAAAAAACTTCAATATACTCGCGGAATATACACCAGGGCTACGTATCTCACAACACAACACGTATTACTTCTTAACTTATTTCTACAAGACAAAAAAAAAGGATTCCCCAGAACGGTAGAAGGATAATATAATAATAGTAATAGTAATAATAATAGTAATTAGTAAATTCTTCAACCACCGCACCACCAAACAGTATTTAATAGTATGTGTAACCAAAGTTTGCAACAGTCCTACCTTGTTCCTTTCACTCCGTCTGATGACCGATACCGTAAAATAACTACTCGGCGCGCAAAAGTCCGTGGTTCGCGTCCTTCACTCTGAACTTTTTCTCACTTCGATCCGTATCCCGGTCCGTATCCTTCCACTCAGTCCCGCAAAAATCGAATGAATCCTTTTTAATAAAAATCCATCGGGGTCGCGGATGACCCCTTTTGCTGATGCCGCGGGAGCCCGGTCGTTCGCCTAACACCGTCAGCGTCTTCCCGTGGGACCCGAGGTCGCGCGTGGATTTACGGCGTTTTCCGCTCGGTGGATTGACGGCGAATTCGACGATCGGCCTGCCGACGCGATCTGTTGACGGTGCGCGGTACCGCGATGACGGGAGTAGCTTGCACACGGATACAAGCAACTCCCAACCGCAACCGCCCACCACTAGTGGCCGTTCACAGAACTCAATTGATATTAAAGATTATCCAAGGTTCACAATTTGTGTGTGTTTTCCAAAAAAAAGCCAACAAGTAGTTTTGATCTCTCAGTAGTGATCCGAGTCCATTCCAAATCGAGTCCAATTCTTACTAATTGAAAAACACCCTTGCAACAACCGTGTGAACGTCTTCAAAGCGGTCCCACGGGCCAATTTCTCTTTCTACAACTCTACTTTTTTATTTCAACTTAGTGTTGTGGTAATTGGCTCCCAGTTGGAAGATTTGATGTTTTTCAGTTTAGCACACAAAAAACCCGAGAAACTCGTATTCGCCCTGTGTAGTAGTGAACTTCAATTAGTATTCCACACTTCCTAATGATGATAAATTCACCACTCGGTCATGAGTTGAAAGGTTGGAACCTCTAGTTTCTCTACAAATATGATCTAAGAGAGGAGAGGAGAACTGCCGTCCATTTTCTCTTTGTTCTACCAACTTAGCTTGTAATGACTGCAGGGCGAACAGTCTTTGCTCCTTCCCTTATTGCTAATGAGCCCTTGTGATAATCTCCAACACCAGTCCGCTCGAGATTGAAGTGACTCCCACTTAGTGGGTCGCGACTGCTGCATTAAAAGTGTTCCAATATGCATGAAACGTGTTCCCGTATAACTCACTCAACGAAAAATTGATTACGTGGAACCACTTGCCCAACTCCATAAACCTGCAAATCAGGGGTATTTTGGACCAAGACATGGAACTGGGTGTATTTTATAGTGAACTGGGTAGATTTTATAGGCGCATTCGACAATAAACCTACTCCGTAAACCATTCATATCAACCAACATACCTCAATCTGCCCTGTTAAATACAGTGGTCCGATGAATTGTCCGTTGAAATTTTGTACGATGAAAAATGTCGAAGATTAAGTTGAACGTAGCAACACAGCAACGAACTGGATGTGAGCGAAAAATCATCAGAAATCAGGAGTCCCACCGATACAGATTATACAATGTAAGAGCAGTGTTACAATGTTTTAAGGTGAGCAGTTACCGAGCAGTCGCACACACGTTACCGAGCAAACGCTTATGGAGATGGCTGAGTGGTGATCGACTCGTGTATTAGGTCTTTGACTCCATCATACCCATCATACACAGACAAGTCAAAGTACAGTCAAAATTTGCTGGTGAAGCGTATATAAGCACTATCTAGTTCATATTCATCCTCACACATCATTATTCTCTTCTTGGTGATGTCTAAGTTCAAAACGTTTATGATTCCATTCATACATCACTTGATTGAACGGCCGTTGGAAACCTCTTGTTTGTCCACGCGTTTGACCCAATGGAATTTTCGCCTAACTGATCGAATCCGATAGATACCAATCATAGATATTCGAATAACTCGTCGAAGGTGAAATTCCGTTAAAGAACGACGCGTTGGAGTATCGCACTCTTTTTTGTTCACAATTGAGATGAAAGATACCGCTTGTCAAAGGAGGTTGAAGGGATCGTTTGTCGAAGTAGAAAGGCCCTTTATGACACAGGGAGTATAAGGTCGCCTCCCTCAACTCTTCGATCGACCTTCCCACACCCGTTGAGTATTTTCCCTTGTAGTACTTGACCCATATTGTTCAACTGACTGGGATATCGCATTCCCCTCTACATTTGCTACTGTTTTGTCTCTTTCTGCCTTGTATTTCCTCCAACTGTTACAGGGATGTACTCGTGTTCATTTCAAAGCTGAACTCTACTTCGTATACTATTTCAGTATTTCCATGCACACATGCGAGATACAAAGGTAAGGGAAAACGAAAAGCAAACAATTATAACGTATGATTCAACTCAGACTATACGTACAATGAAACACAACTTTTCAATTGAACATCTACGTTGATAATGTCCCAGGGAATTACGTTTGGTTTTTATACGTTAATGGATGAAGCTGATTATGGTTTTGATTATGCTTTTTGAACCCAATCGCAGGAGTGCTGGGCCCATTACTGTACCTACTGTCTGTTAGTGAATTGCCCACATCACAGAGCATCACTACAGCTCAGTTCGCCGACGATGCCGCCTTTCTTTTCCGCTCCACAAGAAGCAAATCGGACATTCTGGAGGAATTCACTAGTCAGCTGGAGAAATGGGCCAAAAAGTGGAGGATCAAGTTGAGCCCCTAAAAGTCAAACCTAATTTCCTTTACCTACCTAAGGAACTACACGCAGCCTTCACTCACCTTCGATAACCGACAAATCTTAGGGATCACACTTGACAAACGGCTAACGTATTCTAAGCACACAAGCACAACGCTCCATAAGTGTAGGCACAGACTTAGATCCCTTTACTTCCTTGCCAATATTCTCCCCTGTGACTGGGAACTAAACGGTTGCTGTATCTCTACCTACGACCGGTATGGCAGTACGAATACCCAATAGTGGGAAGTGCCAGCAACTCACAAATAGCCAGGATTCAAGTTTTTCAAAACCGCGCGCTGCAAATCATAACAAACGCACCATGGTATATGACAAACGCAAAAATCCACAAAGATCTGGAAGTCCCCACTGTCAAAGAAGTACTCAAAACATCTTACGGGAAACTGGCCAGGTCTTTCGTACATCACGAAAACCCCCTTGTATCCAGCATACCAAATGAATTGGAACGAGAACGCCCCTCAAGACGCCTCAAGCGGAAACATCACCAGGACCTACTCGATAACTCCGAATGAACCCCTATCAAGTACTGTAGCTGTTGTTGATTGTTAACTAATTAACTTGTTATTAATTACTTTTGGAGAAAGCCAATGGGCTCCACCTCCTAACCAAGTAGCATGACATACAAATTATATACAAATTACATTTTAATCTGTATACCACATCTAATCACAACTGGTAATGCATTTGTCTTGTGCGATAAAGTTATATTTATTTTAAAAAAAAAAGTGGCTTAAGGTTCAAATTTTACTTATTTTTACTGCTCCATAAAATTTGTGATCAGTAACATTATACGGTGGAAAAATGAGAAAATGATTCGGACGTATAAAGGAAATCAGTGATCAACGACGTGACAATCTGAACACGGGTGACTCTCGGCCGTAGAAATTGGCAGACGCGGCCCGCAGCGACCTTTGCCAAACCTTTTGTAGGTCGTGCGGAACAGGTTAGGGCGTAAGTTCCCTTCCAACTGTTCCGTTCGAATGATGAAGATATTCTATTTCCCATTTTCAACTGGCCCGCCCACATTTTTCCCCTCCTGTTTGGTCAGTTGAAATCCATTCAACCAGGGTCCAGATGCATGGGGGGAGGAGCGATTGAATGATGTGAACCAGAAGAGGAAAATAAACAGTGAAGAAAACTCGTGAACCTTGTGAACTATGGTATCTATAAATATCCAATGAAACGGAGTACCTATTTGAATTTCAACGGAACCCCGGAGCAGTATGAATAATTTATGATCATATTATGTTATTGTGACACTTGAGTAGGTACATGAGTTCTTGGCAGGCTTCAAGTCCATGTCCAAATGTACTATATGGCTCCTCAAATACATGAGGATCATAACGGACTATTTAACATTGGAACGGCACAGGATATCAATGCATTGCAAAGTTCGGGTTCGTATATAAATGTATTTCGCTCCGCGAGACTATGTTACAGGGTCCATTTTTAGCCTAAATCTTAATGAATCGTTGGCCTCCGCAAAAATCCTTCTCTGTGGTGAAGATAATGAGATCCCTGTTTTCTCTAAATTCTATTCCACCGTTTATTTAAAAGGTGAAAATATTGCCAACATCATTTATTTAAACTTAGAGAAAGGGTCACCTTCAACAAACAATGATGTAAGTACTAAAAATGAATCGGTGAATGTTGAAGGGGTTGACCAAGAAAGCTGACTTTTGGAAAAACATAAAAACTCTCCTGTTCCGAAAATATTGGTAAATCGTTAATTGGGCCTTACCCTTTGTTGTACCAGTAACCATTTCATCATTAAATGGCATATCATTAAATGACAAATTTTTTGAACCATGAAACGATGCGGGTGCCCTTATAAAACCCGAAAATGCAAAAAAAAAAAACGAATATCGACAAAACATGGACAACTGTCCTTTTAACAATCACAGATTCAAATATAGACGCTACTGCTCTCTTGCGAATTGTGTTGGTTGAATGGTGTTTAGATTATACTGAAGAAAAAAAATCAAATGCTTGCATACGAGTCTGCAACACATTGGGACATTTTATGTCTTTAAAGAAGGGATTCAAGGGCCTTCGAACTATACTACATCACCTACCTCAGTAGCGTAGTTGTTATACTTAATTGAAAGGTTCATCATAAATTATGAAGCTTGCATTCGTCTTGAAAATATAAATTATTGGGAATGATCACCTGTGTGTAAACAATTATTTAAACAATCACGCTCATACCGCAGCTTGTCGGCCACGCACTCCGCAGTGGTTAACGTAATATGGTTAGGTAAATCGAGAGCTATCCAACGAGTGGTGAACGATTTTCATGGGTTGGAAAATGAGGAAGTTAGTTTTCGTCAACAATTTTCGTGACGATTTTTTTGTTTGTGTGCCATAGCAAAGACATAAAATGTCAAAAAGAATTGCTCGTTTTACAAACGCCACATAAATTCCGAACAAATTGTTATAATATAATATATATTATAATATATTATACACTTTTTTGTCAGTAAGTATTGTCGAAAGTCCTCGTAATAGGGGTGTTCATGGTCCGATTCTACCGTCGAATCGTTGTAATTCTAAGACGTGGGGTTCTCCCAACCGTTTCCACGTAGAATCGTTGAAAATCGAAATGCGCTATAGCGCTCCTTGAGAAACCAAATCAGTTCTTATCATAATAGGTGTCCACCGTTATCAATCTGCGGTTGTTTATGAAAATAAATATATCTCTTCTAGTCTTCGATTACCTACGTATTAGCGGAGAAGAAATTCTTGGAACATCCGCCTCTCGACTATCGACACTTGACATTCCGAACTCGATGTAATTAGGTACCTAATAAATGAATGAACGAACGAATGAATGATAGAAAGAATGATTGAATTTGAATGTTGAAGTAAACAGCAGGGAATTTTGAGTTCTAATACGATAACACGAACTTCGGAAAGCTGCAGCATCGATCGCTGCTGCATTTCGATTATTCGACATGACTTTCGACGCCTTCAGCCGTCGTAAATCGAATCGTCGAATTGGACGGAGCACATGCGAATCGGCTCCCTTCGAAACTCAAGTTTCGAAGATTCGACCCTATTGTGTGGTCAAAGTGTTGTATAATACCAATGCTACATTGAATGAAGTGCCACACGTAGCGTAGTGTTATGTATACACCTTTATCCATTGTAAACCATTTTTAAAATATAGTTATGATAATCTTCCATGTTTTCAGAGAATTCTTTTTGGGGAAACTGGAAGGAAGATAATGTTCCGGCGAAAGTTGTTTTTGAAACGAGCTTTGATACTCAAGGGCACTTACATCCTTCCTAATAAAAACCCCTTCTGAGGGGTTTTCAAGTATCTACAGGAAGTTTGGGACAATGAAGTTTGGAAAACATGAATGTAACGGTTGACTTTAATACAGCGGGGCCTTTGTTCCATTCCGTAAAAACCTCGAGGGCTGGTACTGACGTAGATTCAGAAAATATCATTGTTGGCACAAGACCTTAAAAACCTCAAACCATTCAAGTAACGTAAGAGAGTGCTGGTAATGTCAAAATGATTGGGATGTGTGTGGTCTATTTTCACACATCTATTCATTGGATGTACAGTCACAAAAATTTCACGTTTTCACGTCGCATTATGTTGAATTGGAGGGTGTGTGTGTGAGAGTGAGACTAGTAATGCGGATTTTTTCATCCGGAAGATTTCACTGACCTGTTGATCTCGCGATGGCTCCGATGAGGACGGGAGGGATAGCCATGATGACGCATCCGAAAGCCGCGACGTACGACAGGATCTGCGCCCTCCCTGCGGATTTACTGGACAGGACACGCTGGAAGTAGACCTAAAAAACAGACGTGAACACCGAAACCTCGTGTAATACCGTGAAGGCTGCAACGTAATTGAACATTACTCAACTATTTCATTTGTGCAGAGGATTGAAATGAACTAAACACTATTTTACATTCCTCCTTAGTGGTATTGTATACGGTGCCCATATGATGATCCGAAAAACTTCAACTACGTGTACTACAACTAATTTGCGACAAAAATTGCCTCCTAGAGTTTTTTAGAGGATTCGTTTCCGATTTATTTAACTTCTAAGATTTTTTTTCGGGTTCCCTAAATGGCCCTATCTCCGTCTTTTTCAAAGTACATATCTGCAAATCTGAGGATACCATTGGAAAGATCGTTCAATTTCCCATCTACTTAGTTTCTAATAATATTTTTTTTAAAGTGAACTAAAGGGTGAAAAATCAGCCCGAAAAGTAAATTTTGTCAAATCTTGAAAAAACACTTTTTTTAAGGCTCATTAGTCCCCCATATTCCTAGTGGTACGTTACAGCGTCTAAGCCTAAAAAATGTGCAAAAGCTTCAGCTTTCCAACGGTGTATTTAGTTTTTATTTCTCAGGGGGAACGTTTTTGAGAAAATGGAGATTGTAAGCGAAAGACGTGTAATTCAGGCACATTTTCACGCTGAATCGAATGGTGACATACCAAGACCTCCCAAGCAACGAATTAAATGAGTTTTCAGTCGCAATATCTCCATTTCAGGGTGTAGAAAGTGACTTGACGCTTTCTACGCCCTGAAATGGGGATATAATATTACTATAGGGGACTAATGAGCTTTTAAAAAAAGTGTTTTTCAAGATTTGACAAAACTTACTTTTTGGGTTAATTTTTCAGCCTTTAGTTCCCTTCAAAAAATCATTGTTAGAAGCTGAGTAGATGGGAAATTTGACGTTGTTTCCAACAGTATCCTCGGATTTGCGAATACTTTGAAAGCGATGGCGTTAGAACCATTTTTAGGATAGTATAAGGTCGAAAACACGAAAAAAAATCTTAAAAGTTAAATAACTTGGAAATAACGTTTTGTCGCAAATTACTTGTAGAACACGTGGGGACGTTTACCGGATCATAATCTGGACACCCTGTGTATACATATCTCCTCTATATATTGTCCTCCTAGTGGTCTTGTAGTATTATGGAGGTATGCATCATCGTACAAGAGCCTGTTTATAGCTAGTAGTAGCTTCAGGGCCATTTCATAGAGGAAATCGTGAATTCATTAATAACTATATTAAGACTTAGGATATTAGGACTAATGAGCATTATCTAAGATCATGATCTTACACTTGTAACCAAACTCAAAGTAATGAGTGCCAAGATTTTCTTTCAATATAGTCCGAGTGTAGTTCGGAATGTTTAAATGAAAGCAGCTGAAGATAAAGTAAAACTTAGGTTCCAATCCGCACTATGTACCTACCTACCTAGTTGGATTTTCTTCCCCTTATATCTCTAGACAAGAGTAACTCTCTTAATTCTCTAGCTGGGTTAACAATATTAACAACAAAATTAGAGCCTTAGAAGACTCGAAGGAAGTAGAAACTTGATTTGTCAAGAATAAAAGCCATAAGAGGGTTAAAAAATAGTCAAGGCTTCTGCAACTTCACACCACAAGTACGATTAGAAGTAAGTACAGATTAGAAGTTTGATTAAACAGCATAATTACTTAATATGAATAAAAATAATTATTAAATCCAGATTTCTAATTATGGAACGACATCGGTAAGAAGATCTACAATCAACTGTTGAAATGAACTGTGGAAATGGTTTATTTAAGAACTTTCAAAGTTCCTTTGCCACTTGTAGCCATTACCTAACGAAAGAGGATTAGTAAGTTACGTAATTTATATCCCCCCAAAAACAACTCCGTTGTAAAAACTGGCCCGCCAAAAAACCTCAGCCGCAAAAAGGAATGATATCCATTTTGCCCGCCAGCCACATATATAGGATGCTCGGTGCTTCGCACCTCGCTGTTGAGTATGCATATAGAAACCTGATCCTCCTACCCCTAACCTCCACCGTCAATGTTTTCCTGTTCCCTGTCTCCTTCCCACAACCCCCTCTCACCCTTAGTCACCCTCGGTTTCACCTAATATGTTTCCTCTGTTACACCAGCGGGGAGCTTTACGCTTCTTTCAATGCTGTTGGCGTGATCTACAATCAACTGTTGAAATGAACTGTGGAAATGGTTTATTTAAGAACTTTCAAAGTTCCTTTGCTACTTGGAGCCATTACCTAACAAAAGAGGATTAGTAAGTTACGTAATTTATATTACGAACCCGTTGGAAGTTTTTGTCCTAATTTGAAGAACTGTAATAATAAAATCATAGAGGTTTATAAATCTCTAAACACGTATAATCGCGCGCGGAACATACATTTGGACTAATCTTAGTTGAAGTGTTAGTTGACGTGACTAGAAGTGACCACAAGTAACGTGTTGTGAATCTTTCAGTCTCGGGTCGTCAACCGCCTGACCCGTTCCATTCTAAAAGAATCGGGTGGTCGATCCTCGTAATTTTTTGCTTCCTCCGTAGTGAAGACGACATTGACGTTTTACACACACGTATTGCTATAATAGTGATAGTTGGGAGATTCCCCAGTTCGAACCCCTTGAATCTATCAATGTATCACAGTCATTATAAGTATGGTTTTACGCCTATCTCTATCTCCCTGTATTTAGACGACGCAACTTATTTTAATGGTACATTTATTATGTTTCATTATTAACTATAATTATAAGTTGTGTGGCCTAAGTGCGACGCCTAGACCACCTGGCCGTGGAGGGTTAATAACTACAAAATGAAGGCATAGGACAAGGAAGCAGGCACTCATGTATCCGAAAAGTAAATAAATTAAGAATCTAAAAGCAACTAGGTAGTTCTGTAGTTTACAGTAGGTATTAGAATGTTATTTTGAACTTTTAGATAAGTGGTGTTTGATTCATTATTTTTCATTAATTATAATAACCTTTTTTTCAAATTACTGTGACATTTAATTACTATTTAACATTCCAAAAACCATGCATTCAAAACAGCGACAAACGTTTACACAGCTGCTCATTATTTGCTGTGACGACTGTTTAGGCAGGACATACACTTAATTTATTTACTTTTCGGAAACATGAGTGCCTGCTCCCTTGTCCTATGTCTTCATTTTGTAGTTATTGACCCTCCACGGCCAGGTGGTCTGGGCGTCGCACTTAGGCCAGATCGGCGTACACAGTACTGTACAATTTCGAACCTTAATGCATTCTCCAACTTTATTCACTTTCTTAGAAGATTCTCAGATGTTTTTCTCGTTACAATTAAAATTAATTTCTATAAATTTGAACAACCTTTTATTTTTAAGGAAGAAAGAAAATTCAAAAAAAATCTCTGTCATGACATGTGTATGAGTCGTTCACATAAGAATTAGTGTTTAAAATTTGGTTTAGCACCATAAAAGTGCAAAAACGGATTCGTCATCGTCGTCCGCCGCCAGGGGATCATAATTGCCTCTGTTCATCACCATCATTTTCTGGATCGGATTGATGGTCACAGAAGATCACGTTATCCTGTTCACAAATAATGTCTGAGGCATCATCGTTTGAATCGTCATCCTCTTCGCTGAGCTCTTGTAGAACCGACCGGTACTCGGGAGGGGGGACGATGACTGTTTGACGGTTTATGTATGCATCTGCACACATTAGGGCCTTTTTGGCCCTCTCTACCATGATGCGGCGGGACATGGTGGCCAGATTTGCGTACAAAATACACCAGGTCGCGTTTTTAGAACTTCACCGGCTACCTGTCGAATATTAACAGATCAATGGGCGTTGAAATTGAGATGATCATGTGAGTTTAGTTGAAGGGTAGATGGGTGGGGAGGGTACAAAGCGGTGAGCCCCCAGGAGTAATGGAAATTTTACTGCGCTTGGCGTACTCTATTTGCCAGATCTGGCCGTAGAGGGTTAAACAATAGGGATAATGTTCAATTACATTGGTATTTTGGTGCTAGGAGTAGGTACCCTACCAATGTGGATTCAAGCACATGGGACTTCAAACTGAAGAAACGACGCACATGAAGACAGGCGCAGAACCGTTGAATGAAGCGCACTCTGTTGGTCTTACACACAACTAATTTATACGTCACCCTCGTTCCTGTTGAGGCCGGAGGCACATGCTTATGATTTTCATTTCGTTAAAAATTTCCAATTAAATTCTCCGATATAAACTTTCAAATTAACATTTGTGAACAAATCCCTCGCTCTTCATGCCTCATACCCTCGTCGACAGCAGCAGAATTATTTTCGTTGAGTTGTTTCAAACTCGAACGACATAGGTAATATTCAGCAACGTACGGGAATTATTCTTCATGATTTTTTTTTTTTTTTTTTTACAAAACATTTTACTTTGTATACTTAATACAATCAGTCGTTCATACATAATTATAGTAATGAAAATCATAAGCATGTGCCTCCGGGCTCAACAGGAAATCCATTACAACTATATACATAATTATAGGTGTGTCTACATCTTTTCACGGAGATGGCTTGAATCCTGCTGTCGTTGTAATGATCCACATTATTCTG
This sequence comes from Stenodema calcarata, assembly GCA_963920205.1. Classification (NCBI taxonomy): domain Eukaryota; kingdom Metazoa; phylum Arthropoda; class Insecta; order Hemiptera; family Miridae; genus Stenodema; species Stenodema calcarata. Next base: position 7,243,124 of record OY986051.1, on the reverse strand, counting down.
AAGGAATCTTTGTAAATGTATTTGTAAGATTTCTGAGGGAGTTTCAATTCTGAAATCTTTGTACTCGTATAATGTTTCATTCCTCACGAAAGGAGGGGTGTGCACTATTCTCCTTTGCAGTATTGAGTTTTGCTGTTGTTCGACCGTCTTGAACTCTGATCGCGAAAATGTTCCTTATATCCCAATACTGTAGGTCCAAATTGGGCGGATGAGGGTTGTATACATCGTTATTTTATTTGGTATGGATACATCAGAGCTTTAGAGTAAGGGCCTGAGTTGAGATACTTTCATGATTACAAACTGTAGGAAGTTCCACAAATAGTGGGGTTTCTATTCTTTCGACATTGACTAATATCAACAACATTTATCTAATGTGATTAGCCATATGGCTCGCTCAATAAGGTTTGAATGTTTAGCGTGATGAATATGTGGAACTGACCTGCCACGGGATGCCTCCCAGGATGAGGAGGAGGCCGTAGTCGAGGTAGAATCCGTAGTCCTTGGGCTCGACTCTGCCGATCCAGTCGACTTCCTGACTGGACAGTGGCTTCACATGTTCGTTGGCCCAAGCGAAGGGCACGCACATCCACTGCAACAAACAAGAAAACCGCGCGTCACTAATCGAACTTCCTCACTCCATTAACCCTCCATTCTACCGAAAACTGTTTCCTCTATCAGTTAAATTTTAACGAGACATGTTGGGGCCTGAGTTACTGTCCATTCACAGGTGCCCTTAGCTCGTCGACATTTTTCACACTTTCGCTCATTAGGTTGTTATGGGAAGCAGGAGAACATCGGCCATTGCAAGATTCACATTGTAGGTACACTGGGTGATCTATGACCCTTAATAATTACAAATCTGCATTACTCAAGTCTGCATTACGAACATCAGCACAAACACCAAGTATACACCACAACGGACACATCCTACCATCCTGTAACACTGTCCGGTACCTCGGGCTACACCTGGACCAACGTCTGACTTGGGCAGTCCACATAAAATACCTGGTAGGCAAAGCGCGAAACCGAATTAGAACCCTCAGACACCTCCTGGACCACAGATCGACTCTACCTCTCTCATACAAACGACAGATTTACTTAACACTCATTCGACCAATATGGGTCTATGCTTGCGGAATCTGGGGAGCAGCTGCTACTACACACATAAATAAGATACAGGTAACTCAGAACAGGGTGCTTCGGTTAATCACGTCAGCACCATGGTATGTGCGAGGCAGTACCCTACATACTGATGTGACATTCCCTGTGTAGCCGAAGTCATCCCACACAACTATAAAAACCTTCACCTAGCTCTAAGCGTCTAATCTATGTACGTCAAACCTAGTGCGTCAAAACGACGCGTGAGCGCCTGATCTATGTACGTCAAACCTAGTGCGTCAAATCGACGCGTGAGCACCTGAGTGCCTGATCTATGGACGTCAAACCTAGTGCGTCAAAACGACGCCTGAGCGCCTGATCTATGTACGTCAAACCTAGTGCGTCAAATCGACGCCTGAGCGCCTGATCTATGTACGTCAAACCTAGTGCGTCAAAACGACGCGTGAGCGCCTGAGTGCCTGATCTATGGACGTCAAAATGCTGTTTTTACAGTTACTGTTGGTGCCAAATTTCGTTTTAGCGTTGTTTTCCCTTTGTTAATCGGTTCGACGTTCATCTCGTCGTTCGCTCCATTGGTACGTATGAATTGTTCATACTTTTTGCGACGAGAAAGGAGTATCGACAACAAACTTACGAAACTCTTCCGATTCCATATCAACAAATAAAATCACAACACTATTAGTTAGTAATTAATCACTTTAAAACCAATTACACAAATACACAAATCGAATGGAGAACGATTATGGTCCGATGAAAACTACAGAAGTTTCATTTCCCTTATCGTAAAATTATCGTAAAATTTAGGTAACGCTTTTCGAGGACACTTTTTCGTGACAGTTTTCTATTTTAATGTGCCAAAGCAAAGACAAAAAATGTCAAAAATCGTTTAATTTACTCTATCAAATCGAAAATCTGATTGATCTGAAAATCACAATTGTTTTGTCGAAAGACGCTTGTACAATTACTCGTATAAGCGGAGTTAAATCAACTCTGGAATATTCATACATTTCTGGAGGCACGAGGTGTAAATTGCGAGAGCAAATAGAAATGTCAGCAATCCTTCTTTGGCAGCAACTCTTCTTTGAGTTAGTATACCCTTAATTAAACAGGTTGATCCCAAGTCTTACAAGAGAAAATCCGCCTTTTACCAAGTGACTTTCATTATTCTGTCAACTTGTCTACACAACGGCTTCCATTCCCTTCCGTAATCAAAGGATTTTAATCCGCCTCACATCCGCCGGCGAGCACCCAAAAGAAATTACTTTGCCGCCCACCTTCTACATAATTCCCCCAGATGCGATCATGAGAACGAGAATCCGATCTGAGCTTTTCGCACGATGATTAGGCTCCACCAGAGGACTTCGTTACTACTATCAATAGTTTCCTTTCTCAGGGGACCTACGCAAACGCAATATTTTGGTTAGTTAAACCAATCCCATGGGTCCGGCAAAAGCTTCTCAGCTTTTTTCGTGCAGTTCTTTTTCCGCAAGTGAGCGGTCAAGGCCAATGGGATGTAACCCGCCTGAGGATCAATTGGCTGCTGGAAAATTTATGTGCGGTTTCCAAACATTCTGTGAACACGATATCCAGGAACGCGGCGGCGTACCGCCTTGCCAAGCAAACAAGTTGAGAAAAACGAACAGTAGGTACGAAGTGTCTGTTTACCGGACGTCATGAAACGTACCTATCCCCGTATCTATATAATATCCCAGCTCGTTTTTGACCGATCAACTTGAAATTTGGTTTGGATCTTCTTGGTGTGAATAATAGAAAGCCCTGGAAGTATCAAGTCGCTACGTCTAAAGGGACGCGCGTGATATCACTTCAAAACCCCCGTTTTCGCCCTTACCTGGTTCTTCTTCTCCTTGTTCGGACAGGCAAGGCTACAATCTCTCCACCTTCACCGATTGACTTTAAATTTTCCACAGAGCTTCTTTTCATCTTCAGACAGTGCCTTTTAAAAGATTTAACCCTTTATCTCAACAAAAAAAATTTTGGAAACAAAAGAAACCCAGATATTTTAGGCTAAATTGGCTAATGTTGGACGAGTCCAAGCGACAGGAACAATCGACTTGATATTTTGCACAGACCTTCACAACATGACCCAGTGCCATTTGAAAGAGTCAACCCATTATCTCAACCCAAGAAATTTTTAGGAACGAAAAAACTGAAATTTAGGCTAATTTTGGCCACTTTGACGGGTCCACAGCCGGTCAACTTGAAATTTGGTGTGGATTATAGAAAGCCCTGAATGTTTCAAGTCGCCAGGTCTAAAGGGAGCTATATAACTTCAAAACCCCGGTTTTTCAGCCTTACCATGTTCTTCTTCTTATTGAGTTAGGCCTACAGCCTCTCCCATATTCTTGCTTATTTGTGACCGTCACAGGAAAACGTAGGTACCTTAGCTTCCGGATTTTGAAATCGAGTTTATTGTCATTCCTGAGTTTCGACAAGCTTCTGAACACGATGCCGTTTTCAGATGTTCTATATCTTGATCCGTTGAAAAGTAATCATTTTTTGAACCTCTGAATTGCAAAAAAGCTGTTTTTGAGAAAAATGCAATCAACTTTTTAGAAACTGTTTTGATGTAGTTTCACACCTCACCTTTCACCTTTTCAACGTGGTTCTGATTTTTTTTCCTTTTTTATTAGCACTAGTGCTACTGTTAGGAATATATTAGAGTAGGTTTCCATCCAGATTGGATCTAAAAGATGGATTTTTCATTTTGAGCCTGGGACAATCGCTGAAATTTGTGTTGAATATTACCACAGTCAATTTTGCGATGTATCGATGATTTTCAGTAATCGATTCGTAAAACGGCTCACAGATTCAGAAACTACGTTAGATTTCCTATACAAATCGATAATAACCCGAAATGTCGATTTTTCGACCCTGATTTCTTTTGTTCGTTCTGCCTAAAAATCTGCTTCCGGAAGCTAAGGTACGCTTTCCTGTGGGCGGTCACATTTTATCAATTTATAATTTTATAAATAAATTAATAATTAATTTTGTTATAAAATTTCTAATGATATCAATTTGCTGAATTTATTAATTTAATAAATTGGACATCATAACTTATAATGGACCCTGTAGAATAATATTTGCGATTTTTACACGGAAATTTTTTGTTTTGGGGGTAAAGTATCCATTTTCAACCACCATTGCCCAGAATTCCTGACTTGGAGAATCAATCCCTACTTTGAAGTTCGTTAGTATTGAAAAAACTGAAATTTAGGCTAATTTTGGCATTTTTGACGGGTCCACAGCCGGTCAACTTGAAATTTGGTGTGGATAGAAAGGGAGCTATGAAGCGATGCATACTTCAACATCAAGATCTTATAAAACATCATCTCATTTTCCGTTCTTGTATTTCGCACCAAATTTCAAAGGTGAGTGTGGTGTCAAAATGGGAACCAACTCTTCATCATTTCCTTTGATCAACTCTTTCCGCATTCCATCATTGGATGTAACGTTGAGTGGTTTATAGCGTGGACATTGATGTGACTTTATAGTCGCGAGACTGAATCATTGAACGCCCACGTCCATTGGGGTAGTTCCAACGACGAGACGAGGATGAGGAATGGGGTCATTACGCTGCAAGGTCCCAACAGTGTTGGCGGGTAGTCGCCCCGCATTTCTCTCTGGTGTGTATGGTCCGCCATATACCACTTCCTACCCGTTCTTTCCAACGTTTTGAATAATGGTGATGGGGGTACGACATATTTTCTCGCGAATCTCCCGTGATACAAATACACGGAGCAGCTGATGTTTCTCGTGGATTCAAGAATACAAATTAACTTTTTCTGCCGAATCAACATCAAAAACACGTGCAAGAGCAGCACTTGCTACCACGAGTGTCAACTATCAACTGAGACTGAAACTATCAACTGATGCCGGCTGAAATTAAGCCGGGCGGCACGTCCACACTGCGCCCTTTGTTTTCATTCGGTACGGCTTCCTTTGATCCGGGTCGAGCTGATTCGGGTTGAATTCGGCATGATTCGGTTCGGCTTTCGGCACGGCGGCAAAGCCGAACGCCGCGTCCACACTGATTCCGCCTGCCCGCTCGGCTTGTGTGGACGCGCCTGTACGCCCACCCGCCGAACAGACTCCACTCGAAACTCCGTATGCTAACGTTCGCCCAAACAACGAAGAGGATGAGGGGGGGGGGGGGGGGAATGTGGAGACCATTCCACATGTTGTTCCCAGCAACGTGGATTGTTAAATTATTGTTATTGTTGGAAAAGTTAATTGTTAAAAATATATCCCGTTCCTGTTAGACATTTCTCGTACAATACGTAACTTTTATTTTGTATTTCAATAAATTCAAAAAAAAATTGTTCAACCATTTGAAGGATAACAATAATTGTTATTAATAATTTTCGAAATCAGCAGTGTACGTTCAATTGAATTGAATAGCTAATGGATCCTATTTAGTAAGCCGTCAATGTGGAAGGTGGTCTTGAATTCAGTTTTTAAATTGACGCCAGATTGTAATTATTACAATCTGGCGTCAATTTAAAAACTGAATTCAAGACCACCTTCCACATTGACGGCTTACTAAATAGTATCCACTAGCTATTCAATTCAATTGAACTTAAACTGCTGATTAGGAAATATTCCTCGAATGAGACGTATCTCATAACAAAAATAATTTAGACAAACCAATGACATACCCAAATCATTCCTTCCTTTTCAAAAATGAGAACATCTCTGGGGAGTGTCATATTTGAGCGAATTGATTGTTCGTCTTTCATTGAATTTTCCAAAATATGATTTTTTTCGCCAACTTTCCTAAGCCGTATTGCCAAATTTGTCAAGTCTTTTTACATTATTAATGTTCATGTAGTATTAATGTTGTATTAGGCTCTTTATATCTCCAACTTCAATTGCTCTTCAACGGTGTGATTAGTGTTCATGAAGTATTAATTTGCAGTATTGTAAAGACATTATAGTGTCAATGATTATTAGCTTCAATTTTGCATGGGATAATAGTTGCAAATATGGATAGCTGAGAATAATGTATGCTGCGTTAAGGACTGCTGCAGTCCTTAACGCAGCATACATTATCCTCATTATTTTGCAGCAAAAGACTTCGAAAAAAGTGGAAATTAAGCCCTCATCAAACGGCGTGACTAGCGTTTAGACTTTAGTAGTAATACGAAAGTAAAACACCCAAACTATGATTTTTGATTTTATGAGTTTGTATAAACAAAAAACTTGCAATGGATCGTGATCAAAATTGTATAAATAATTGTGTACCTCCCATGACAGGAAGATGGACCAACCATTACTGTTTAATAGATAATAGAAGTAAATAAATGTTGCATCTATTGAATGGTGAATGTAATTGTAAATGATGTACTCACAAGTCCTATGAAGATACAAAAGAGTTGGATGACGTCTGTGTAAGCAACGCTATAAAGACCTCCAAACAGCGTGTAGAAGACAGCGATGCAGGAGCTAAGGACGACGCTCGTCCTGTGGTCCATGTCAATTATGACACTGAGCGTAGCACCTGAAACAAACCAACAATATTTTTCTTGAGGCATTATGAACATTTAATGGCCTCGAAGTGTAAAAGTCAAACTGCGTTGTAAATCAAGTGTAAGACTACGTCTTGAACAGATCGTTAAATATCAGGTGAGTTTATTTAGCACTCGGTTTTCTTGCATTGAAACAATCAAGATGACAGTGGCATTAGATGGATTTTCTCGAACACTCATAATCTGTGTTTGCCAAGGATCGCGTTCTCCCTGCTTCTTATGGCTCCAATGATGAGCATCAGGTTGCCTCGAGTTCTTCAAGTTCAATCAAGGACTGGTTAAGGTTCAATCAATACTAATTATACCTTCCCCGCTATTTGCTTTTTCAAAAAGAGAGAAAATCGAGGAAATCAGAATGGAAAATCAAAACTTGGTATCGATCAATTAATATTGATTGATATTAAAATGCAACAGACTCAAGGGTTAGAGGTGTTTTTTTTTCTAGAAGGTTTGAAATGTTGATGGGTTGAAATCTTAATGGTTCAGTTATGGAACCTGAGATATCTGAATTTTTTTCGGATATTTTGGACCACCGGAAGGGGTCCCGCAACGCACTTGTAGTTACTCTCTTTGGACCTTACGGTAATCAATTATTTACGCGGTAAGTATCCCCTTTAGAGAATTTTTGCATTGAAAAAAAGTTGTTGGGAATGGTCCATTTAGTATTAAAAAAAATTTTGGAGTTCAAAAATCTGAAATTTTGAAAAATGTGGTAGGCAACATTTTTCAAAGTTTCAGATTTTGGCCGCTCCAAATTTTGCTTAGGATAAATGGACCATTCCCGACAACGTTTATAAAATTAACACAAAGCCTTTCAGATTGATAATCGTTTGAGCCTTTCCGGAAACTCTTCCTCATTTTGAATATAACCCCCCCCCCCTCCCTCCCCACTCTTACCAAACTGGTGTCTACGGCGAAATACAGTGGCGTGTAAGAACAGAATTTTGGATCACACAGGCTCATTCGTTTTTGTAAGTAAAAACTCTGCAAATTCTTGACCCAACGATTTATTATCTTCTTTGAGCAGAATACCCTTCGGTCTAGATCACTAGATGTATTGATTATTATTATTTAGAGTACGTCAATTTTGGAATGTATATCACGTAGGTATGAGAATAGGTCGTAAAGTACCCCCTTCCACCCTCTTCGTTTGAGTCCGTACATTATAATAGTAAAACATAGAACCCCCAGCGTTAGGGGGAGAGGTGTTCCCACGAGATCCAAAAACATCGATTTTTCACAGCTTTTATTTGATAGGTCGAGGGGTGGGGGTAATTAACATCACTACAAAATTTCTAAATTCGTGTCGAACCCCTTCCCCTTGATTTAGGGTTATGAAAAGTTTCAAAGATCATTGTGGGGTTGGTCCGAATCCGTAAACCAAATTTCCAAATTTTAGCACAACGGCAAAGTGCCGCGGACGGCGGACATGATTAATTCGATTCATGGAATCTACGAATCTGGGAACGCAAACCCTCAGATTTTGAGGGGCGTTCCTCACGTCGCTACGTGTCGTATCGCACGAGTTGCGTTGCTCACGTCGTGTCGATCGAGTTGCGTTGCTCACGTCGTATCGCTCGAGTGTGGTACAGTAGTCACAGACAGCCCCCTCCCCCTTCCCATCAGTCACCTATGACTGCCTCCCCCCCTCCCTCGTCATCATTCCCCGCTCTCCTATTTTTCCTCCACGTCTGATTACCACGCCTGATCAACATTTATGTAGTGAGGGTCAGCTCATGAATGACAGACAATGAATAATATGATACATTATCACCACACCCTTCCGACTATTCATTGGCCGCCAGGAATCCCACTATCTCGCCAATATTTACAGCTCTGTAGGGATCAAAAATCCCCCCCCCCCCCCCACTGTCATGTTTCCTCCGATAAAAACTTCGAAATCCTTCTGAGATTTCGTTATCCGATTGACATCTCATCAGCGGCTTTAGATCATGTTATTCGCTTGAGATCTCGTTATCCGCTTGAGACCACGTTATTTGCTTGAGATCTCGTCATTTGCTTGATATTAGAGTTGCTTGTAATCTCAATAGGAATGGGACATCGATATCGATGTTTTCTTTCGATGTCCCATCCCTAAATCTCAATATCCTCTCGACATCTCGTTGTGCTCCCTCCTTCGCTCTTCACCCCTTCCCCATTCCCTCCTTCTCTCCTCCCCTCTTTCCCTCCTTACCACCTTCCTCCTTCCCTCCTTACCCCCTTCATCCTTCCCCCCTTCACTCCTTGCCACCATCCCTCCTTCCTTCCTTCCCTCCTTCACCTCTTCCCGAATGTGAATGCAGACCAGGAACTCAACAACCCATTCATTAGAAATCCCAAGCGTAACCTTAGCCTAAAACTAAGCATAAAAACAGCATTACACGTACATAATCTATTTACTATTTTCATTTATTGTCTTCTTTCAATTTTATTTGCATTTACTTGTATTAGGTAATTATCTTCCCTTATGGCCTGTCTGAGCGGCCCTCACTTTTTGACTTGAAATTGTTGTATGCCCTCCTCGGTATGATTGGACAATAATGTCTCCTAAACAATAAAAGATTTAAATAAATAACTGAGACAATCACTCTCCCTACAAGTCCCTTCTCCAAAACATAAGTCTTTCACTACACAGTATTAATCTCTAATAACGTCTATTTCGCTCTGGTGTTCTCGACCCCGCTATCTGCAATCGAATTAACCGTGAGTGGTCCTACACGCCCGCACGAGCCCACCACGAACCATTCATGAGTGGTGGCCCTTCAGAGTGCGTGACCACCTGCGACCTTTGACCTGGAGAGTGTTAAAAATACTGCCCTTCTATCTGCCTCTCGTGTTTCTACCTTCTGCTCTCACGTGAGGGTGTTTTCCATGACCAGTTTCCACAACGGCGAAATACGCTACTTTTGTTTCGTTTATCTTTCTTGAATCGCACTGCTATTTTGCAGACAGACGAGACATTTTTGTTTCATTTCCCTCTCTTTTGGTTTATTATCTTCGATAATGAACCATTGGAATCGCCCAAAGAAAAAACAATTTTAACCCCCCCTCAAAATTTGTTGGTTTACGTTTCAAGATACGTAGATTCAGAAAATCGAATAAAAAAAAATCCGTCCGTCCGCCGTACGCCGTACGCCGTACGCCGTCCGCCGTCCGCGCCACTTTGCCCAGTTAGCGTTGAGCTAAAATTACGAAATTTGGTTTCTGGGTTTGGACCAGCCCCACAATGATCCTCGAAACTTTTCATAACCCTAGGTCAAAGGGAAGGGGTTCAAAACGAATTTTGAAATTTTGAAAATTCCATATCTCGAAAAATTCATATCGAACGATATGTTTTTTATTTCATATTTAGATAGAGTTTGTTCCGTAGAATTTTTTAGGACCATCCGCAGCTTTGTACGACCAGCCGTTCGTTCACAATGACGGCTCAAAGATTGTGCCTCACAACACGATCATGAATCAAACTTTTGAAATACAGGTCCATTTTCATACTAACAAGCTCTTTGGAACATCATATGGCTTAAGTGATGTCGAGTTTGTTTTTCTGAGGTGCGTTTCGTGCTACGGAAATGAAGGTAATTTCGAATGTTTGTTGGTAGGTACTTCTTTTATAGAAAAATAATTTGTATTACCGACGTAGTATTAAAAACCCCAGAATTATATCGTATTAATTAATAATAATAATTATTAATAATGAATACAAATTATTGATACCTAACAATAAATTATAATAATTTTCTCTAGGTACTTGATAAAATTGTTAATAATTAGTGATAATTGATAATAATAATTAATCTAACATTTAGGATCTAGACATTTAGACCTAGTGATCTAGACAGAAGGGTGATCTGCACAAGAAAGATAATAATAATAATAATAATAATAATAAACTCTTTTATTATCCAAATAGGAACAAAGTTCCCGCCGAGCCTGGACAATAATATAAAACAACTAAACTATACTATTTTTATAAGAACCCAATTGGGGGTTAGAAAAAAAAGAGATAACGAGAAAAAAAAAAAAAAAAGAAAACTAGAATTGCGTATTATGAAAGAAGAAAGAGGAAGAGGGAGACTGAAAAGAAAAGAATATAAAGAAGAAGAGTAGAAAGAAAATGCAGTAGAATGAAGCAGGAAAGAGGATTACTGAAACGTGATGAAGAGACTATTGGTGGGTAAAATGTTCTTTTAGTGATTTGGTAATTGCTCCGAGAGTGGGGAGAGACCTGACAGCGAGAGGCAGACGGTTCCAAGCTCTTGCTCCTGCCACACGTAAGGAGTTACTAAATGCTTTAGTTTTTGCAAATGTTTGCACTAGAGTGAACAGTCGAGAGGACAAACTAACAGAAAAAATTCCATGAAGATAAGAAGGGACATTGTTCGTTTTATGGGCGACTTGAAAGATGAATCTGAAGAAACGGATGGACAAGTAATCAAAAAGGCCATAGCCTAATACAGAATTAATGTGGGAGGAGACATGCCCCCGTGGTTTAAGCTTGTAGACATATCTGATGCATCCATTGAATGCAACCTCAAGTTTTCTCCTCGATTCAGCATCACAAGAATTTACATAAAGGAGATCACCATAGGTAAACAAGGGAATTATGAGAGTCTTCACCAGCAGCAAACGGAGATCCTGAGGGGTGCTATATGCAAGTCTTTTCAGAGCATAAAGCGATCCATAGACTTTTTGGCAAATGGCGGAAGTTTGGGCTGACCAAGATAAATCTGGACTTAAAATTATGCCGAGGTTTTTTACGGATTCGGAAAATGGGATGGGAACTGAATAAATTTCGACTGCTGGAAGAGAGGACGTAATAACCGGTTTTGTGGTGCACAGCATTACTTGAGTTTTAGCAGGGTTCAGGGTTAGCGCATGTCGGCGAGCCCAGCTCTCAATGCTAGTCAAGTCCTTGTTTATTCGAGAAATACCGAGCTCGATATCATGGGGATAATAAACCGTTGTGTCAAGAATTTTTGCTTCTAATTTAATTAGATGTTAAAGGGCGACAGCGTAGACGTTGAAATGAGCAGGTGAATTATGAGGCAGGTTAAAATTCCTCGCTCGCCCCTATTTTCATTTAAAATCTGAATCTACCAAAGAGAAATCCTGAAGCCAATTTCCGGTTGGAGAATGTTAATGAAGTCCCCTCTCGGCTAGAAGTAGGGATGTCCCAAAAGTATCGATACTTTTTGTTAATGTGTTAAACCGTCCCAGGTAGGTGGGTGAGGTTTTAGTGAGGTTTGAGTCCCACATAACCTGGAGGTGCAGAAATTAGTGTTGGTGTTACTATCAATTATTCTACAAGTGAATTGTATCATGACTGTTAATAACCCATAAACCCATTGTTAGAAATAAAGAATGTTAGGTGTAAAAAAGTGTGTATGGTAGTTAAAATTGTCAGTGTTGCTAGTTCTGCAGTTCCAGGAAACAATGCATAGGAAAAGAAAGATTCTTCTCCAGTACAAGTTATTAAACTGATAATGCTGTACTTACGTCGTGCAATACGCTGTAATAGTAATATCTATGCAAGTATTCAAATTCAAAAAGCTCCAACTTCCTACTCACCTAAAGCAGCGAGGATTCCCGCAGCCCAGAACACTTCGCCGCAAAGTGCTGGAAGGAACAGAAGTCCTCCCATACGCCCGCCAAAGTTGTCCTGGAGCGGGTCGAGCATCGTGACGTAGCCCTGCTTTCTCATTTGGTTGGCAAAAAACATACCACCTGCGCAAAACAATCAAAGAAAATCCTACGGATTGTAGATATCATGTTAGACATACCACACAAAGTTAAACATTCGATATGAAATTCAGAGAAATTCTTGTATATCATTGCCAGACGCAATTATTTAACTGATTTTGATGAAATTCACAGGGGAAATGAGGGTTGACTCCCAGATCGAGTTCTATATTAAAATCCCTCTGCGATCCGAGCAGCCTCTGCTTATGCTTAATGTGAAATTCTATGTACTCGTATCATCCTCATGTACACCTACCACTCACAAGTTTTAGTAGTTTTCGGCACAGTAAGTGGTACTTTCACAGTATGGAAGGACTTTGCTTGAATGAGCGACGAGATTTGAGATGAGCAGCATTCGTGTGTGACTCCTTTCTGTCAGTTAAAGCACGCTACATAGCAGACTTTCCAGGGGACTATCAATAGTTGAGCAGACTATCAGTGTTCATTCATTTGGTGACGTTCAGATTCAGCAAAATCGTTTCGTATACAGGGATATACGTGTACCGTGTGTACCCCTGGAAGGATTTCAATGGCGAGGAAGTGGGTGGGAGTCAAGGTTGTTCCAAGACTGGGTCATCGATCTTTCTAATTCCATTACAAACATTTCTTGCGCCCACCGGTTTTCAGGCGTTTTGCATCTTCGTCTTCCCGCCATCGTCTGCCCTTCCATTCAATCCAATCAAGTCATTACGACCTTTGCAAAGGCAGAACTAAACCCGAGGGCTTAGGCTGGCGAGGGTGAAAGATTCTTCAAGTGGTTGCTCAACGATCTTCGCGAAGCTCGGTCGACCCTCCCCAATTGGATATCCGTTTACAATCGAAAACAAGACAAACACCACGGAATCCTATTGAGTTGTGGCCGTCGCGATTTAACCCGCATTGAATAATATTTAGATCTTTCACGACTGGTAAGGTTTCCTCATACACCAATCTTGTTGTTGCCAAATAATGTAATCTCCAGATACTGATTTGCATATCATGGAACACCTCAACAGAGTTCGATGAAATGAATATGAGGATGAGTGCCTTTCACCTTTCGGCTCGCCTACTGGAGTTTGAAGGACAACACGCTTGCTCAAGAGCACTCTAAATCACAAAACACAAGTTATATGGGACCATGTGTGGAACATCTTCAATCCTACGAAGTTCACTGTTTTATGAAAATTGTTTTACCAAATTGATATTAAGGGAAAACATGCTCGCTCAATCACTTATTTATACTGTCTAAAAAAAAAAAAAAGCAGAATGTCGCGTGTTTCTCTCTCTTTAGTTGCATTTTTATTCAGAGTGGTCACAGAAAAAGGAATTGATGGTCATGGAATCAGAAACGATTGCGAGTTACAAAAATTCAAATTTCCGGTTTTGGGAAAGTGGGGGAAAAAGGTTTATTGATACTTATTACAAAATAAAACCTAATTACAAGTTGAAATAATAACTATACAACATGGTTTTTTCCTAACCGTCTGTCGTAGGTCTTCTTTTCCAAATGGAAATAAACATTTGGGCAATTAAAGCAACTGAACTAGCAAACAGGGCAAAAAGAAAAAAAAGGAAAAATGACGAAACTAATAGAGATGGTTACCCGGATTAAACAGGCACAAATGTACTCGTATTTTTAGAGGCTAACCAGAAGTTGAACTCGTCGACCATCATTCTCCTGAACCGCCATGTCAGTTTACAGAATGTGATGGCCTGATTCCACCCTTGGCCACCGGAGTGGCTTCCTCGTGGTCCAAAAACGATCTGTGGAAGGCAACTACCCGAAACTCTGCCAGGCACACACGAAGTGACACGTGTACTCGCTATTGTGTCGATTGAACGTGAAGCACTCTTCATTATGGTCCGTGACATATGGCTTGCCTTTAAAGTGCAGTAGCTCTGCTCGAAGCTTAAAAAGCCATCTTGCTCCATACACGTCATTCTCCCTCATCAGGCTGACAGACTTCGTTTGAGGATCCAACTGCTTATTAGGGTGAAATTGTCTGGTGACTCTGCCCTCCTCCACGCTGCATTCCTTTTTTCCTCCTTAAATGCAGCAGGCAAACGCTGTGAGTCCAGTTTCAGAACGTGGCTCTCCATGGAAGGCAGATTATACGGCAGCCCGTGTTTTGTAGAATTAGTGCACCAGCTGTTGGCCCAGTCCAGATCCCCAGCTATCAGCTCCAGTGCCATTATTTTGGGGAGGCGCGATTCGGCAAGTTTAGCCACTTTCACCAGATAGTCCAGGTGCTGTTCCAGCGTATCTGCTGACGCCTGGTCCAGTTCCGTCTCGAGGAGGAGGATGTATGTAGTTGGGAGCATAATCTGGCAGGCGAAAAAGCTTGCGTGTAAACATATTCTGTACTCCCTCAGCAGTCACAAACTCCTGGAGTCTTAATTGTACCTTCGTTATATACATGTACGTAGTAGGGACTCAATGAGTAATTGGTAAATGCGCTACACTCACCTTCTCAAGGTGTAGCGAGCCTTTTAATTATGTGTATAGCATAGAGGGCCATGTGTTGACTCGAGTAACGGCCATTAGAGATTTGGGTGTGACGTTCGACGTTCGTTTAACTTACAGTAATCACATTGATGATATGTATTCTAGAGCAATGAGGGCTCTAGGCTTTCTGAGACGCCATACGAGAGACTTCGGGGATGTTGATGCACTGATTTCCCTGTACAACGCGCTCGTTCGATCAATTCTAGACTACGGCTCCACGATATGGTCCCCTTTCTACTCAAATGCAATTGACCGAATCGAGAGGGTCCAACGTTAATTCTTAAGATAGGTATATCTTAAGGTATCCCATGGGCGGAGTTTGACATTGATCAGATGTTGGTGGCTTGTAGACTGACTTCTCCGGAGGGTCGCCGTCGTGCTGCGGATGGTATTTTTCTTTTTAAACTTATTTCTAATTTTATCGACCACCCTCAGCTTCTTCATCTAATTTGTTTCCATGCCGCACTGCACCGTACTCGCAATAGTCTTCCGTTCTATGTACCTACAACAACCACCAATTACCTGTAAAACAATCCTCTGCTCAAAGCACAGAGGATTTTGAATCGCTTGAGCAGTGATGATGGTGTTGATGTTCATTCGGTTTCGTTGAGTATTACGAGTATTAAGAAGCACTTGTTGAAGTAATATCGAGTGTCAGAATTTGTTTTTCTTTTTTTATGACATGATTTTCATTCCCACAGATTGTCGTTTATTTTTCTATTTTTTGCAATTTCTGTATTATGTTTGTCACATGATTTTCATTAAAAATTGTCTATTATTGGGCAGCATGACCGTTTATGGTAATAACAAAAAATCCTCACTTACCTACACCCAACTACGCGCTGTGCTAGGTTCATGCAATCAACGAGCCCCCGATTGATCTTACTAATATTAATAATATGCAAATCGAATCAGGTCGTTAATTCGGGGAATCTCGGGAATGATGAAGCATTCATACAGATTGACCTTCAATTCAGAACTTCCGTCTCATGGGGAGGAGGTGGATTGGAACCCTAAATTGAGGTACTCGGAGTTTGACCCAACATTAATCAATAAAATATGTTGAGCGGGGGTCATGGCTTCACGTTAACCTCAAATCTGATTTATTTTTACGACGTCCCTCGGTAAAAGAATTAAGTTTTTGAGGAAGGTATACGATTCCGTTCCGTCCCCCCATTAATTCTGAGGTACTATTGCGTGCGTAATAAAAGAGGCTTTGTAGAAGTATACGACTCCGTGTCGCCTGATTCTTACTAGCTTAAGATGAATTCAAGATTCCGTCTCTTGGTCATTAGAATAATAACAATAATTGTTTGATATTTATTATTTGATATTTCTGCTATTCATTATAACCGTCGGTGTGGGACGAGGACTGGCAATGAATTCCGTCACCGCTCACACCGTCGTGCCACTCACCGTCAGCACTACCGCGCCACTCACGTCCCATGGGATATCTTAAGATATAGCTCAAGAATTAACGTTGGACCCTCTCGATTCGGTCAATTGCATTTGAGTAGAAAGGGGACCATATCGTGGAGCCGTAGTCTAGAATTGCTGAAATCGACCGCCACTACCGCCCGCCGCAATCCTGTCACTCAACTCACTGAGACGTTTTTTCAAGTCTTCTATGACTGTCTTCTGCTCGTTGTCACTCATAATGCTCCGATTTAAATCCTCGTCGCCAAACTGAGGTGGATTGCACTGGTATTAAATGATAACACCCGAAATCTGAACGGGTTTGAAACTTCACGTTTTAATTGCCATTGCCGATCACATACAAACATGGTGGTTAAACCAATTCAGGAGAATTTGGCTACTGAAGTTGGTGGTCAAAATTTCTAGTCGCTTAATAGAAAGCTCGGCGATGACTGGTTCGAACCATCACGCGTCTTCCCCTATTGCACCCCTTTGGACCACACGTCGACGAAAACTTGATCCAGGGGCCACAGATCGTTCGGAGATTGTGGCACTAGACCGGGCTGAAGACAACACAAACACTCGCGAAACCTTCGCGCACAACAAAATTTTAAAAAACTCTTCTATTAAATATTAAATGAATTTAAATAGTATTGAAATATTAAATAGTTTTGTTGGACCTTGCCAACAAAATTATTAATAATTTTGTTGGCAAGGCTAGTCGCAGATATCAGAGTTCTGGGCTTCTGGGACCGGGAAAGAGCAGCGTATTTCGATGATCGCATTGTGAATGCTGACGCCTGCTCCTACCGGTCTCGGACCTGGATGTCTGTCCTCGACACAGCTGCAAGAGAAAAGCATCAAAAATATGATACTGCAGCTGAAGACCTCCGCAGCTCCTTCACATCGTTGATCTGCACAGCGGATGGGGTCCCCCATAAAGTGTATATAGCCTTCCAGAAGAATCTGGCTTTCACCCTGAGCACAAAGTGGCAGAAGCCCCTCTCTTTAGTGATTGGGTGGGTGCGGGTTAAGCTACAACTGACGCTCATCCGAGCAGTCTCTTTGCGGCTGAGCGGAGCCCGACGCCAAGTGCATTTCCTCGGACGCCTTGGATTAGAGGACGGAGCCGGCCTGCCGCTCCTTCGCCGGTAGATGGGAATACACCTGACCGATGAGCCACTACAAGTACAATAATGCTGCCAGGGCTCCCAGGAAGATTCGGAACGGTCGATATGAAGTCAACTTTTTTTCGTTTTCACGAAGTATTTGAGTCGACAATTGCTCTTCTTGAAGGTCAATTCGAACTCAAATAAACACGTCGAGTCGATATGAAGATAACTTTTTTTCGTTTTCACGAAGTATTTGAGTCGACAATTGCTCTTCTTGAAGGTCCATTCGAACTCAAATAAACACCTCGAGTCGATATGAAGTCAACTTTTATTCGTTTTCCCGAAGTATTTGAGTCGACAATTGCTCTTCGTGAAGGTCAATTCGACCTCAAATAAACACGTCGAGTCGATATGAAGTCAACTTTTATTCGTTTTCACGAAGTATTTGAGTCGACAATTGCTCTTCTTGAAGGTCCATTCGAACTCAAATAAACACGTCGAGTCGATATGAATCCAACTTTTATTCGTTTTCACGAAGTATTTGAGTCGACCATTTCTCTTCTTGAAGGTCCATTCGAACTCTAATAAACACGCCGAGTCGATATGAAGTCAACTTTTTTTCGTTTTCACGAAGTATTTGAGTCGACAATTGCTCTTCTTGAAGGTCCATTCGAACTCAAATAAACACCTCGAGTCGATATGAAGTCAACTTTTATTCGTTTTCACGAAGTATTTGAGTCGAAATAATTATAACAAAAACCCAATCAGACCGAACCATAAAAACTGAAAGTGTGCCGTCTTAATATGGAATATAAATTATAATGGCAGCGAAATTACTAATTATATTGTCCGTAGGTTTCAAATTACACAACTCACTCGATGTACGTAGTGATGAACGTTTTTCGAATCAGAAAATCCAAGTAGGAATTTTTGTGCAATGAAGCCTTTTTCTCACTCCTCCATCTTCCTTAACCTTCCTCTGTATTCGTTATTTCTAAACATCGATGGTCGTCAATTTGAAGCTGAGCCGCCCTTGACGAATCTCCAAGAGATGTTTTGATTGAAAACGGAAGATGTGATGGCGTTTGCATGATTGTACGAAATTTGGTGTATGAATACTTGTACGACATTGATTGGCCAATAAATAATCCAAGTGTGTGAGTCTCAATGTGAATCCATGTAATCCCAACTTACCAAAAACGAGACTCAAGGCGTATCCGAAAGGGGCTTGGCACCAGATGAGGCCTTGAGTGTAGATAGCCTCAGCTGTACCGTTGATGTACCCTCCGCCGACCCATGTGGCTGTAAAACATGGGAAATACATAACGGAACACGTCAATTTAACGGTCATTAAAATCGACTTTATAATCATCAATATGAATAGTGTACTTTGTCACCTGTCATGGTGAATATGCCAACAAACAGCCCGATGCTTCGGCCAGCCAGCATGACTTCCTCTTCGGAGTCATTTCCCGCTTGTTTCTTTCTGGCGGCCCAAATCCCTACTCCGAGGATCAAGAGATAGAAGAGGATCACTGAGATGAGCCCGCTTACGTTGATCATTTTCTGTAACCAATCAATAACCCTACACTTAACTTAATCCACAAGAGAAGTGTAATGAGTGGTTTGCTGAGTTTCCCCTGTAACCCGGGGAGGTTAGGCAATTACGCCCGACGAAGAGGGATTGCCTGGTCTGCTTTCGGTTGCAGACGGTTCGAACCAAAAACACGCGAGGCAAGGAAAAATCAGCAAACCATTACACAAGGTACATAACGTATTTAGGCACTGAAGTTACCTACCGTACATGTACAGCACAATTGGCAAGAGTAGTAAGAACTAAGTCTTGAACTTGTTGCCAAAGACAGCAGTTAGATGTCTGTTTGTTTCACCGCTAATAATAATTTGTGTTATCATTAACCTCCTACCGTAACGGGTCTAAAACCAGAGGATTTGTGCGGTGTGTTCAGTTTTTGTGCCTTGTTATTTTTCTCAAATGTTGGATATTAATTAATAATTATTAAGGTTTCCACAAAGATTAACACTAACTTTGCTATTAGTTGGTCATCATGATTACTCTTTTTTATTCACATGGTCCTAAAGTGATATATCTCTATCAACTAGATGAGGAATCGCATCAAATTACTCTAAAAATGACTATGAACCATCTGTATCTACGTATTAGAACTTTTTATTTTTTGAACATTTTTCATTGCATTTTTTTTATTTAGTTAACACCTTGTTAAGAATGTTATTTCGAAATTATTGAGCAGATAGGTCAAAACGTAGATACATCACTGGGTTTCGTTCACTATGATAACTGCTTTCACTCGACACTGCTTCACAGATAAGCAAGCTCGTGTGGTTTGGTCCGTTTAAGTCGTCTGGTAATTTCAGTTGTTTCGAGAAGACTGACAACTCCCTCGTTGACGAATGCGATATGCCAGTACTTTTTACAAGAACATGAATATTTAACAGAATGTGGCTACTTACGTTTGTGTTTGCTGTTGGCTCTTTGAAGCGCTGGAAGATCTCTAATTCAAGTTACTATCTGCTAGCGTTTATTTTGAGAAAACCGTGGGGGAATATCAGCTACTTTTATTATTACACTTTTATACAAACAACTCGCTCGTTCGATCGTCAGCAACAAAAATATATTCTATGAAATTAGTTAACAATGAAAAATAGAGCAGTCGTTGTTGAACTAGTACGTATCACACTAATGGTCGTAGAAGTGAGTTGAAGTGAAACAGCAATCGCCCCACCGGAGTGAAGTTTTCTGCGAAGGGCTGTTCCTGGTTTTAAAAGCAAGACTGTACATGAGGGAGGGCTGTGCCGAACATTAAAGCTAGAGGGACCTTCGGAGTAAGGCCCCAACACCGAACGAACCGAACCTGCAACAAACCAAAACAAATTGTGAAAGCGTGTGGAAGCTGTTGTACTTCAGGTCCTCCAGGAGGATTTTGACCGCATACAGTGCTCGATGCAATGGCGCACGGCAAAAATATTATGGATTTTGAAATGCTTGAATGGTATTTTCGAACACCCCTCGGAGTTTTTTGTAAAAAGAACTATATTATTATCGTTATCTTTTATTTTCAGCCTATATCTTCGTACATCACACCAGCTGAACTTCGACGTTCTACTGCGCCATATTCCTACCTCCGCCAACCAAGCTGTAGTGAATACGAATATACATTTAAATTATTATTTTGAGAGAAACCACAATATTTTGTTGCAAGAGCAAATCAGAACAAACGCGAAGAATGAAAACGAAAAATAATTTTCGTTTATCGTTTATCGTTAATCGTTACAATTATTGTAAAGTTAACCCTGACCCTACCCTCAACACATATCACAGTTGGGATACTGCAATCAGTGGCGATGCTTAGTAAAATTCCAGGGGGGGGGGGGAGGGGGAGAGAGAAAGAGAGAAACCTCAATTTTCCCAACTGCTTAATCTAGATTTCCCAACTATTTTTCATTTTAAGAAATCAATTTCTCTACTACTTAAAAAATCTACTAATTATTATATTGAATTGTTTTGTTTTGAGCTATGTTTTGTGAATGCAACTTAATAAAATTTATTTTCAGTATTTAATACTGAATTGAGTATAATATACTCAATTGAATAATTGAATAATTGAATTGAATAATTTTTGTAGGTATAATATTATTATACCTACAAAAATTATTCAATTCAAAAAACGTCTATAAGTTCTACCAATTCATAGTGAAATTGTGTTACTTACTACTCCAAAAAAACTTGAATAAGAAATGTTTCAAATCCAATAAACTTTACAAACCATTGTGGTTCGGACCAACCCCACAATGATCCTTGAAACTTTTCATAACGTTAAGTCAATGGGAAGGGGTTCAAAACAAATTTTGAAATTTTGAAAAATTCATATCTCGAACAATTTAAATGAAAAGGGTATAATTTTCAGAATTTTTCAAGATCCTCTGGAGCTGTGTACGAACTGCCGTTCGGTCACAATGACGGCTCAAAGTTGGAGCAGAATGAAAGTCGTCAACATGAGAATGAATCGTGCGGCAATGTTCATACCGAGCCAGCTGATTTGAACAACACAGGGCTTCTAGTGTAAAGTAATAGTTAAGAAATAGTTACCAGTAATAATTAATAAACACTATTGATAACTAACAATACTTATTAATCATTAACAATAATTAATTATAATTATTATAAGAATAATACATTACTAATTCACTGATGATCTGACATAAGCACGTAAGTCCATCCAACGAAAGTTTACAGTAGGTACGCTTTAAAAGGTGTAGGCATGGCGCAGATAACATGATATCCAATATTCCATTGTAAATTTTATATTTATGTATGATAAGGAAAGGCCTTTTACCAGCAAGAACCATCTAAATTAAATATGTTGGACCATAGAGACTTCCTTGTACAATTCCTAAGAGCGCAAGTCCACCTGTGGTCAGGGCAAAACAGCGAAAGTCCAGCCACGATCAGAGCAAAACAGCGAAAGTCCACAGCTGAGCAGACCAAACAACGTAAGTTCACCCATGTCTGGGACGTACGTTGTTTAGTCTGCTCAGCTGTGGACTTTCGCTGTTTTGCTCTGATCGTTGCTGGACTTTCGCTGTTTTGCCCTGACCACAGGTGGACTTGCCATTGTCTTGCCTGCTCAAGGAAGGACTTACGCTCTTTAGCTTGCACTCATATCTCAGTCAATTTTTAATATTTTTAAGTCAAAACTTTTGCCAAAAGTTGTGTTGTCGAGAGCTTTATATGTTGCTCTTGAAATCTGAAAATACCCAAACAATGGACTTAGGTACGTACTTATGTCAGATCATCAGTGAATTAATAATTTACATAACATACCTAAAATTCATAATAATAAATCTATCATGATCTAGTGATCAAGACAGAAGGGTGATCTGAACAAAGAAGATGATAAACCGTTGTTTCAAGAGTTTTCTGACAGACATTTTCACGGTAGACCAGGCGAAATATCCACGCGGCGCAGAGTTCACCGTTCCTTCAAGACCGATCAGTAACGCCGGTTTTGCATACCCACCCATGGCGTACAACAATAATGAACGTGACGAGCACTTTTAATTCTTAATATTGATCATCATTAATCATTAATGATTAATCATACTGAACTCCCGGTTGAGATACAACTGAGTTGAATCCCGGCCGCTGAGCGTTTCCGGGTGATAGATCCCAGTTTGTGGTCCAAAATGCGAAACGGTAAAAACTCGGAATGTCATCCAGATTCCCTTACGATCGTACTGTAAACCCGGTTGCAAAGTTGTGGGGCAGCGCAGAAACTTGGTAGTCTTACATATTCAGGACTGACCTGAACCCACAAATTCTTTTGTTTTAAATCAACGCGCCCTCAACAAAAAGATGTAATTAAATTTCTCTGAATGTGGAATTCAGCACAAAGACCTTACGAACCCAACACGAAAAACCACTCAACCGTCCTGCATGAAACTTGAACCGAAAAACTGTTGCTCTAGTTGAGTTTATGAATCCTTGCACTAGACCACATAGCAATCCATGTATTGTGTGTCATTCGTGAAAATTTTATGTTTAATCCTCCATTATTCAAGTTCACATGTTGGTATTTCAAATGTTCATCTCCATTTTTCGTTCAACCTACGTATCTAGAAATTCGAACCAGTTCTACTTTTTTGGTATGCCGAAAATGAGAGACCAAGAATTAGGGACGTTCGATACTTCTAAAGCATAGATACGTACTCTTTTAAGTACTTGGATAGGCATATTCGGTACTACTTGAATATCGAATGAAAAGTACCGATATATGTACATGAGTAATCGCAAAAACTACTCATTAGAAGAAACTCTGCAAATTCTTGATACAACTGTTTATTATCTTCTTTGTTCAGATCACTCTTCTGTCTTGATCTCTAAATGTCGAGGATGGATGACAATGCAATGTTATTCACTCGGTTTCTTGTTTGTAAAATTGTTTAAACAATACCTATCAAATAGGTAAACAACCTAACACATTAAATTTGGGTGATGAGTTTGTCTTGAAATTTTAAACATGGGTCGAGGGTGGATGACAATGTAATATTCACTAGGTTCCTTGTCTGTGTAATTGTTTAAACAATACCTAATTGTTTAAACAAATTAAATGTCGATGAAATATTAAACAGGGGTTACGGAAAACTGACAATTTTAAAGAGAGGTTACGGAAGACCGACAATGCAATTTTCAGTAGGGTTCTTGTCTGTGGAATTGTTTAAACAATACGTATTTGTTTAAACAAATTAAATTTGGATTATGAGCTAGAGTTCTATCATTTCGTGGATTAGATAGAAGCAGGATCTGAACAAAGAAGATAATAAACCGTTGTGTCAAGAATTAGCAGAGTTGTTTAATTCAATTTTCTGAATCTACGTATCTTGAAACGTAAACCAACAAATTCTGAGGGGTGGGGGGGGGGTTTGAAAAAGGTTTTCCTTTGGTCGATTCCAATGGTTCGTTATCGAAGATAACAAACCAATATCAAGAAAAATTGGGAACGTCAAATAAATACGAAACCAAATCTTAAAGAAAAGCCTTATTTTATACTTTACCTACTATATTATCTAGTATATACCAGGTATATATAATCTAGTATATCTAGGTATATATGTAATACTTTTTAAACACTTAACAAAATCGAAATACTAAACCAAATCTTACAGACACACTTTATTTTATACTTTAGAATATTACAGTCCCCAGTCTGTTTTTTCCATCCCGCGTAGGAAAGTCAGGCGCTCGAGATGTTTTGGTAACAGCCTGTTCCTTGTTTGATTGAGAATGGTCGTTTAATGGAAGTTTCTCAATTCGGTAGTTGAGTATTTCTTTCGATACGGACCAAAGTATCGATATGAGTACTCACACTCAAATCATGAGAATCGATACCAAAAATACTTGGTAGCGAAAGGAAATATTCGATACATTACTGGTATTGAAAGGTATCGAACGTCCCTACCAAGAATTTTTACAAAACATCATTCTTTTTTTTTTTTTTTTTTTTTTTTTTTTTTTTTTTTTTTTAAATAAGTATCTTCTTTTTCAGAATTAAATTGAGGAAATTGTTCATAAAATCTTTCCCCTCATTATTGAAAACGCTTTCAAGCCGTCAACCCATTAATTTCCCAACATGAAGCAGTGAGACGGAGCTGTACAAAATAAAATAGCTGGACGAATAGATCAGATAACAGTGGATAAGTGAAAGTTGTCGTTGTACCCTTCAAAACTGGATCTTCGTACCTAAGCCTGCTAATAAATCAGAATTGTGAAATTCGAAAAGAGTACGGTGGTTTGAATAATTGTAACCACTATTGTGATATGCTTAATAACTTATAAATAGCCCTGTTTGTAAGTCTGTGTTTACCTACATTGGCTACCGCCATTAAAATATTTGAAATACGTGCATTTGGTAATACTTTAGCACATTTAGCACGTTATTGCAAATGATGGCATGCATCCCCAATGCATTCTACTCGGTTGTAGGATAACATAAAAATTTTAACCAATAATACTCGCGGGTAAATTGTAAACTTGAGAGATTCACAAGTGATGCATCGCCCTTACAGATAAGAATTATCTGACAAATAATTATTATGACAAAACATATCATAGTGGCATCTCGTGGCATTTGACTTCAATCAGAAAGTTCCATGCTGAAGGTATTTCTGAAGAACATCACGTTGAATCGGTAAAAATACAGGAGCTCTAAATAGAAGTTTTCTGAATAATCAATAGGTAAATATGTAGGATGGTGGGGGGGGGGGGGGGTGACGTTTGGTGGCGACCTGACCAGAATTGGTGATTACTTTGGTGTACTGTTACGCTCTGACCGTGATTTGGTACGGTTTTGGTTCCTATTGAATTTCCGGGATCATATTCACCAACGGTCGTTAAGAAGAAAGCATCAAAACGTAGTGGTAGCCCCCCCCCCCCTCCCTCCCGACGCGGTCCCATAGAAAATGGAGGCCTCAAGGACCATTTGTTGGGCACGCCCCTTTTGGTACAGAACCACAAATCACTCCCGAATCAATCTCAATAACGAATTTGACTGATTTAGTTTAATTTTTAGTCTTGACGACCAATTCGGGTGGCAGTGATGGACGAGTTGAGGAGCGAACAGTAGGTCAGGATTGTCTCGACGATGTTCAATCCTTGTTAATCATATTTTCAACTGGGGTTGGGAAAGGTTTGATATTGATTGCTTCACGTAAACGATTTAATTGGTTCACAGCGCGTCAGTAAATCTTTAATCTTAGGATCAAACTTACAACCGATTGATTTCGACAAAAAAAACTAAATGGATGCGCATGAAAACCTGTAGGTATATCACAGGGCAATAACTCGTACTTACAATAATGTGAAAAATATTGTGTTAAGACCAATTGAAGAAAGTTTTTCACTCAATTTGTAGCTCTCAGTAGATTTGGAACATTAATTATAATTATGAAGGATTGAAGCAGGAAGAAGTACGATCGTGCATTGAACGACACATTATTGCAAATGATGGCATGCATCCCCAATGCATTCTACAGGGTTGTAGGATAACATAAAAATCTATGGATGGTCACGTGTTGAAGGTAAAATTTTTATTTCGATTTATTACTTCAGTGAAACAACTATAAAATAATATTTTATTACAGTAGGTGTTGGTCGTTTTTTGCGAATTGTTTATTGGGTGAGTTTATATTGGATTTGAGTGGAGAGTGAGTAGAATAGATTTCGCGAACAAAAATGGTCATGTTCAGTGTGCTACTCACCGACAGGGGGCGTAAGTACGTGAAGTTCACCAGGTCTGTCCCACCACTCCGAGTTCAGTTTTGCCCCTAGTTGATATTGATCAACTCGGCTTTGGGGCCACAGAGCTATGACGTAGGTACGCGAGAGACGCGCAGGGCAGCCTCTAGCTCCACCCCCATGCTCGCCCACGTTCAAGGGGATGAGTCGGGGGTTCGACTCCTTCAAGATATTAAACTATTAACTGGAATGGGGATGAACAATTTTAAATTTTAACGAGCCCATTGTCTACTTTCGCCCCCCATCGCCGGCGTCCCAAGAGGATTTTGACGTCCCGCCTGATTTTCGTCGTGGAGTGGGCTGGGTCGCGGTTTCGATCAAAAGGATTTCGAGGTCACACCTCATAATATGACTAAGTCAAATCTCTGACTAGTACCCTCATACCTGTTTATCAATTCAACTTGACCCCCAATAATTACTTGAGTTGGTACTCATTGTAGAGGGTGCTAGTCAGAGATTTGACTTAGTCCGGCTTTAGTCGGGCTTGCAAAATTTAATGTGATTGATAAACCGGTCCTAAGTGGCAGATCAACCCAAGTTTGAAATGTATGTAAGACAGGAAGACAGTGAACAACAAAAATCCCAAGTCATGAAGCATGGCCGCAAGAGCGAATTTTCGACGAAATAACTAGTTTTAGGTAAAAGATCTTGTAAATAACCCATTTCGTCTCCATTTTTTGCCGAGTAACCCTTCAGCTTATAGAATTTCAACCCTGAACACGATGGAGAAGTCAAAATTGCGGTATCTCATTCCGTTGTCGGATAAGAGCAGCTGAACCGTGAAGAACATCTCAAGTAACAATCACGTTCTTCTTCATCTTCAAAGTCCTCCAGTTTGAGAACGGATTGAGATACCCCAATTCTCAATTCACCATCGTGTTTGACGTACAAAATGAGGTGTCACTTGTCTGACTGTTTCATTTTTGGTATTTATGGGTAATTTTTCCCTCTCTAAAACTCCCCCAAACCCCCCTAAAGTGGCCCAATTCTGCCCATTTACGAACTTAGCCTTTCGATTGCCAAGACAGATTTTTTGTGTGCGAATTTGAACTTTTGATCTCAATTCTATCGAGAGTTATCGCCTGGTAACATAAATATATACGCCTGGTAACATACATAAATATATACGATATATATTTATATAGTGGAGGTTGTTTTAACTATATTTGACTATATTTATATATTCATACATGTACATGTATATGTATATGGTTTTTTGTATCTTTTGGCAGTGGATTCAGGACGGCCTGGAACGGATTTTGGTATAAAATATTTTCGAAAATTCGAGTTTTAAACATTTTGGACCGAGAACAGTAGCTTCCGTTTCTAGGCAATTCGCTAACAGAGACTCAGACAAGATCTGCAAATAGCATAAAACTGGAAACTAATATGATACTTATTTCGTTATTTCGGAACGTGGTGAAAATATCTGGTAGGATAGGTAGCTATTGGAACAGTACGACAGGTTCTAGAATTGTCTATTCTACAAAATCCACACATGTGCTTATCATATGGTGAACTATTTGAAAGAAGAAAATAGAAGGTTCCGCTACTGAAACCTTCTATTTTCTTCTTTCAAATAGTTCACCATTGCCGTGACCATCGATAAGAACCGAACTTCCACAAAGTCTAATCACAATCGTTCAAACAGAACTGGGGACAAGAATTTTGAGTTGGCTATTGCTCCGCCCACCCGAAAATTCTAGAACTAACAATTTGATCCCTATCTAGAGGGTGTATCCGAAAGAACGAACTACTTCACGTAAAGTACTCGTACTAATCACGTGGAAGTCAACTTAAACTCCTCAGCTCATGGGGGGATACGTTTTCATTGTTAAAACCTCGCTCTTTTCCTGGAAACAATACGTTTTTACGCAGTCACCTGAAAATTTAAAATTTACACAATCATTGGAATTGGTTTACTGAGAGGCCGTAATATTAGGGTATTTGACATTTTATGTCTTTACTATGGCACATAACTCAAAATGTGTGACATTACGGTGTGACGAAGAAAGCGTTATGAAAAATTTCTGAAGATTTTCACGTACACCCGATTCGTTGCTACGGAACTTTAACTTCGCCAGTTATCATCGTACAAAAATCGCTCACCACTCGTTGGATAGCTCTCGATTTACCTAACCATATTACGTTAACCTCTGCGGAGTGCGTGGCCGACAAGCTGCGGTATGAGCGTGGTTGTTTAAATAATTGTTCACACACAGGTGATCATTCTCAATAATTTATATTGAGGTACGTGGTGTGGGTGTAGGAGGGGGCGCAAAGGCATAAAATGTCCCTCGTGGTTGCGTACTTGTACGAAAGCTGTACCCATTTTATATATTTATACTCGTAATTATTGTTTCTAGTTATTTTCTAAGGATTTACAGTTATATTTATGTGGGTATCTAAACATTTTAAAAGAACAGGTAAGTGCTTCTTCCACAGCACTATCTACACTAATATGATTTTTTCCGTAAAATGCTTTTTTTCCATTTTCATACATATAAGTATAATCGTATAACATCAGAAAAACCAAAATAAATACTTCTTACCCTACCACTTTGTGCATCATCTACTGCTTCAATATAAAATTAAAATTAACAAAACTTTTCCCCCAATATGGGCTAATTGCCCGTGTTAGGGGAAGGGCGAAATCTCTTTTTTTAAATTTATTTTTTGCATTAAGTAAATAAATAAATTATATTATATTATTAATATCTACTTTCAAATTTTCACATTGCACTTCTTGATAAAATTAAATCATTCTGTGTAAATGAAAATGTCTCTCTTCTGTAGAATTGTTGCATTATTGAAAGGATTCTCCACTTTTGGTGCGATCCTGTTGAAGAACTGCAGTCGAGTTGTACGAAGGCGTGGCAATCCATGGTAAAATGTTCGAGGTTTCCGTTCGGATCTCCACATTCTCCGCATGCTGCTGTCTCCCTCCTGCCTATTCTGTGCAAGTACGCATCGCAAGTACCATGGTTTGCTCTTACACGGAATATTATTCTTCCAAATTCCCTCTGTACTTGTTGTCCCGCAAACCATGGTTTCTTGGGTAAACACGGTTGAATGGATTTGTAAAATTTCCCTTCGTGGCTAGTTGAGAATTTGGATTGCCAGTTGTTGCGGTGATGCTGGAGTATCGACGGAAAAAAATCCTCAACCTCCGTGTCGATTTCCACCATGGTTCCGGTCTGTGCTCCTTCTTTCGCTAGTCTATCAACTACTTCGTTTTCGTGGATGCCCAAGTTTTCGTGGATTACCAAGTGTTATAAATAAATCCACAGGTGTTTCGAAGAAATACATCAGATGTACATCAGAAATACATCAGATGACAGATTCTGTCACGCAGTCCCCATATCTATTAACTTTCAGCTCGTTTGTACGGTTATTTTAATCGAAACTAGCTGTCGGGCCTGTCACTGACGGGCAGAACTCGGGATGGATCCATCTGCCACTCTTACCGTTCGCTTTATAAACCCTTATAATCTTAAATACCAAAAATAATATTCATCTGTCTCACGGGAAGGAAGAATTTAAGATTTTTATATTTCGGCTTCCCTATAAACCCCCACCCCTAAGCATCGGATCCGGAAGTGAACCCCCTTATGTCCTTCCCCGGTCACAGAAACCTCTAAAAGTTCGATCCATTGAGCCGTTTTTGGGAATTTTAATTTTTTTTTTTATTTCGGCTTCCCTATATACCCCCAACCCTATGCATCGGATCCGGAAATGAACCCCACTATGTCCATTGAGCCGTTTTTGCGTGATTGAAGGACAGACAAACAAACAGACAAATAGACACCAAATTCAAAATCGGCATGGTTCGACTCCATTTCACGCGTAACGAATAACTGTAGTGAAATTTTTCGAAAATACCCAAGGAACACGAAAATGGTCTCTAAATTTAGTTATATACAGTAGATATTGTGATTACAAGCAATTACAAGCAGAAAGACACGGAACTCGAGTTGCTCCTCGATGACTGTAACGCGAACCTGGAGGGGAATTTCGATGATACTTTCCGTTATTATTACGTTCTGAGATGAGATAGATAAGTTTATAAAATTGGGTCTTACTCAATAGTGGTACCTACTTCGTGCATCATACCGGGTTCAATGAGGGGGTCATGACAATAACAAATTTGAGGGTTATAAAAAATATGCGAAAAGCAAAATCGCTCAAAAACACTGATTTGGCCATGTACAACAGTGGCGTAGCCAGGGGGGCGGACAACAAAAAATATTGAAAAATCATACTTTAAAAAAGATTCCTTTGACAAATGAAGTTTTTGATTTTGAAAAGTGTTAAAATTAGTTTAAAACTTTCTATTTAGTACTGTGATTGTCAAAAAGTTTCCAGGGTGTGTAGGACCGCCGGACCGCCCTTCTTTTGGATCTTCCGATCCCCTGAACGAAATTCCTGGCTACGTTACTGATGTAAGTCCTCGTACAAGCAAGGGTTAGGTAGAAATTCAGTTAGTCAGTGATTCCCTAAACGCTCTATATGCAATAGAAACAAAAAACAATGGAATGCGATATTGCAATTCTGACTTCACCGTCGTGTTCAGCGTTGAAATGTCCAAACGCTGAGGGGTGTTTTGGGGAGTTGTGGGAGGGGGGAGGGGGGGGGGAGGTTTACCCATAAATTCCGAAAATGAAACGGTCTGACAAGTGACACCTCATTTTAAAGGTTTTTTTACACGCTGAATGCGATGGTGAAGTCAGAATTGCGATACCTCATTCCGCTCTCAAACTGGAGCACTTCGAAGATGAAGAAACGTGGCTGATACTTGAGATGTTCTTCACGGACTTCATGTTCTTTAATGGAGACATTATACATAAAACCAACTATTTCTTCGCTCTTATAGCCATGCTGCATGACTGTGGATTTCTACTAGGTAACTTTTATGAATACCTACTGTTTCGAAAATTCACTCATACGATCATGCTGACTCCCCCCCCCCCCCCCCAATCTGAAATGTTCGAGATATGCATTTTTCAAAATTTCAAAATTTGTTTTGAACCCCTTCCCTTAGACCGAGGGTTATGAAACGTTTCAAGGACGATGATTGGTCCGATCCCGTAAACAAAATTTCGTCATTCTTTAAATTCTTTTATCCTTTGTGATGTGGAAGAGGGTAGCTGAATACAAAATTTTGCCTATCGGGTACATAATATACGCACAAATCGGGTACATCATACACCAAGATTACAACTTGTATTTATTTAATTTACATCTGTACTTTTGAAACAAATTCACTTTTTACTTTTATTTGGGGGTTCTTTTATTTACAGGGTTAGGACGATTCAAGCAAAAATTGAAATTTAAAATTGCACTTACAAATATTACAATAGCAAAATAGAATCAACAGTATATATGAATATATTCTAACTATCAGTGTATAACACAATACTATGCTTATAATATTGAATATATAATAAAATTGTATTTTATAATATTATAGGAAAATTGTTATGTTGCCAATAATTGTTAACTTAACAATTTTCCTATAATAATAATATTATAATAATAATATTATATTGTTATATTATAACAATTCCTATAACAATTTTCCTGTAATTATTGTTATGAAAATTGTTGTTGTGTTGCGTGCTCAATTGTTATGTTATTGATGTGCCGAGTATATATCGATTACCTACTAAGAAAAAAATTGTTTTGTCAAATAGCTTAATTCTATTTGAAAAATCACGGGAAAGGTGCATAAATAAAAATGTGTATATCGATGTTGGGGGCCCGTAATATCGATGTGGAAAACCTGCGATGTTATGAGGTCGATATTGTACATCGATGTTTTTGCTTCGATGTTCCATCCCTACAAACATCCTTACATGGATCCTACAAACCGCGTTATCAGATCCATGCTCAGTGATAACGCGGCGAAGAGGTCCTTGTTGCTAGTGATCTGTGTTTTTGTGTGTTGTCTATACTTTTGGCTCCGTGAAGGTACCGGAGTTTCCAGTCTGCACTTTTTCAGGCCAAATACCGAAAGTTTGTATAAGAATAAAATGAACCAAGACTTGACTGATTCTGGTGAAGAAACGATTACTCCTGAATGTGAATTGCGGCACCGTAAGCGTTGAAGTCGATTTTCGTAATTTGAAATGCACCTCAAGAACTCTGCATAAGTTTCTCTAATTTTTGGTTTGTTGGTGTTTTGTAAATAATGTTTAATTATTTTGTTATGCTTGACTGATAAACTTTTGCAGGTAGAGTCGACGGTTCTCCTAAAAGAAAAACTACATCCCCCAACGACAATTTTGAACACCTTTACGGTTAGTGGAACTTTCCACTCCATCTGATGACTTACCATTTGTACTTTCAACTTATCATTTTATTGCGATTTGTAAATTAGGCATATCAATCGATGATGAGCTTAGCTCTTCAAACCGCAGTGTGTTTCATGACAACGATATCTAAAAACCCAAGATTATTCTACTTTTGTTCTACGGATATGAAGTAGCTTTCGAAAATCTTTGGAATAAGAGTAGGGCAGATAAACAAGACCGAGTGAACGTCCTATGTAGCTAGGGGTGGACGTAAATGCGATCCAGGAATTTAGTTCTGCTGTATAACGAAAAGGAACAGTGAGAGCACATGAAATACTGACGGCAGAATAAATTGTTCATGCACGTTCTTTTCCCACGGATGCAGCTGCTTCAACCCACACACGTGAAGTCCATTTGAAGTGAATGTGTAAGTGTCTTACTGCCGTCCTTAGCAAGAAGGGCGAATCTCCGAAAATCGAAATTTTCAGTATAAGCAATTTTCGTTTTCTAAGCTTCGCGCCCAGTTAGGTAATTATACTGTTACCTCATTTTCGGGACATCTTATGGTAGGTCTATCTTACTAGAGTCTTTTTCTATGAAAATCCATGTTATAACCAAATAAGAGGAGATAGGTACGCCATTTTGTTAAGTAGGTACTTCAAATTCGTTACCTGATTTTTTTCTACATTACCTCTTTTTTTACGCTGATTATTCAATTTAATCATTGTAAAAGTTAGGTGAAGAGCTTCCAGCCCATTTTGTTTGGTGACACATCATTAATAAATCACTGAGCAAGACTTGTAACAGTGAGCAAGCAAGCTTGTAATAGCAAACACATGAGTGAATGATGGCATTAACTATAAGTAAAACTTTGTTAAAATTTTCAAGAAAATAAGTGAACGAACTAACTCTTAACTACGGAAGTTTGCCAGATTTCAAAATCTTGGCTGTCATCAAGTTCACTTCTTCGAAATCGTCATTGCTGAAGGTGTTCCTGTATCTCATGATTGTTGAACCTCGTTGAAATTTGACTTCGACCATCTGTTGTAAATACGGCCGTGGTCGCAGACGACTAAGCTTATAAGTCGAGGTGTAGTCTTCCCATTCGTAAAACATTGACACTACCGTGGTCCCATTAGCTTTATTCGTTACTGCCTTTTGCTTACCAGGGAAAGGTGTTCGGCAAGATATCCGCCTTTCTTGCTAAGGACGGCAGTGTTCTTTGCGATCAAGTTGATACTGGTGGATGCGCAGTTTATATTTTGATTATTTTGGGGTCGGTATATTGAGAAGAACAAAAATAGTGTATTGTTGTGAACACCACGTACTTCTTTGATGTTACATCATCACTCGTAAATGATTCCTTATGATATATTATGTTACCGGAACGTCACTGTTGCCAGAGAAAGGAAAAATCGTCGCTTCTCCACTTCTGAGCTTTTCTCATTAATCCCGGTATTCTCTCTACAAAAACTATTTAAAACTACTTAAGAGGCCACGATAACTCGTTTGGCTGTGCGAGAGACCTCCCTTATCATGTTAGGTTAAGTACTCATGACGTGATACCAGTTCCTCGGTTTAATTAAATTAAATTCCTCGGTTTAATTAAATTTGGAGCATTCCAAATTTTCGAATGCTCCAAAATTTCAATCAAGCTCCCCTGTCGTTTTGAGAAATGCTCTCAGGTGTCCAGGCGAGGTCCCCAGAGCCAATTATAAGAAAACTTTATTTTACTGATTAATATCAGTTACCCTTAAACAATCAAACCCTTTTCTGACGAGTATTTATTGTTGAATTTATTTGCTATTGTTAGATTTCTAAGTGTAATTTTTAATTTTTGTTTAAATTGTCCTAAGCTTGTATAAAGAAGGAAAACCCAAATAAAAGTAAACAGTAGATTTGTGTGTTCAGTACAGAAGTAAATTAAATAAAATTGACTTCTATTTTTCTTGTATTTACTTCTATTTAAAAGAAGTTGAATTTTGTATTTATGTTGAGTTATGTGTACCTGATAGGCATACCTACTGTTGTATGCAGCGACCCCCTCCCACATACAAAGGCTATTAAGTGGAAGGGTAATTCCATTGTAAACTATATTGTGTATTGTCTACTTCAATTGTAAATAAATATCTATCGTCATCATCATGTTTGTGTTGCAGCCATAGCTACAGTCAGGAATGACTCCCAAGAGCGCGGCAGACTTGCTCTAGAAATTGGTGATGGCATAGTTACCATCACACAAACAGATGGCTTGGGCGGCGTTTATGAGGGCGAGAATGAGCGAACCGGTAAAAGAGGTATTTTCCTCGAAAACTGGGTCGAAGTGAGTAATTGGCATTGGCTCATCTCATTTTTGTTTGCTTCAGAAAAACTTTACCATTTTATTTGGAGGGTTTAGACCTGGCGAGTGGACTGACAGAGGTAGACACTGGGACGACGAGAAAATATCTACCAATCCCTGAAGATAATGGCTTAATAATGCCGAAAGCTCAGAGACGGTTGTAAACTGAGCCCAACCATTCCTACCTGCCCAACCCCTTGATGTGTAAACGGAGCCCCAGGATGCACTCATACTCGTAATCTCCTCAACTCGTTCACTGTAAACGGAGCCCAAGGAACCAGTTGAAGGTAGCCGTTCATTGCACCAAATTGTATTAAGTGTGTTTTTTTTTTCCGCGACCTATATGTCCAACTAATCTATATGGTACTAATCAGTTGATTGGAGGATGTTTTTATTCCGCAACCCCGTCCACTTGATCTATATGTCCAACTAGTAACTAAGGCACATGCCATAGTTTGGGTACTGTTCACTTGGAGAACTGATAGACTCCTGGGGCTGGGCTCAGATTACAACTCGCATCGATGAGCGATTAGAGGGCTGGGCTCAGTTTACATTTAGATAAGACAGTCTGACCCTCGGTTCACCGCGCCTGGGCTCAGTTTATACCCGCCCTCAGAGACAACTTCTTTCTTTCTTCTCACTGAACCTCCGACAACCCTCCAAATAAAATAAAAAAACGGTCAATAAGCCAAGGAGAAAATGCACAAGACGTTAACAAATTTACCATTTTAGAAAGTTTCTAAATTTAATGATCCTTTACTCTGTAAACCATTTTGTTTTAGTTTCACCAAGGACAGCTACCAACCCAAACAAATACTGATGGTATGTAGAATAACTGTTAACCTAAATTAAGATCCTAATTGTAGAATGTCTTCCTTAAGGCTCGTTTGCAGTGTGCGTCCTCGCGTTACTTGTGCTGCTCGTTTCGAGAGGAATCCAAGTTGAGGATCTCTGACTAGAATTGGTAGAGACCTGCAAAGGGACTTTACAGCCAATTGCCTGGTTATACTTAAAACATGGAGAAAATTGCCATTTTTTATTTAACATGAGTTCGGACAGATTTAGATTTATTTTCGTCTGCATGAAAACGACGCATTTTTTATCCCGTTTTGATTGAATAATAGCAGTTTTCACCGTAAGAAAATCCTTATTCAAATGTCCAAAAAGGTGGACTAGGAAAGACATCGACTCTCCCGAGCGCACTTGTAGTAACCCAAAAAAAAAAACGCTATTTTTATTCAGGAGGTGCTGTCGGGCACGTCGCTGACGGGCAGAACTCGGGGTGTGTCCATCTGCCACTCTTACCTTTACGGATTATACCTCTTACATGTCCCTTTACAAACCCTTATAATCTTAAATACCAAAAATAATATTCATCTGTCTAACGGGAAGGAAGAATTTAGGATTTTTATATTTCGGCTTCCCTACAAACCCCCACTCCTAAGCATCGGATCCGGAAGTGAACCCCCCTATGTCCTTCCCCGGTCACAGAAACATCTAAATACGGGAGAAAAGTTCGATCCATTGAGCCGTTTTTGGGAATTAAATTATTTTTTTTATTTCGGCTTCCCTATATACCCCCAACCCTATGCATCGGATCCGGAAATGAACCCCCCTATGTCCATTGAGCCGTTTTTGCGTGATTGAAGGACAGATAAACAAACAGACAGACACCAAATTCAAAATCGTCTTTAAATTTAGTTATATAGATAGCCAACACGAGGAGAGTACGAATTCCAGAACTGTAAGAATGCAAACGCAGAACTGGGCGTTCTGGAACTGAACATGCGTAGAACCGTTCTGATCTGGCCGAACGCGCACTGCAAACGAAGCTTCCATACTCAGAGGGGGGATGTCGATCAGCCATGTGGATTCTGTTGTTACCGCTGGTATTTCTCATTTTCCAACACATGGCAAAGAATCTGATAAGCGTATTGACTCACAATTATTAAAGCAATGTTATGTATTTTATGTATTTGATAACTCGTATCAATTCTATCAAAAAAATATGAGAGCAACCGTTTTAATGATACCTGCTGTGCAAGTAACATGGATTTGGTTGTATGCATAGCTGCAGGGAAGTGGACACTGTTAGAAACATATGCAAGTTGCATAATATACTTCCTGGATTTTTGGACGTTATTGGTTGTCTCCAGTGAATTTACGGAGAACAAATAATTTAATTGAATAGGTCAAAATATTGTAGTTAATATCTTTTTAAAAAAATGGAAGATAAACCAAAATCATGATTCAAATCTACTTTGGGACTCAATTTAAACCCCCTGTAGTTATTATAATGTGTATCTTACTAGACACTTCTTGATTTTCAACTCCATGATGAAAAATCCAAAATTGAAGTTTTGTGGGCAAAAACATGCTAAAATTCATAAATTGATTTGGTGAAAACAACTCTACAAATGGGTCTTGACTATTCGTGTTGATACGTTACCCATTAAAAAGCCTCAGAATTGGCTTTATAGCTCTGGCGCCTGGGAGCATGCTAGTAGTAGAAACTATTGCCTTCTCAACTAAAGCCTTCACGCGTCCAAGAAACCATACCAACTCAATTGTGGAAAAGCAGGATTTGAATATCCAAGTGAGGACTGTTGACAACCCTGCAGGATCTTTTGAGGAAGGTGATTTTGAAGCTCTTACCCTTATAAATTCTAAATTATAATTTTTTTTTTAATTATTTGCTGTTCCAGTGCAAGGCACTCCAACGAATCAACAAGTCCGACCCGAAAACGCTAACCCTGAAGCCAAGCAGATTCTCGTATGTATTGCCGCCGGTCTCGTCATACTTGCTTTAGCCTGTTATTACATTATCAATCCCTACATAACAGGCTCTCGCCAGAGGAGTCCAGTCAATATCTCTGAGTTGAAGAGCGCATTCAAGGCCCAAGATCCCAACATGTGGGACACGCTTCAGGCTGGTCTTCTTCCTAGCAAAACTGAAGCCACTAAAACTTTTTTATTCGTTCATGCAAAAGATAGTCCTACTGTTGAGTGTTTGATTAAGAAGTTGTCCGACAATTACTGTCAAGTGTACAGAGCAAGTGAAATGCACTTGGATGAATCGGTTGTATATACAGTGAAAGAAAGTTTGAAAAAACAAAAGTGCATGGTGATTTATGATTTGGAAAATTTGCAAGAAGATGGCATCGCCCTTCTCAAAGGGTTTTGTGATGCTTACACACCAATCGTTCGCGATGCAGAATTTTATTTCGCACTGGACACTGAAGATCCACCGGTCGATGCTGAGGTCGCCAGAGTAGCTCGTCAGAAACTTGAAACGATGTGGTCCAAAAAATACTCTCACGATGAATTTGGAGGTACAGTGACTCGGTTAATCCAAAACGTTTTGCGCGTCACTGGTGAAGAAAAATTACCTTGTTGAAGGCGTGATGTGTTTCATAATATCACTTCTATTGATGGGCAGAAGTAATTCGATATGGGGACAAAATACCATTAAAACCTTGTAATCTCATTTTATTTGTTTTCTGAATTATTTTAGTTTTGATGAAAGCTCATGAACCTGTACAAATAGAGCGCAATGCTGTGGGCAGACACTACTTGTTCAACTCCACAATTTATTCTCGGATGTGTGGTTATTCTATGTAAAATTTACCCGCTACCGAAGGGTGTTGAGGTTTGTATTTTTACTCTGAATTTTGTTTACGTTTTTTGATTCTAAGTACTTTTTGTCGGGAATTTCAGGGGCCACTTGACTAGGAACAGACTGATTAGATCAGAGTCAGATAGATTTGAGACTTTACCTGGTAGCCACGTGTGATTAAGTTCATTGGCAACATTTAGCTCACTCTGTGAACATGGAAACACTATGTCATATTAAGCGCCTGCAGGACCTACCTAGGTTGGAAAGTTTTTGAAGCATATCTCAGGTTATGATTGATTTAAGACTTGAAATAAATGTCTAAATTCCCTATATTAATAAGAAAAGGCCCCAGTCGCCCGATTTTTGAAATTCATAAAATAGTTTTTGGTTTATTATCTTCGATAATGAACCATTGGAATCGCCCAAAGAAAAAAATTTTTTAACCCCCCCTCAAAATTTGTTGGTTTACGTTTCAAGATACGTAGATTCAGAAAATCGAATAAAAAAAAATCCGTCCGTACGCCGTACGCCGTCCGCGCCACTTTGCCCAGTTAGCGTTGAGTTAAAATTACGAAATTTTTTTTATGGGTTTCAACCATTTTTTTATCGTGGTTAAAAAATTTTACAAAAAAAACGAGACTAATGGGCATGTTCGGAGCCTTCCAATAGACTGCAAAAGGCAAACATCGCAGTTAAAACATGTAAAATGAGCGAGCAGGATTTCAAATGAATTTCGATTTTTCAATCACAGCCTGAGATATCCGTCGAAAACCTTCCAACCTAGGTCCTGCAGGCCCTTAATGGACTTTGAGCTGATTCCCTTGCTCGGTTTTGAATGCTCATAATCACTGGTCAACGTCACTGTGGTGACGTTGATTCTGTCAATAACGCCTGGTGTCTTCCACTGTTACATGTTTTAATGAAGTTCGGCCATTCCCGAGATGTTATTAATAAAGTTATTGTAATACGGCGTTGAGTTTTATTCTCCTCTTATTGTTCTCGGTCCAAAATTTTTAAAACTCGAATTTTCGAAACGTTTTGTACAGGCCAACCTGAATTAACTGTCCCTAAAACCCCCTTTAGAGTAGCCCGATTCTGCCCATCTACGATCTTAGCCTTTCTATTGCCAGGACAGTTTTTGCTTGAACTTTTTATCGCAATTCTATCGACAGTTATCGTCTGGAATGACACACACACATATTATGTGTCATTCCAGAGGATAACTCTCGATAGGATTGAAATAAATACTTCAAATTTCAAGGCCAAATCTACTATACACACATATAATATATTGTGTGTAATAGATGTACAATCGAAAGGCTAAGTTCGTGGATGGCCAGAATCAGGCCACTCAAAAGGGGGTTTTGAGGAGTTCCAGGGGGGAAAAATTACCCACAAAATCCAAAAACGAAACCTTTGACAAGTGACACCTTATTTTAAAGATTTTTTAACGCTGAACACGATGGTGAAGTTAGAATTGCGACATCCTATTCCGTTCTCTAACTTGAGCACTTTGAAGATGAAGAAACGTGGTTGATACTTGAGATGTTCTTCATGGTTCTTCTGCTCTAATTTGATAACGGATTGAGATATCGCCATTCTGACTTCACCATCATGTTCAGCGTTGAAAATTCTATAAACTGATGTGT